>CM074745.1:7027574-7515074 GCA_037367245.1 Phrynocephalus guinanensis | reverse complement strand
ATAAACGCTATGGGGACCATCCCCCACAAGACCATTCTGCTTCAAAATAAGTGAGTTGGTCTTTTAATTTACATGAGTTATTTTATATCTTGGAACATCTAAAGTCAATTTGTTTCTGCATGGATAGGAAATAGTTTTACTTAAAAAAACACAATTCCTTCAAAACCCTTTGTCCAAATTTCCCCAAATTTGCACAGAGCAAGAGTGGCCTGCCCAACTGTGCCAACTTTGGTGTTGATCAGAATTCCAGTTTAAAAGTGATGATTATTTATTGGACTGCCACAACCTTTGCAGAAATGTGTCACTTTGATTTTCCACTCTTGAAAATATATATGGTTCTTTGACACTTGGCTTAGAAACACATCTCCCCCACCAAGATGCCATTAAATGCACTTTGCTGCCAATCCAGTAAACCACAGAGTTCTCAGAAGTATCAGAATCTGTCACCTTGGTTGCTCTTTGTTGTTTCATGTTGTGTCCTTACTGGAAGGCAGTAACTTTTTTTCATTCCACCTTATCACCAGCTGGTTCGGAGGTCACTTGTTCAGTGTAATCACAGTGAGATGTAAACATAACGATAGACTGAAACGTTGCTACTGTTCCCCTGGCTGGTGAAGTTGATAGAATTGGATGTGAAAAGTCAGATTTGTCGTCCACAACTTAATCATGGCTAATTGAAGTGACCTATAATTATCTTCTGCTGGGGAAGATAAACTGTGCTAGAAAATTTTCCTTTGGCTCCCCTCCTGCCTGCAAATGGCACTTAACATTTTAGCAATCAGATAGAAGTGGGGGGAGAGATCAGTGGGTAAACAAGGCCCACAGCTCATAACGGAATTCTATTTATCAAGGCGATCTCTTGGCAATGGGTGGATGGGGGTTCTTTCTTTAATCTGCAGCGTTTTGTTGACCTATTCCATGCAAGTGTGATGACACTTAAGTCTATCAAAAGCGACTGGAAATAGTGTTTCGGGGCAGCTATAATCCCTCTTTTACATGTGGTTTGGAAAGAGCAAGGAAACCAGACACAGTCTCTGAATGGGAGCCCACCACCGAGGAGTCGGGGCTGGGAAGTGATGAGTACCGTACTTGCTCAACCAAGAAATGATCCCACCATGGGCTACTGTACCAAAGCACCAGGCCCATCTCCTTCGCAATTCTATGCAACCCAGTACTCCTCCGACAAATCAAATTAAACCTAAACACAAAACGCCCAAGAGATCCTATGAGATTTGCCCAGTTCTCAGAAGAATTCTCGCACAGAGAAATTTCACTGTGAGGGGGGTGCATGGATTCCACCACCTCCACTTGCTTCCTCTTGTAAGGGGGAGGCTGCAAGATTCCTCTCCCCATTCAACTTGAGATCCACAGTCAAGTTCCTTTTTTTGATTTTTAATTTTTAAAATTACAGTAGGACCCCAGTATCCGCTGGGGATTGGTTCCAGCCCTTCCTGTGGATAATGAAAACTGTGGATAAGAGAGAATGCCTGCCCACCCACCCCCCAAACTGCTGTTTCCTGACAGTAGTTTGCTTTATGGCTGCTGTTTTGAGACAGTAGTTTGATTTATGGCTGCTGCTTGTGACAGTAGCTTGCTTTACAGATGCCATTTGTGACAATAGCTTGCTTTGTGGCTGCTGAATTATTTAATTTTTTTCCCTCTGCCAACCGTGGATAACTGAATCAGTGGATACCGCAGTCCTACTGTATAGTAAAATAAAACAAAATCAGAACATCTAATAACACATGATGAAGGCTATACAAGTACACATCGTGCTTTCCCTCACTGAGACCATTTGGAGGTTTCAGTCACACACAACCATTTCTATGGAGGCCCATCCTCTTTCCAAAACTGTATTGATTGTTGAGATTACAGGCATGTCCAAACTTTGGCCCTCCAGATGTTTTGAACCACAACTCCCACAATCCTTTGCCATTGGCAATCTAAGCTTAGAATTATGGGAGTTGTCCAAAACATCAGGAGGGCCAAAGTTTGGACATGCCTGGTTGAGAAGGTTTATATCCCTTCTCCTTTATCAATATATAACCAGCAACTTCTCCCCATATAAAATATAATCATATTTATCGACCCCCTTTTAACTTAAAAAACACCTGTTAGCACAACAGCTATATTTAAAACCTTTCTTTACCATTCATTTAATTGAAATGTATACATTGTTTTCAAATTCCTAGCTATAATTAATATTGCTACAACGCATAAATTAGGAACTATTTTTTTAGTTGCCCAGTTACATAGCTCCATGTCAAATACTGATAAAAAAGAATAATTATAGTTTATTTGCTATTATTATACTATCTTGATTGAGTGTGTTGTGTGATTATGGAAAGATCATACTCATATGGGCTCTGAGGTTATAAGTCACACAATTATGGCACTGAAATAGCACTCCGTGGTTGCAGCCATTTTGTTTCTATGCGTTCATGTGTTATTTTAAAAAATAAAGATTTGGAAATGCAAAATGATGACATGAGCATAGGGACAAAACAGGTCATAGGGAATACAATTTGGTCCTGATATGAAATGGCCATAAATTAGAAAAAAATGCAATTTATTCTGATTTAGGATTCATCAAGGTCAACAAATCATGAATAACATATTTATATTTTTAATTTATTGATTTATTTTTTGCTTTTAAAACTCATAAAATCCCCCAACCCCAGAACCTTGAGACACCTGTTCCTTTATTCTGAATATTGTGCTTACATCCATTCCTGAATTGGGGTCCTTTTGACTGAGAAAAACACGCTAAAGCCAAATGGTATTCCTTTGTCTGACTACTTTATCTCTGGCAAGTGACTCTGCATGATGAGCAGAAACAGATTTGACAACTGTGTATTGCCACTCATAATGCAAGTTGGGATATAAAACGGAATTAGCTTTAAGGGGGAGATCATATGCAAAATGGGTCTGCTTTAATTTTAATTCACTTAACCTCCATTATTCATGCCATGTAAATTTTCTTGCATGTTGCATTCAACAATATGACTGTGTATCCGAATGTCTCACTGGCCCCTGTTGGGCTATCTAGTTTTACCTAGACAGGAAACTAAGGAGCAATGGATTGCCCATTACATTGGAGTTAACAGAAAGCTGCCAACAGATTGATGCTCCTAGTGTCCTAAAGGAGTCATGCCATAGAAATGTTAGCTGCATAAATCATGGGAATATCTAAAGTCTCAGCTATAACACGAGTGGCTCATTCTTTTCATCTATCTTCAGTGTGCATGATTAGACAGTTATGGGGAAGGAGGTGTAAACGGATGACAAATTTCCACCAAAATGGACAGAGGTTCACTTTTTCGAGATCTATTGGACAGATTGGTAGTTAAAAATGTTTGGCAGGTGGAAAAAAACCCCCTATGGTCTGTTATATCAAGGAGCTTCCCCACAAGGTGAACTAAAATGAGTATTAAAATGTCCCTACAAATCAATTAATAGGGCTGCCTAAACCACCTCCAGACTGTTGGCACTTGGTTTTAAATCCCACCATCATTTCACTGTCAAATTGATCTTGGTTTCATTACCAGAGCTGGCATCATCAGCCACTGGCATCTTCCACCAACCAACATAAATTACAGGAGTGTAATTGTACACAGGGTCTTAATTTTGTCAACATTATTCTGAAGTGCCTGAAAACCCTTAGGTAATTCTTGCCATTAGGAGGAGGAGGAGGAGGAGGAGGAGGGGGAGAGAAGAAGAAGAAGAAGAAGAAGAAGAAGAAGAAGAAGAAGAAGAAGAAGAAGAAGAAGAAGAAGAAGAAGAAGAAGAAGAAGAAGAAGAAGAAGAAGAAGACACTTTTAGAGACCTATCATCACTCTTCCTGAAAGCTGCCCAAGGGTCTTCTTTTACTATATATTCTCAGGAAGATTTCCTTCAATCTTTTTGGCCTGGAGACCGTCTCCCTGCTCTTCTAGGGCAATTCCCCAAGTCACATCTTCCTCTTCAATGACTAGTTTGGTTCCCCTCCCTTCCCTTCCTATCTCTATTTTTTCCCATTTCCTCCAATATTTGTTAATTCCTAACCCCCTTCACCCCTAGAGTAACTTTCCGCTATATGGTTGAGGTATATAAATAAAATAAAATAAAATAAAATAAATAAAATAAAATAAATAAATAAATAAATAAATAAATAAATAAATAAATAGTCTTTCTTTTACAAAGGACATTCTGTTGGGGCGAAGCCAGGAGCAATCCCTGGGGTATGGACAAGAATATCTTCTAGGGTTTGAGGGTGAGAGGATCCCCCATTTGAGTTGGACCATGCTTTGGGATGAGTGCGGACTCTGGGGTCTTCTCCTTTGCCCCCCACCATGTGTCAACCTCTTTCTGGGTTGCCATATTGCAAAAGACTGGGTACGGCCTGTTCTTGGATCCCTGGGCCAAGCCTAGATGATGCTCTCGAGGCATTTCTGCAGATATTCTTTCTCACTTTTCTGCAGAACATAAACCTCTTCCCCTCTCACTCCCCCCCTCCCCCCACCCTCTCCACACGGAACGTCTGGGATTAAAGATGCCTTCAAGCCATATAGGATTGCTCATCCAATTATGGCTGGTTTCCGAACTAATAGTTATTACTTATTCGGTTTGAATGGCTTTATGCCTTTTGAAAATGCCAGTAATATTGCTCATAAATCATTGTCCTTTTCTTTGGTTCCCTTGGATTAATATAAATTCACTTTAATTATATTTTTGGTTGGAGCAATTAATACCAAATCCTCACATACACCTCTGGGTATGTAAATAGGCATTGGATAGATGGCTTCCGCACATTAAATTGAACTGGTATAGGTTAATATCCTGATTAGATATAGATTTTGTTTTGATATGCTAAGGGGTACAGCTCTCGATGCATTTTAAATATGATAGCTCCTCTTGACTCCCCTGCTTTCACCATACAATAAATGTGAACAATTTTAACCTTACATTATATTGAGTTTGGCACCAACTGGCATATATACCAGTTTTTTCCACAAGCTTTCAGGCATGACCAGGCTTAGAAAATTAGAAGTGCTCACATACCTTTCTATGATTCTTTTTTTCTTTCTAAAGAAGGAGTATACTGCACTGCCTTGTGTGAACTGTTACAGCACAATGTTTTCTTCTTCTTCTTCTTCTTCTTCTTCTTCTTCTTCTTCTTCTTCTTCTTCTTCTTCTTCTTCTTCTTCTTCTTCTTCTTCTTCTTCTTCTTCTTCTTCTTCTTCTTGTACGGATTCACCCATAAACGATTCTGGCAAGCAAATTTCCCCTATCTCCAGAATTTTTTATGTTGATCAGATTTTATGTTATACAAACTGTTTCTCATATGAGGGTCCACTATATTTGAATAACATTTTCCCTGGGGCAGGAAATTTACAAAAGGGGAACTAATAATGAACGGATGGATATCATGATGGCAAATGGATTGAACCCTAAATGGTTGGGATTAGAGATGGGCACGAAACGAGCGATTTTTCGTTTTTGTTTTCATTTTTTCATTTTGTTACGCAACGAAAATGAAACGAATTTTTTAAAAAACAAAACGAAAATGAAAACGAAACGACCAAATTTGCCGTGTTTTTCGTTTTCGTTGCAGCAGATGCATTGAACTAAAAAGAATGCTAACGAAACAGCAATTTTTCGTTTTCGTTTTTGTTTTTTCATTTCGTTACCTAACAAAACAAAAACGATTTTTTTGCGAAAAACATCACGAAAACGAAAATGAACCAAAACGGACCCCTAAACAAACAAACGAGACAAACGAAACACCATTTTTTTGAGTTGTGCCCATCTCTAGTTGGGATGCTAGCAGGAAATGCCATCAGTCCTGGGGAACCAGAAGGTAGGTTGCACTGGGGAACTGGGCAAATACTCTGGGCAGCAGTGGTTGGAAGACTAAAGCAGCAGATTGCCTGCAGTGGGTGGGGATGGCAATCTGCTGACTTGCCCGGTTGCATTGTTTTTCCCAGGGGGAGGCCAGCCCCCTCTGAGTACAGAGGCTGCATAATGGTGGCAGCTGCATGGTGGGGGCCAGCAAGAGAACCTCCGGCGCTACACAGAGACTCCTACAGGAAAGTTTGTGGGAAATTTGCCCCGGAATTGGGCAAATGCTCTGGGCAGTATTGGGATCACCCATGGTGGATGGGGAAAATGACAAGAATTCAGTGAGGGAGCACAGTCTAGCAGTAGCAGTTGGAAGGTTGAAAGAGGCAGAAGGAGGGGGCATCAGACTGATGCATGGCATACTTTATACTGTGAGATGAGTGTCCTATTCTCATTTACTCAAGGAGGGGGGCTTCAGGACTATCTTATATCCCATGTTTTCATTGATTTTAATGCTCTTATCGGTTTTTGTTCTATACATGTTGGTATAGTTGATTTGTATGGATTCTTTTGTTGTGAACCGCCCAGAATTCCTTTGGAAAGTCAGGTGGTATATATAAACAAACAAAAACAAACAAACAAACAAACAAACAAACAAACAAACAAACAAACAAACAAACAAACAAACAAACAAACAAACAAACAAACAACAAACTGGTAGGCTGACTTTTTAAAAAAATAAGTTTTTCTACACATCCAGTTTGAAGTCCAACCAGTGTGGATTGACAATGTCCCCTGCTTGAGAGAATACTGCCTGGGAAATGAAATTTGCCTGACCTCCCCAAACTGGCTTCATTTTAGCCTCGTTAGAGAAGAGATCAGTCTCTTTTGGCCTGCAGGGCTCCTTCATGTATGTCTCAACCTCTGCTGTGTCCTTCCTCTGATGTCATGTCACTGAAGAACAGCCCCTGCCAAGTTTCTCCCTGTCCAAGACAGTGTAGTAGAAAGCTTGTCCCATACATTTGCTGGTACTGGTGTTTGGGATGCTAGCTATGAACATTACTAGCTTCTTCCTGCTGTGTGTGCCACTTCCATCCTAGCTGGACCATCTTAACTTGATGCTGCTCCATGTGAAAGAAGTTTGGATGGCATTATCCCCACCCGCACCTTCATGGCTCAATATCAGTTGTTCACTGTTAAATTCAGAGGGCTAAGAGGAAATTTTGAATCCAAAACCCACTTATATAATGTCCCCTCACCATACCAACCAAGCCCTGGAATACTGGGATCATCTAGTTATGGATGACTGTCTCCCACGAAGGACCTGTCTCATGCTTTCATAGCTTCAATGGGCAGAGACCACATGGCTGATAAGGTTCTACTCTTCTCTGCCCAGAGAAGAAGCTACAGCAATGGAAGTCTTGAATGGGAAATCATGGAGTGCCTTTAATACCTCGGATAAAGAATGCCTCGGATAACAAATTTTTCAGATAACAAATGTAAATTTCTGGGTATAGGGCTGCCTCGGATAGAGAATGTTCCGTATGGGCTACCTCAGATAGCAAATGTTTCATAATGCCTTGCAAAAAATGTGTACCCTGCATGCATTGCAGGAAGCAATGTTTGAGGAGGGCTGGGAGGAGTTAGAGCGGGGTTTTTTCCCCATGGTGTTTTGGATCCATTCTGGACATGTTTTGCTGAAGGATTTGGACCTTTCAAACTTGGTAAGATATGGAGCTAGCTTTTATTAATCTTTGCACTGCTTTTCTTTGCATTTTTGGCTGGAAGAGGCTGGGGTAGTCTAGCTGGTTTAATTTCTCTGTGTTTGTAGTCTTTTTTCATTGCTCTGCAGGCAAAAATGGGCTGGATATTTCTTCCCGCTTATGTTTGTTTGCATCCCCCCCCCATTGCACTTGGGGTGGGAAAAGGCTGGGGTAGTCTTGCTGGTTTCTCTTGTCCATGTTTGCATTGCACTGCAGGGGGATGTTCTGGAGGGTGTTCCAGCACTGCAAGCCTTTAAAGTGCATTTTATAAAGAAGTCTGTAACTCCCCCCCCCCAGCTTTTTTGCCTTTTTTCAGACCTCCAGAATGGATTAATCGGTTTCCCATTCATTAGTTTTGGATAACTTTTTTTTCAGATAACAAATTGCCTCTGAGAACGAATTAAATTCGTTATATGTAGGAAGAATTCCATTCTGGATGAGCTGGTACAGTGGTGGAAACCCCATTTTAATTGCCTTAGCTGCAACAGTTCACTGTCCCAGGCACTCTAGTGAAAAGGAGACAAGAACTGTTCCAGTTGGGTCACGTTCCTGGTATGTATGGTGAGTATGTGCCTGTGCAAGCACCAGTAGGGACATGGGTAGTTGTTTACAATAAATATCAGGGCATTATCTGAACAGACAAGTCAATATTCAATGCTTGCTTAGATGCATTCTCTGAACCCTTTTCTTGAGTGTGCCTTAGGACAAATGCAGGCAATCACTTTGTCGTTCCCTCCAAGCAAACACATGTGGGCAGAAAGCTGAAGGGGTAAATTAAGTGACTCTTTAAAGGAGATATATTTGAAAAGACAGCAAAATACCACAAGGGTAATGTACATCCTAAAGAGGAAGTCACATTGTCTATACATTACAGCAAGTATAGGAGTTAGTGACATGCCAATACATTAGGCATGCCCGGTTACATTTTACCCCTCAGAGAAATGGAGCTTAGAAGCCCTAGATCAATTAACATTAATCCAGATAAACAGCCGAGAATTCATTTAGTAGACAATATCGGTGACATGGAGCATGTGTGCAATGGAGGTGATGATTCATCAGAAAGCACATAAATGAAACTAGGGTGGTTTTTTTTTTTTTTTGTAAATTGAAAATGAATAGAACTATTGTCCTTATCCCAAAAATGTTTAAAGCTCACTTAAACAAAAAGAGAATTAAGCTAAGATGGGATTGCTCTCTGGAGTTTAACTGCAGCTTGGAATACCAACATTTCATTTCTATTTAGGCTTAGAATGGCGCCAAGCAATGCAAGGTCAGGCCAGATCAAATACCAATGGAGAAATATCTGGCACCGTTATTCTAGTCTGGCAAATGGCTTTTAGAGGTAAATGCCAAAGGTTCAGATCCTCACAAAAAAGTGAAGTCAACTCTGAAGGATTATCCAGTAGGCATAAGCAAAACTTAAAACCCCAATGTCATAATTGACATTCAGTTTTCCCTGAATGATGGACTACCATGTGTATTTATATGAATCTATGGGTTCAAAATAGACTTTGTGTTTATGACTACTTATAACTGTGTTGCTTTAATGTTATGTTTGTCTATTAATGCTGTAAGATGTCCCTCAACTCCTTGTTCTCAAATACCTGAACATGTCTTCATTGCACTGGACTGTATATTATACCTCATTACTGTAAGCCACCTTGGGTCCTTTTCCAAGGAGAAAGGCGGGGTAAAAATATTCTAAAATCAATCAATCAAAATCAATCAATCAATCAATCAATCAATCAATCCATCAATCAATCAATCAATCAATCAATCAATCAATCAATCAATCAATCAATCAATCAATCAATCAATCACAGTAGCAACAAGTTAGAGTTTTGCTTGCTTCATTAGTGGAAGAGGCTTTCCAAACCTTGCAAAGCCTGATCAATAAATGTCAGATATTAGTTAGTGAAATATATGTATTAGACAGGACATTCTATATGTGTGTGATATGTATTTAATTGATTTAAAGATGGAGTCTGTAAAAAGTGCAAAGTCACAGTGACTCAATGTATAGTTTTTTTCAAATGGAGTAACGATGTTAAGAATTAACATAATGAATTTTTGATGCAAGAGGTTGCAATAGCTATGAGGTAATGTAATTTATAATTACACATGTATAAAAATGTTCTGTAAATCAGCCTTCCATGATTAAAGGCACATATTTTGTTTATGAATGCTCTTTGCTGTTATGCAATTTTGTATCAATGTACTTATATGATTTTTCCCTCTATGCTTTGTTGAGCTTTGTAGAAGTTCAGTGATGCTGTGATATATTTTTGTACATTTGGAATATAGCTGTTTGATTTTAAGAAAACTCTGTCTCTGGCTAACAATTTATTCATTAAGAATTGCTTCTGCTGGCTGATCAAACAGCACATACTCTGACAATAAAAATTAAGGAGTGGTGAAACCTACTCCCTATTCTTTTGGAAAAACCCATTTCTCGTGTGTCATCATGTGCAGGTGATCTGAGCTCAGATCACCTGCACCTATACTTCTTAAGTCCCGTATTTGCAGCCTAGTTACTACATACTGCTTTTCTCTGTTCCAGATTCAATATACTGTACTTGTGATCACTTCCCCCTTCTCAATTGTTTTTGTCTTCCTACCTAGCTATGACTTCCTTCCCTTGGGTCACTGCTGATCTCAGCTTCTTTGTCCTGGCCTTTTTTTCCACAGTAGTTCTGTATGTTCAAGGGTATCTGACCAGCAATGTAAAACTGGCCTGAAATATCTTAGGTTAATAAGTATCTGGTAAAATATATCACTGTCAACCTTAGGTCTTAGTATATGTAGCTGATTCAAACTCTTCAGCATTTTGAACCGGGACTGAACACCTTTTAGGATAAAAGCAAGGACACAAATATAGTGCCAAAAATCATCACCACATCTGTTATTCATGTTAAGCAGTGTAGAAGAGAGCCTAAAAGTGAATTGGAGACCATAAGAGACAATTCTATCAGAAGTGAAAGAGTGGAAAACATAAGTGTGTTAAGTAGGAGAAGGTGATATTTATTTCTGCACAGATCTCATCAAC
Source organism: Phrynocephalus guinanensis (assembly GCA_037367245.1). Lineage (NCBI taxonomy): Eukaryota > Metazoa > Chordata > Lepidosauria > Squamata > Agamidae > Phrynocephalus > Phrynocephalus guinanensis. The sequence goes on along the minus strand of CM074745.1, from coordinate 7,504,445 downwards.
ATGAGATTATCAACAGATCCAGGATCCCTCTTATTCAGGAGTCTGTAGGTTGTGTGCAATCCCCCATAAGCAGTTTCATGGAACCCATAGATACCCCAACCTCAATAACGCTTTACCAAATTGGCCCCAAATAGCTTTCAAGCAAATCATCTTGTTTTCCATGATAATATAAAATCATTGCAGATGTTTGCCAGATATGTTTCTTAAGGTGATTTTAAAGCTGATTACAACCAGCTTTGGGGTGTTGCTTAATGTTTCATCCCTGGTAATAGCCGTCTGAATGTCTGAGTAGAAAACTTCATTTTGACTTCTCTCTCCCTCAAACCACTCCAGTATTCTTGCCAAGAAAACTCCATGGACATGGGGCCATGAAGAATCAGTCATGAATGTAATGACACACACACACACACACACACACACACACACACACACACACACACACACACACACACACACACACACACACACACACACACACACACACACACACAATTTTCAAAACAAAAAATGGCTGAAGGGGGACTCCTCCAATTGTAACTTCATTACCCCAGAGGGTACAACTGATCGCTGATCACATATCATGCTTGCTACCCATCTTAAAGACAGGCATGCACTGCGAGAGAAGAAAAAGGCAAAGTATAGCACAGATTTTAAAAACTAAAATAAAAAGTGTGGGATGGCATAGGTCCTATTCCTAATTCTATTCCACTTACCTCCCACACACGACACATTCACACATCTTGGCACTTGATTGATGGATTTCCAAGATGCAAGGCAAAATGACATCAGTGCTTGCCTTAAAAGGAAAGATGAAAATATTCTTCAAACTCTTTGTTGAAAATTCAAGCAATGCCAATCTCTCACAGACATTGGTTGTGATCAGAGGGTGGAAAAGGTCCCTTGCGCCAGAAAGGACTGCTCCAGACTGCCTCCCACCCAAATAGTAGCTATAGAGTTGGATCAAAAAGGTCCAGATTTGGCATGGATTGGGGTTGAGCTGGTGAACAATTCCTTGTACATTGTATGATCACGGATTGCTCCACAAGTGGTCCAAAATGCAATCTATTTTCCTATTCACACACATTCTAAGCAGGGATGTTGACTTGCAAGTAGCAAGTCACTGTTGAGTTTAACTTAAGTCACATCAGCAACTTGGCTCAGATCAAACTTGGGTTGTTGGTTTTTGGGAGGGGGAGACTTAATTTGTCTAATCTATCCAATTAATCTGAGAGCTTGTCTACATACCCATTCTCTATCAGGCTGGATCAGGCTAAATACAGTCACCAGGAGGTCTGGTATGCCATTTGGCATGAGAGCTGGTCAAGAAAATCAGAAAACATATTCCTCTAAAGGTCCCCTCCTGTATCCTTTGGCTTCTGGGAGGCAGTTCCCTGTCTACTTTTATGTGCTGCCCTAACACACATTTTAAAACTTCACTTCCTCAGTCCCTCCAAATAGGTGAGGAAGTATTACATTTGTCAATATCCTGAGGTGCCTCTCTTCATAAGCCACTTCTGGATATTGGCAACAGACAAGAAGTTTTGCTTTGGTTCATTTCCGTAGATGATGAAAGCTGCTAAACACAAGGAGGAGGAGGAGGAGGAGGAGGAGGAGGAGGAGGAGGAGGAGGAGGTGTGGCAAGGTACTTATTACTTTCACTATGGATACGATTGTCTACCTAACGAGCCTATTCAGGCCATTGTTCATCTTATGAGCCTATTTCAGACCAGGGTGACAAGAGGTCAAAGCTGACTATAAGATGGAGGACCTGCACTACCTGTATTGAGACTGATGAAGCTGTTTGGATGAGCAGTGAAATGTTTCTATATCTCAAGAAAAAAAAAGTCCAGCAGTAGCCATGACTCAACTTTCAGATAAACTCACCTGGATGACTGAGAATCTCCACAGACAGTAGGAATAATAAGCTTAACAGATAAAAGGATTTAAAAGAAGGTCATGTGAGGGGTGAAATTGAGGGCTGTTCTTGGCTAAACAGATTTCTAGAATTTAGGAGGATCCTGAACAGGTGAGCAGCATCCTTCTGAGACAGGAATCTCACTGAATTCATCCAGGGGCAGGAAGTCAACAATTATTCCTTGCCATCACCAACTTGCACTACATTTCAGGTCCCCTTGACAGTGGTAAAGTTCTCAGTTAGAATTAAATATTTCTTATTAATAAATTGTAGCTGCCTAGATGCCCTGGCCTAAGCACATCTGATCTTGCCTGATTTCGGAAGCTAAGCAGTGTCGGGCCTGGCTAGTACTTGGATGGGAGACCACCAGGGAATACTAGGTACTGTAGGCACCTGGACTAGGAACTGGCAAGCCACTCCAGTATTCCTGCCAAGAAAACTCAATGGACATTGGGTCACGAAGAGTCGGTCATGAATATAACGACGCAACACACACACACATTAATAAATTGTGGCCCAATTTTAACCTAACGCAACTTGTCTCGCCTCTTTATTCCAGACTGGGTGGGCAAGGACCACTGAAATCAAGGGCTGGTGAGGATTGTAACCCCAAAGACCAGACAGACTGAAGACGTAATGCTTCGTCCTCTTGGAAATTGTTTCAAAAACAGCTGACAGCCAGCTCTGCACTCACAGTAGAATGCTCACGAAAATCCTCTGCTTTTCTGTGCAAGCTCTGGGTAACTGAGATATTAACAAGGCTCTTTCTGGCATTTCTGAGCCCAGCACATTTTTTTTTGCCCTCCACTCAGCTCTGCAGGTAAGTGGCTTGTTTCCCTGGGAAAGACAAATTATATAAGAGATGGCATTTTGCTGTCAATCTCACACAAAGAGAAAAGAAAAGCAGCCATTTTTCTACCTCATGCTGAAGACCACAAAGTTCCTCTCCCCCCCCTCCTTTTTTTCCCAAGAAAAAATGGATTTCCCATTAGTCAAGTACAACATACTTTAATGACTGGAAATGTCAAAGTGATTAGACTAAGCTGGCATTTCTAAAACGTTGGTGCTCCTCCTGCTTCTTGATCTGGCAAGGATTGTCAAATTATAACTAAGCCACTAAAACAGACTTTTGCATTCCAAGAATGTGTCGTGCTGATTTCTCTTTATGTGCCATAGATTATTGCTGATATAAAGAAAGGCTCTGCTATATCTCCCCTAACCAAGCTCTCACATATGTGAACAGCAAGGGAGCTCAATATAATTATTTGTGCCACCTCTTTGCTATAGACCGCAGTCATACCTGGGTTTCCTTCGTATTTAAGTTTCCTGCGTATTTTTTTCAGGAGCGGTCACGTGGTTTTTAATGAGCAGTTGGTGTCCTCTCCTCTGCATTGTACTTTCCTATTCTGGTTCTGTCCTAACCTGTGTACTACACATTTTGTCCTACTTTCTGGCTCCAGGTTCCAAAGCGCCGTCTTTTAAGCCGGATAGAAAGGGGAGAAACTGAATTTACTGTGTATGTTCAGTGTCCTGTTGTTGCAACAGAAACAAACAAGTAAGCATTTTCAAGTGAAGTTTCTAAATCCAGCCCCTGGCGGTGGTTTAGGAAACTTCACTGAAACTCCTGTTCGAGGGGTGTGGTCGGCCGGGAGCAGAATTTGCTTCTCTTCCTGGTTAGTACGCAATCTTTCACCGCGTAGTTCACCGACGGGAAACTATGCAGAAAACGCAGGTATGACAGCGGTCATAGTCATGAAGCATTGCTAGCCGTAGTAAAAATGAGCAAAGCAGGGCGTTTTTGTACAGCACTTATGCAAGCCTTCATGCAGAACTGCCCCAGTCACCTCCATGCCAGGAAGTGTATTGATCATAAGGATTTTGGAGTATTCATCAGAATCCCTATGCATGCAGGGTAAGAATGAAAGAACCAATGTGTTTACATGGCCAAACGGGATCTTGAAGGCATGGAGTACACAATGCAGTTTCATTATTCATTGCATTTTGCTGGAACATTTTAGAAGGTAATTTGTAACTTATAACACCCTAAACATTTTGGGTCTAAGAGCCATCTAAACGGCCTCATCTCTCTCTCTCTATGAGCCTCCCCAGGCATTGGGATCACCAGGGCACACCTTTCCCTGGGTCTCACCACCCTCACAGGCATGCTTGGTGGGAACACAGAGGAGAAATTTCTCTGTCTCTCCTCCCAGACTCTGGAACTCCCTCCCATAGGAAGCTAGGCTGGCCCCATCTTTGCTGACCTTAAACACGAAGGCAATGCATGCTTTTTCTTAAAGACCATCTGCCTAGGGGGTAGTGGACTCTTGTGCTCTGAAAGCAGAGTAAAAACATAAGAAAGAAAGAAAAGAAAGAAAGAAAGAAAGAAAGAAAGAAAGAAAGAAAGAAAGAAAGAAAGAAAGAATGTTTTATGTTAATACCGGTAGCATTAAACTGTGCTCACAACCTGGGGTTCAATCCCAGGTAGCCCGCTCATGGTTGAGTCAGCCTTCCATCCTTCCAAGTGTATAGCCTGCATAATTAAACTGTAAACTAACCAAAGACTACTTGAAATGTTATGGGGTAGTATATAACCAGAACACTTTTTACTCCCCCCCACCTCTCTCTGCATGCAATGTTATCAGGAAGCCAGACTGTATCAATAGATTATGCCCATCTCTTATTGTAACCAATTAACTTAGAATTTCCACGAATCTTCTCCATCCCTGAGTTCATCAAAATGATTTCAGATTGCAAGAAGATTCTGTGCACAGTGATGGAGAATGGAGGAGGAGCAATCTGTGAAAAAAAGAAGGTTCTTTACATCAAGTCAGACCAAGGCATCTTGTAACCCTGTCTGGGCAGGGTTGTCTCGGCACTGCTGAAAAAGTACAGTCGTACCCCGACTTAAGAGCAGCTCGACATAAGAGCAATTTGACTTAAGAGCAGAAAACTCTTGGCATTTTAACTGCCACCTTACAAATTTCAGATATGGTCTGCTCGACTTACAAATAATTTTTCAATTTTTTTCAATTTTTTAACTTATTTTTTTCAATATTTTAGATAAGTACCCCGACTTAAGAGTAGTTCAATTTAAGAGCATACATTCTGAACGGATTATATTCCTAAATCGAGGTACCACTGTATCTCTCTGTGTTCTACCAAGTTGGAACCAACCATAACAAGTCTAATTGGACTTTCACTTTGAGTTTTTAAGAAGTGGTTTTACTACTTCCACACCTCCCTCGTGGCCTAGTGGGGATTCAAACCCAGGTCTCCTAAGTCCTAGGCCAACACTCTATCCACTGCACCACATGGGGTATCCAAACAAGGCATCAGGTAATGGCATTTCCCGGCTTGGTTGTTTGACATCTTTTAAGTGGAGGTGCACAGGACCGAACGCAGATCCTTCGGCTTCTGAAGCTCAGCGACAAGCTCTGAGCCAAACTATAAGCCTAGCCTATAAAAAGCCAAACATGTTTCCTTTGCTGAACATATCGCATGGGAAGAGGATGCAAGGGCTGTCACTCCTGTTCAGATCATCCCTGCCTGAAGTTTGCAAATGACCTTTTGCAAACGTAAATGATGTCTGTCAGGGATTCTCCAGCTTTGTCCTAAAATGCTTGCTTAATAAGCCAGGCGTATGAGGCACTTCCTGCTGATGAGGCACTAGCTCTTGCGGCATCTTTCGGTTTCTCATTGTTAACTTTTCCAGGATTCTCGGAACAAATGATCCTAGTGGAGATTATTCTCCTCCATCAGAAGATTGTTCCAGCTATTGTCAACATTTTCTTCTGCCTTCATTTAATCTGAGGGAACACATGTTTAAGAAGTGGGAAACAGTGGTTAATTTTCTTTAATTATGAAGAGGTTAAGAAAGAGGTATGTGAACTTCCCATATTGTCAACAATATCTCTCTGGTGCTCTGCAGCTTCCTGTGTTTCAATGAAAATCAAAAGGGAAATCTCAAGGGTGTAACATCTTTCACAAAGCTTTTACAGGCTAATAAGCATTCCCAACCCAGACCGAAATGATGAGATGAGGGGTTAAATATGGGCTACAATTTTATTAACAACCATATTTAAATATTAACCTTTTACTGTAAACTAAAGAGGACCTGTCCTGAAAGAAATCAACCCTGAATGTTCACTGGAAGGACAGATTTTGAAGCGGAGGCTCCAGTACTTTGGCCACCTCATGAGGAGAGAGGACTCCTTGGAAAAGTCCCTGATGTTGGGAAATATTGAAGGCAAAAGGAAAAGGTGATGGCAGAGAATGAGATGCTTGGACGGTGTCATTGATGCAACCAATATGGATTTGACAAAACTCTGGGAGGCAGTGGAAGATCGGAAGGCCTGGCGAGCTCTGGTCCATGGGCTCACGAAGAGTCGGACGCGACTGAACAACAACAAAAACAAAGAGGACCTGTGCCGTAGCGCAAGTGGTAAACCTCTGTAGGTGTTTTAACTAACAAATAGCCCCACCCTGTTTTAAGAGTTTCAGAATGCATATGGAAAGATGCAGCCAAACTACTTAAGCATCCTTCCCTTACTGAATCTCCTTATCCAATGGCCGCCCTCATTTACCTGACTGGATATTGTAGTTTAACCTATCTATTTCTAATTCCTGTTGTTACTTACTTTTATAAGAGGGCTGCCAAGCACCTTAAAGGTGAGATATAAAGGAGGTGCATAACCGAAATAATATATCACTTACGCTAACCACTAATTGTGACCATTTAAGGAAGTAGTCACGACACCCAGCTGTGCATTGAGGGTGATGGGATGGGCGAAAACTCGCTGTCACTCCCGGCCAATCTGAGTGACAGCCAAAAATTCCCACCTGGCCCCGAAGCAACCAGCAAAGAATCACTATCCACAATATGGGGCAGGAGGGTGGAGGCAAATGGACATCAAAGGCAAGAGGCAGGGAGCTTGCTGGGACAGCCTTAAATAGGCTCTCTCCTTGCCCACACAGCCACCGTAACGGGCGCACAAAGAAGCCCCGCCCGACAAGTCTCGGGCGGAGCCACCATTTTGCAGCTGAGGAGATCATGGAGTGATAGAAAGCACGAGGAAATGCACATGCATTCTCACACATCCCATTCTTGACTACTTCTCCACAATAAAAAGAAGGTCAAGCCACCCCCAAGATAAATCCAAAATAAATCCCCACACACGCGGAGAAGGGAGCACAAAATTTAAGCCTATTTTGCCAGACAAGGGGGGAAAGATGGAGAAACTGGAGGATAAATAGGGACCCATTTCCTTAGCGCCAGTCTATATGGGGCAATCACTTCACAACTAGATCAGAATGTTTTATGCCTCCAGAGAACTTCCTTCAAAGCTCCTGTGTCCATGCAATGACCTGGGCAGTGGTGCAGGTACTGAAGAGACACCCTCAATGAAAACATTAACTCTTCCTTGTCGCTTCTCTCGCAGTCTGCCCTCAGCAGAAAATGGCATCTGTTCTCATTTCTTTGGGGAAAAAAATAAGGACAATATAAACTGTGTCATTCCGAACTCGTCCTGTTAGCTTTCCCACCACCAACACCTTGCCAAAAACTGCTGCCTTGAATGTTCCAGAGGGTTCCTGCAGCTGTGTGTGCACCTGCTAGCGGCACGTTCTGTACCGGATGGGTAGTTTTCTGTAAAACAGCATTCTGCCCATGTAAATACTGATTAGTACCACCTCTCCTCCTCAAATTTTCTCTTAACTATTTTTGTTTCTCCCTACCACCACCACCACCACCACTGTTTTCAGTTCCCAACAAGGATACTAGAAAAAGAATGAGTTACATCACCAAGAGAATCCTAGTCCTTTCTCTGATGAGAGTGCGGTGAGGAGGAACAAACCCTTCAACTAAAAACACAGACCCATGGATATATGAAACACATTTTGGCTGAAGGACAGGTGACCTTACTTTCCTCAACTTCTCAGCCTTTGATTAGTGACATTAAATCACAATTGGCCTAGAACCTACTGAAAAGCACTGCATCCTGATTCAAAGGTCAAAATAGGGTGCCAAAACATGGTAGGTCATTCATATCTGTCATTCATTTTAATTTTACATGGCTTGGGGATATATGAATTTGTCCAGCTCACCTTTCAAATGCCATGTCTCTAAAAATTACTGTCTGTAAAGATTATAACACTTTGGCTGGTGCACCTTTCTTAAGACTTTCCTGACAACTTCAGTGTTATTTCCTTGGAGTTATTTTCTATTTCCCCAAGTCTTCAGTATAAATATTAGGTGTCCTGAGAAATGCAGGTCCTTGGGCTCCTTGTGTATGGGACAAGCTAGAGATTGGTTGAGGAACTATTGGAAAGGAGTTCAGATAATGTCTTGAGATCTTCTTGCTCTCAAACCTACTGTGACCTACCCCACTCAAACCCTGCACAATGGCAAAACCACACACAGGTCTTTAATTGATTGGCTTGAGATCTGCAGTTGCATGAAGAAGAAAAACAATGACAACAACAACGAGGAGGAGGAGGAGAGGGAGAGGGAGAAAGAGGAGGAGGAGGAGGAGGAGAAAGAGAAGAAGATGACTAATCTTCTCTACATCCTGCAAATAAAAAAGTGAATAGAAATATCTTCCTATTTTATAACATGCTGCCCTCATGAAATGTCTGCTGATTACATGGGGAGAATGGAATTCCCTCCTACCAACTTTGTAATTGGTGTCTCCAGAACAGCTTTGATTTTTCATTGATCCTTGAGCTGTCAATATCCTGCTTTGGGCTTCCTGTTTCTATCAAGGATTACTTTCATTTCCCCAGTGTCTCCCCTACTCCACCTAATTTTCATCTTTTTTGAACTTGCAAAGCAACAACACACCATTCTGGGATTTGGAGTACCCAACCCATCTTTGATTGAAGTACAGCCCCAGGCGCCCTTGCTTCTCTTGGAGTCTCTTTGGAAATGGGAAAATTTATTCAGAATTCAAATAAAAACTGAAAATGAAGCCCATGCCCAGGATATTGCTAAAATAGACAAGGGAGGATGGAAAACACCATAGAGGCAGGAAAACATTATACAAACACGCACATATTATTGCATCAATACTGTTACCCTACTACTACTAAGGATTAATATCAATGGCAAGGAAAAATACTTCTTTTTTTCCTTTATTGATTTACTCATTTTTTTTTCATTTATGCATTGCTACAGCTGATGACATTGCCATAATGATTTCAAACAAACCACTTAAAAGAAATACTCCAAGTGTGAAGTATTAAACAAATTTGGCAATTTCTTGGGCTGAGAAATAAACAATGCTGGTTTTAAGCATGAATCACACTCTTAGGGAACAGCTAACTGCAATTGTCGATATTCCAGTCAATTCTGTCTCTTTAGATCACTTTGGATTAATTCCTCTCAATGCACCCCACAAGACTCATTATCACAAATTCTAAATTTCTCCCTCCTCAAGTTCAGCTTTGCTTTCAGGGATGAAGTAAACTTAATATTTCCCCTACACATATAGAGCTGTGATCATTCTTTTCAAATCCACTCATCAGTTTTTGCTTTGTTTCAGCCCTGATTCAAAGACTGCCTCTCTCAAAACAGCCAACTTGACTTTCCAGTTGAAGTAATAATGCTAAAAGAAGCACCTTCTTCTCATTCTTGTTGTGGGAACTCAATAGACGGGAGGATCTGTGGAACAGCACGCCTGAAATTATGCCCTAAGCACCTGCGGCAGCTATTAAGTCTGGCACACAACTATCAAATGGAATCATACATAGAATAATTGAATTGGAAGGGTTCAATCCCCTGCTCTGGACCGCCTGGATGAAGGTTGAAATTGAGCACCACCACAATTAAGAGAAGTGACATGTTCTTATTATACCTTTTAGACATTCTGAACACAAAAATATAGCCAGTCCATTTTCATAATATGCCACAACCTTGGGGAGAATGACATCAGGAACATCACCACCACCCCCTTTAATCCCTTTCCATCATTCATTGTTTGATTTCTTCACTTCAAAACATGGGTGGCTAAAAGATTTTATCAGTTGAGGAATCTATATGAAGGAACAGACACCGATTCATGAATACAGTGGAACCTTGTATAAAGGAATTAATTCGTTCCAAATGAAATTTGTTAAGCAAACTTTCCTTTATACAAATTTCCCATAGGAATGCATTGAAAACAGAGTAATCCCTAACTGTGACCATTTTTATGTTGTACAGATTCTCCCCATAGGCGATTATGTTAAGCAAATTTCCCCTATCTCCGGAATTTTTTTATGTTGTACAGATTTTATGCTATACAAACCGTTTGTTATATGAGGGTCCACTGTACTTCCATCAGATTATACCATTTCCCTCCCATCTTTAAGTGAAAGCGTAAATTGTTTAAATTTTGACCGTAGGTTAATATGGATGAGGCGTGGAGGCTCAGTGGACTAAGGCTCTGAAAACTGTTGGCTGCAAAGTTGGCAGCTCGGCGGTTTTAATCCCGGGTGCCATGCAGCGAAGCGAGCTCCCACTGTTAACCCCAGCTCCTGCCAACCTAGCAGTTCGAAAAGTTCTTTGAAAACAATGGGATCTAGATTAACCATGACTAATGAGTAGAGATGGGCACAAAACGAACAATTTTTCATTTCTGTTTTCGTTTTTTTGTTTCGTTACGCAACAAAACGACAAACGAATTTTATCTCTAAAATGAAACAAAAACAAACAGAAACACCGGAAATTTTGTCGGGCGTTACGTTTCCCTTACTGCAATACAGTGTACTGCTTTAAATGCTAAAAAAAAATCACAAAAAATTGAAATAAATGGTAACGCAACGGTAATGAAACGAATGAAAACAAAAACAATTATTTTCAAAAATTTGCAAAAAACGGAAACGAACTGAAACGGACCCTCCAAACGACAAACGACAAACGAAACATCATTTTTTTTGATTCATGCCCATCTCTACTAATGAGTAGAGTAATTAAGTAAAACTAAATTTGGATCTAGTGTAGTGGATTAGAGTTAGTCTCACTGATTTTAGTGTTCCCCTCCCCCTCCCCTCAGCTTGGTATCAGTACACCCAGTTCCACTCTAGTATAATTAATAGGAACCTGTTGGGTTTATAGGCATCCTTCAGTCTCGAGAGACTACGATATCATGCTCTGTATAGAAGCTGTGTTGTTTCCACACAGAACACAAGGTCTCTTCAGAGCACAAGGCCTGAGTAGATATGGTTAAAACTGTTACCCAAGCTGCAAACCCCCTCCTCTCCACGCCACTGGAATAGTCTAATGGAATGGCCGAGCCAATACAATTAATTTCAGATATGTCACAGAATACGTCTGTGAAGATTCTCAGTCATCCAGGTTCGTTTAACTGGGAGTTGAGTCATGGCTACTGGACTTCTTTTTTGAGAGATAGAAACATTTCGCTGAACAGCGAAACGTTTCTATCTCTCAAAAAAGAAGTCCAGTAGCCATGACTCAACTCCCAGATATGTCACAGAAGTTACCAGAACATGATTGTAAACAGTCATGAACTACCTCCAGGACCCCGGCTCCAGATTTTGCCTCAAGGTTAACTCCTGAAGCCCTTTTCAGAAATGGATATAGCCACAAGGCAGTGGAGGTTTAAAATCTGAGTTTTCCTTCTCCTAGAAGATGGTTCTTCCATTTTATCTGCCGTTGGAGCATAAAGCCCTCTTCTGCCTTCAAAACTGTTGACCATCTTCTCTTGTAACACTGGGAAGGGGCCCTTAGGAGGTACTACGAGCCGGGTCAGCTGGACCAAGGATTTTTAAGGAGGTATTACTCCTCCAACACTGACAATGATGAGGCAGGAAGTAAAAGTAGCAGTAAGTTGAGCAAAATGGTGGCAATCATAGAAAAAGGTTTAGATATTTTGCCCTGATCTCTTCCATTATTGTCTTCTGTCTGGACTCTGGAGATAGATAGATAGATAGATAGATAGATAGATAGATAGATAGATAGATAGATAGATAGAGAGAGAGAGAGAGAGAGAGAGAGAGAGAGAGAGAGAGAGAGAGAGAGAGAGAGAGAGAGAGAGAGATTGTCATTGTCCTGTGCAGAAGAATCTACAGGACCTAACAATACAACCATACAAAAATATCTATCCGCCCCCCCACATACACACATTTACCCCCCTAACACACTTTAAAATACTAAAAACTCTAAAAACTAATTACAAAAGCTCCCCCAGAAACTGCATTTCGCTGCATTCAAAGCCAAAACTGCTCACGACCAACGTGTGCCATTGTCCTATGCATGTGGTGTTCCAAAACAGGATGTTGGGCATTGATCCTCACTCAGTATAAACCTTGGTTTTAAAACAGGCGAGCTTAGCATCCTTAAAACAACAGCTGCTGGAGGAATTCTCCAAAAAAGAAGAGCAAGAAATTGGGATAACCTTGGCTTGTTAATGTGACTGTCACTTCCCGGTGTTTCTTGTGGCAGTCTCAAGACAAGTGTTGCTTGTACCCGCAAGGCAGATAGCAGTGTTAAATTGTACCCAGCTGTGATTCTCACTTTACTTACTACAACGAAAGCAGGCCGAGCAGCCTGTCTCTGCAAAGAGAAGATATTTCAAAATTCTTCTTATGCTTTTGGTTTAGAAAATTACATTTCACCGTGTAGTTTTTAATCTTTTGGCATAGACCCTACAAAATGACAAGTGAGAATGATTTAATTTTATGATAGCACTGCACTGGATGACCATTTTATGTTGCTGTAAAAAAAAGAGGGAGGGGGGATTTGAAGTATTAGAGTACTTCCCTCTCCATTCTACTTTTCCAGTCCTTATTTCTTTTTCTGAACAATAATCTTGTAAGCACATCTTTCTCTTTATGGGACAGTCTCTCTAGGTAACTCTTGAGAGGAGAAAAGGAGACAGTGTTGCAAATGGGCGCCGCACTGAATTTCAAATCTGTGTGGCAACAACCATCTGCCGTAGGCACGTTGAACTCAACCAGCACCGTTTGTGGGAGGACAGACCACTGTGGGTGGAGCAAGGAGCTGCAGAATATCTAAATTAAACTGAGAATCACATCCAAATGTCCCCGAAGAGGAAAGTGCCCCCCCCCAAACACCGAGAGATGCCAAAATTGCAGAGAATTCATCCCTTTGTATTATCCAGGGTCTCACAAATGCGAAGGGATGAATATCCTACAAATCAGCAATGTTCGTGGATAGAGATGGGCACGACTAGGGAAAATGACGTTTTCGAGTTGTCGTGTGTCGGAGGCAGTCCGTTTCGGCTCGTTTCCGTTTTTCGCGAAATTTCGCAAAAATTAGTCGGTTCGTTTTTTCGTTTTTTCGTTGTCGTTAGTACTGGTTTGGGGGGGTAGCGGGCTCCTGGAGGGAGCTGCAGGAGTCAGCCAGAGCCACAAGTGACGGACTGGCAGACTCTTTGCACCCGCTGTGTCTCACGTACTTGCATGTAGTGCAATGCAAGTAGATCTGGTTTAGGGTTAAGACGGGTTAGCGCAAGGGCTAGGGTTAGGCTAGTTACGGGTGAGGTTAGGGTGAGTATTGGGGTGCACCTCTGGGTGCCTCTCTGACCCACTTAGAAGGACAGTGTACTGGCGTATGGGTTAGGCTTAGGCTTAGGGTTCGGGTTTGGGCTACGATTAGTGGGCTGTTTATGCCCGATTGGCACATCCCAGAAGTCTCTGTGGTCAACCTGGCCAAGTGGCCATGCGATTGGTGGAAAATTTGCATGGTCCAAAAAAATAAATTGCGAAAATAAAAAAAAATAAAATAAAATAAAATAAAATAAAATAAAATCAACGGAGACTTTTTTTTGCAAGAAAAACCCACTGCTGTTACTGTAAAAATTCAAGCATTTAAAATAGCTAATTTTCGCATGTTTCTGTGGTGCTTTGGTGGGGTTTTGGGCAACGATTTCAAAAAAAATATTGCGGTCGCCATTTTGGATCCCCCGCACTGCATGGCAAATGGATGCGCCCTCCCAGCCTGGTACCAGCAGCGCAGCAGTAGCAATAGCCAAGGAGAGGGGGGGCGGGGAACCCCCCCCCAAATAAAACACCCTTCTGGCCTGGTAGGTGCCCTCAGACAGTTTTCGCCTACTTTTAGGGCCGGGAATCGTTTTTTTTTTTAACTTTTAAAAACTTTTTTTTGTGCCGCTTGGCATTGCGCGATGCAAGTAACGAGCACGACAAATCAGACCAAATTGTTCGTTCGTCGGTTCGAGCTTGAATTCTGGCGGAGTAATTCCCGTTACCGTTTCCATAGAGTAACGGATACAAGTAATGGAAAAAGAAACGGGAATACCGCTAAGTCGTGCCCATCTCTATTCGTGGATATTGTTGATTCATTTTTTAAAAAATTGTCCCCATCTCTAACAAGGATACTTCTGCCCAGCGGAGTGCGTAGCCTCTAACTATTCTTTGCTCGAGTATGGACCCTCAAATGTCTCCATAACCCTTTACTGAAAGGAAAAGCAAGAAGGATGGATAGATTGGATGGGGCAAAGAAGGGTCCATGCAATCGCTTTCTTTCCAACAGCATTATGCTCCTGAAACTCTGCAGTTTTATTGCCTGAGAATGTCAGGTTAGGTGTGCACTATTTCAGAAGAATTCCATAAAGAATATGAGTAAGGGGCGGAGGACGTGAATCAACTTTTATAGCTGGAAAGGCTTCATCTGCTGCACTTGAGTCCTTTGACTGCCATTCACAGGAGGAGAAAAAGAAATTTGGAGGGTATGAGCCACTTTGGTGAAAACAAATGACACTGGCTGATACTTCACGTCCATCTCATCGCTGTTCGTGGTCCTGCTTGGGACCGGTACAAAGTAATCTAACCGCACGTCCATTGCGGAATGAGAGGAGTTCATCCCGACCACGCCCCCTGAACTGCAATTTAAGTGGGATGAGCGATTCCCCTCCCTGGCCTCAGGAATCTGCTCGTCACACTTCTCGTTCAGAGACAAGTGCCCATGAGGTAAGGCTCATCACACAACGTGCCATTCTCCATCTAGCGGCAGGAGTGCAAAGTACTATTCACCAGTACATGCCCTATGGAGTCAGCAACGCAGTGCAGAGAGATTAAAAGACAAATGCCTCAAACTTAGTTCCATAACGCATTGAAGGCAAGGCTTTGGAGAATCAAAACATCAAAAAACGGAAGGTCGAGCCGGAAAAAAAATGGAGAACAAAGGCATGGAATTTCACATCTCATCACGGAACGAGGACGTGTGGTAACAGTCATGCCAGTATCATCCATCACGCCCATGTGTACACAGGAACAGGGACAGAACCGGAAGAAGACCACGTGACCGCGACCGACATCAACACGCAACGAACTTCCTTCTAGAATGAGAATGGACGTGAAGTAACCATCACTGTGAACACAGTGGGTGCTAACTGGGATGCAGGAAACACAACAGAGCAAAAGTTACTTTACAGTGCCAGTTCACACATGTTCTATTTCAAATAAATAAAAATAAATAAATAAATAAATAAATAAATAAATAAATAAATAAATATTTTGAGCCACTTAAACAATGGGATAAATTCTTTCAGAGCCACTGAAACAGAAAAGAACAACTTATGAATCAGGGTTCTCCATCATGGTCTGTTTCAATGTTATACGCATTTTCATTAGGCTAATCTACTCTGAGCCTTGGGAAAGGCAACAAGGAAGATAAGTCTATTTTTATATCCCTTTTATAGCCTGAGTAGAGTCAAAACAGATACAGATACAACATAGCTATTAAGTTCATTTGAGAAATGAATCACAAAAGGAACATTTGCAAAAAGGTCAGTACACTACTTGGCCCCTAACTGTTCATTTCGCTGGAGAACCACGGGAATTAATGGCACTGAATAGAAAGTCACAATTCATTTACCCAACTTAGTGGAAATCATTTGCAACAACAGAAATACAGGTAAGCTGAGAGGCCACTGTACCCAGTGAGTAAGAATGTTATATATTTTGGAAAAGTGATCAATTTGGCATTCAAATATGGATAGAGAATGCATGGGTGCCAAGAGCAGAGAAACACAACAAATATTATGACGCACATATGGCAACTAGTGAGAAATGTACTGTGTTCTGTTCAAAGCAGTCAGATAGGAAATAATACCTGGTCCTGAAACAAACAGAGTAGATCAGTTGACTCTATCTCTAGTCTTGATAACAAATACGTGATTATACCCCACACACCAAATAAAAGAGAACCTCATCTTGTTGACTAAGAGAAGGTGACTAGTGGACCTCTTTCAAAAGGTATTTCTGTTACAACTAAGGTTGGGCTCAGGGACTGAAAGGCACTAACCTGACAAAATGATGAGACATGAAAGACGCCTGCCGATCTAAAAGGGTTTGGGGAGGGAGGTCCACAAGGAAGACAGTCTGAAGGTACAGCAGTCATGAGGGTTGAATGGCACAGCAGAGAGCTTCCTGGGGAAAAGAGAAACATTATGACCTAGTGGAAGTTGTGTGGCTAGCAAGTGGGATGCCTGAAGTGCATTTTCACAATGCTGGGGAAAGAGCCGGTGAGAGAAATAGCCAGAAGGAATGAATATCTCAGAGGTCTCTAGGCACTGAGATGTGATCAATATTTTAACTCGAGCACATCTCTACTTGCATTGGCAAAACGGCTTTGCCTTTTATTATAAAATTGCCCTTCTTTCACTGCATCAAAATGCCTGAGGGACCTGCCTAGAGGAAAAGGAAGTCGTAAAGTCAAATGTCACATCTGGGAGTTCTTGGTAGAGGACTTTAAAATTGAAAACCATGGCTTTGTGGTCATCCCAAAAACAAAGGGACAACTGATAAGTGTAATAAAAGATGTGGACCTTGGTGAGTCTTTTAGCTTCCCTGTTAATTATTCCTATCAAATCAGAATGGTTACATGGTATCTAACCACGCATGGCATCATATCTTTATATGTGTATATATGGGTGCTTTAAAATTTTAAACCTTTTTATTAGAGCCCCAGAAAATATGTGCAATCTGAAATACAGGTATCATTGCTGAACTCCAGTTTAAAGAAACCATTCAACCTAAGATTTTTTTTCAAAGTTAGCAAAACATAGATTGCTGCAGGCATCAATCAAACTGGCAATTGAGAAAGAAAATGAAAGAATAACAGATCGTTCTAGTTACTTGGTATCTCTGCGCTCATCATTTTTTTAAAAACGAGGCAGCCTTCCCCCCCCCCCCCCCGCCCCGCGAAATATACTTGCTTCTGAAAATGTATCCCCCCCCCCCCGAGATTCTTGCCCAGTCAGGGGTGAAGACTGAAGCTGGAAGGCACCAGGGAAAAAAATGGCTGAGCATAAGGCAAACAGACTTGGATGTGAGCTTTTTAAGGGCAAGGCCAGGTATTACTTTCATAGTGTTATTCAAAAGAATTATGGGGCATTATCCCTGCCACCTGCAATGGCCAATGCATATGGTGTGATGATGAATCTGAGTTTCAATCTGAATCTTAGACTTCTCCAAGGTACGTAATGCACTTTTGGGATTCAGTACTCTCTGAACGGTTCTGTGGAAATCAAGGTTTAAACCCAAAGCGGAGTCATTCTCCTGGTACTGGAGCCACCAGCCTTCTTCGTGATGATAATATAAGAGAATTACCTATCAGGGGTCAATGTCAAGGAACCAGGTAAGGCAAACTTTCCAAGAAAATGCCCTAGTTGTCCTGCCATCTAGGAGACCTCTCAAAAATCAGAGGCAGAGTCAGGGATATGATTGAGACGTACAAAATAATGCAGGGCATGAGTAAATTGGATAGAGGGACACTCTTCTCCCTCTCACAAAATACCAGAACTAGTGGACATCCACTCAAATTGAGGGCTGGGAGAGTAAGAACAGACAAAAGAAAATTTTTTTTTTCACCCAGTGCGTTGTTAGTCTGTGGAACTCCCTGCTACAGATGTGGTGATGGCATCTGGCCTAGATGCCGTCAAAAGGGGATTGGATAGATTCCTGGAGGAAAAGTCCATCACGGGTTACAAACCATGATGGAGATGTGTCATCTCCAGGCTTAAAACCGGGGTATTTCATGAACCAGATGCAGGGGAGTGGTATCAGGAGACAGAGTTCTAGTCTTGTGCACTCCCAGATGCATTTGGTGGGGCCACTGTGAGATACAGGAAGCTGGACTAGATGGGCCTTTTTCCTGATCCAGGACATGGCTGTTAGAAGTGGTTTTTCACTTCAAATACATCACTTTGCGAAGAGCAGTTGCTTTTTTAAAAGTGTGTATGTCAGGAAAGGCTAGTGTGTTCCTCTCCTCACCCATTTAAGCAGCCCACTTCATGAACTCCTGAATAATGCTCGAGAGATAAGTAAAACTGCCTTTAGGCCACAGACCTTATCATTCTCTTTGTTGTCTGTCTCATCAGAAATGAAGTGTATGCTGTGATCTCTTGATACCACAGGATGGAGTTACAGACTTAACTTTGACTTGACTTTCCCCAGATACTGTATTAATGCTACTGTAATAATAGATTTGTGTCTCAACCACTTTCTAATACCACCACCCCAAAAAACCCCAACCAATCTCACTGAATGAATCTGATGCAATGTCTCTACTTAGACAGTGCACAATTCTGTTTTATTGCATGCTCTTTGAGTAGATCCTCTTCATATGAATTATGAAGAGGGATTCAGAAAAATCATTGTGGGGGGGGGGCAGGGAGCCCAAGAGCAGTCATATCACAAATGCCAGACACAACCTGATATAGCAGCTCCTTCAGAAGTGTCTGTCTCTCCTGTATTCCACAAGGCATTCTATACAGAAATAATTGTTTATCTGAAGACCCTCTGGATTGGTGTGTGCAAAGGAAAACTCACCTGTAACAAAAACACTTGGGCTGGAATTCTTCTATGTGTTAGTGCTACATGACGGTGTCCAACCATACCTCAGACACCCATTATCTCTTCTGGCTCAGACAAACTGTTCTCATCCTCCTCAATTCAATTCTGTCCCTATTATTTCTCTTCCATTTCCCTCAGCTCCACATTTTGTATTGAACAACATGCTTTGTTTTTGTGACTGACCTTTGGAAGGCAAATGCGGTATGGTTTTAACAGATGGCTGACTGCTGAGGCATGTATCTGAGGAAATCTTGGTGTATCTTGGGGAACCTGGTTTATCTTAGGGTATACCATTCCCCTGAAAAATTTAGTCTGACCCGGAGATTGAGAGGGCAAAAACATCACAAGCTGTCTCACTACCCAAAAATACCAGGCCCAGAGCTTGGAATAAACATGTTGAGGCCTAACTAAGTTATGTTACTTGATTTGGTGAGGGATAACTTCACTCCTTTTGTCTGATGTAATTGTAACAGTTTTAATTACAAGAAGTACAGCCTCACTACATGCCTGCATTTTGTGCTCTCTCTCTCTCTCTCTCTCTCTCTCTCTCTCTCTCTCTCTCTCTCTCTCTCAAGTACAAAGCACATCTATTTAACTCCTTTCTGCATAATGAGCAAGCAAGGAAGTTGTATCATTGTTGTATCATGTGTCATCAAGTAGACTCAACCCTGTGTGACGTTATTTTGTGGAGTCTTTTCATCTCATATTTGTCCTTTCCCCACCACTTTTCCAGCATTTTTTGACATTTCCAGAAAATCCTTTCTCCTCACGATGCGCCCCAAAGTAGGATAGCCTCAGTTTCAACATTTTTGCTCAGGCTTGTTTTGATCTACAGCCCACTTGTGTGTCTTTTTGACAACACAGGGTGAGTTATAGCGGTAACAAAATACATTAGTGACTGGGGGAGAAAGCTGAAACTCTAAGGAATTTTTTTTAAAAAAAAAATAATTCTTCAAATTCTGGCCAGTTCATCTGTGAGCAACATCAGTGCCAGTCATTCTGTGGAACATTGTGGTTGTGGGTATCTTGACAAGCTCAGTTCCTTGTCTTCTTGTGAAAGCAATTGAAGCCCATATTTGTGGATGAAGAAGCAGTTCACTATGAGGTGCATCTTTGGTTTCAACCAAAGGTTGACTGCTTTTTCTGAAGGGCCACATTTCTGTTGACCGCCTCACTGCTCAACACTCTCCACAGTCTTTTAATTAAGGAGGTTTATAATGCCTAAATCCATACCTATTAGTGATCAGAGCCACACAACTCTGACCACTTACTTAAATGGGCATGGAAGAAGAGGATACAACGGCAGCCAGTCTCTCTGCTACCCCGTCTTTCTCACTGCTGTTCTTGCCAGGTGTCCTGGCTTGAAATAGAATGGCTTCAGATCTTTTCTCATTGGCTCAAGCGATCGCACTGCCTGAACTGATGCAAATGCATTTGATTCTGAAAACATAGAAGGCCCGGTGGTGGGAGAAAATGTCATGCACTAGGGGAGAAAAATGCCAGGCGCATTCAGGCGCTAAGCTGGTCAGTTGAGAACAAGACAAAACCTTTCAGAGATTGCTTATTCATGGTGTCTTCATAAATTGAAGGCAACATGATGGAGCATATCAATAACAGGTCTGAGCATAACAGTAAGTTTCTTGAACCACCCTGCATCTGTTTCAAGGTGATATTCCTACACCACCTTATTTTGATGTTTTTCTCTCAAAGTCAGCGCACAACCCAAGCTGTAACGTGTTACTTTTTCTAATTATGCTGGAAAAGTTATTCCTTTCTTTGGATCAATTTGTGTTTCTTCTTGCCACATTCTAAGCATTTCAGCTACTGTATAGATTGAGGATTACAGAGAAGAATATTCTGGAAAACTTGACTTTGCCCTCTTCGGGAGATAATCAATGAGTCCATTACTAATCTTGGCCATTCTCCTACAAACATATTTTCCTGTTGTAGGGTTTCTTTTGCACAGAGTGTGGTACAGACAGAACTATCACTTTATAGATGCAGGATCATTATGCCTGTATATAATGTAATGAAATATGCATGTTGCATTTCTTGATGGTTCCAAAGCCACTGTATCTTAAAATTTCCCAGCACGACTCTCATACAAACTACTGGAGCAGAAGCATTAAGGTGGAGTAATAGCTAACATGATTGCTCTGCTATCAAAACATCTGAGCCTTGCCTGGTTACTTTATGCTCTGTTGCATCTGACTGCAACTGAGCTCATAGCAAAAAGTACTGGAGGAATCTATTATGTGAGCCAGCCAAGCAACGAGTGGGATCCAACACCATCCACTCTGTTTTAATGATTAGCCATTCATCCAGTTACAACAGGTCATCAAAACAAGGGAAAGAGCAGAATATATTCCACTTTAAGTCTCATCCACCAGGAATAAAAGTAACAACAATTTAAAAAACATGTTTTGAATTCTGGAGCATTTTCTCATCACATGAAAATGACTTTGTACTTGCTACAATCCTACTAGTTACATCCATCTGTGTATAGCTACCGGTTGTAGATGTTGTTAGCAAATTGCTGCGAGTTAAGAGGTTAACAAAGGCATTTGCTGTTGCATGTCAAGTCACATAGCATGGAACAGCATATGCTCACACTGCTAAGATTTCTGCCAGTTCCATCATAACAGTCTCATGGTGCAGTGGTGAAACTGCAGTACTGTAGTGAAGACTCTGCACATAACCTGAGTTTGGACCTGTCTCAAATCAAGGTTGATTCAACCCTCTGTCCTTCTGGGGTCAGTAAATTTGTGTGGTCAGCTTGCTTAATGAGGGGGGGGGGCAATATTTAGCTGCATAATTAAATTGCAAACTGCCCATAGAGTGCTCTAAGCACCACAAGGAAGTCTAAAAGTAGCACACTTTGCTTTTATTGTGGTATTAAAGCTCAGCAGAACTTTGGCCATGGGGTGTTAGAAGTAGAGTTAGGATTAGGGTTAGAGTTACGATGAGGGTTGAATTTGTCTAATTTGACTTTATGAACCCATTGAGCACCAACTTAACGACAACTACAGTCTGCCATGTACCTTTTGATTTGTGACACTCTGGTTCACAACACACACACACATACAATGCCTGGAGTGTGTTTTTGTTCAATTCCATACTCTCCCCCTCCCCAAGACAAGAATCCTAATGGCTAATGCCAATAGATTTGCTGAGCCATTTTTATCCAACTCTTTGTTCTCTGCGTAAGTCAAAAGCAAATATAAACACAAAACATGTGAGGAATAGCTAAAAATCAGGGATCTCCATCTGTACTTTTTCCAGGTAGCAATCTGGAAATTCCTACTGTGTACATCGCATTCCTTGTAAATTCTGCTGTGTTTCATTCTGGGGAACTAAAATTTTGGTATTTGAGGGCTAAACCTCCTGCTCGTTGTTAAGATGGTTTTTAAAGCACCAGGGGATTGATAAATAATACAGCAAAAATAATATTGCTTTATTATCAGTTGGCAATTGCCCCCTCTCATTTCAATTACGTGTTCATGTAATGAGTATCATATACTTTTGTTATGTTGCAATAAAGCTGCCTGGAGTAAGACAGGAATATATGCTACAGTGTTACAGTCAATCTATAATACTGCAAAATAATTAGAACATAAAATTGAACTAGAAATCTGGAATACATTTCAACACCCTTCCCTACAGGATGTTCTCCAGCACAAAAGGCAGTGAATTAATATTGACTTTTTACTATAAGATTACCATATAATTTAAATGCTAATGACAATTAGACCTATGTATGATGACTAAAGTATCTTTTAATATGTGGAATTCAGGAGTATTAAATCTGTATAGGGAGGGATAAAATTCTAGGATTTTAGGGAGAAGGGACAGGTTTTTTTATGAAATGAACTATACGTTAGGAAGATTAATGTGAGAACGGCTGATAGACTTCAATCTTTTCAGAACCAAATTCAATGATAAATTCCATAATGCAGCAGGGATAACATCTTTATTGGAAGTCTATGGAGAGGCTGGAGAGGCGTATATTAACCATATTCAGGTCCTGAGCAGACAGAAAACTTGAGCTCTGTGATGCCTTCTATCTGCATGATTCAGTTGCCAGAATCCTGTTGCTCAACTTTATAGCACAGATACGTGACGATGTCATCAACTTCAGCAATTTCAAGAGACTTAAAAATGTCCAATTTGCAAACCACCCCCACGCCATGCACACAGGGTTCCAAGGATCCCGAGGAATCTTTTTGTCCTACCTCAGTCTTTGGAAATCATAGCAGTCTTAGGGCAGTAAGCTCTTTATTGCTCCAAAATCAGTCTTGTCAGTCCCAGGCCGAAAACAGCAATGGTGAATTACATCATCAGAATTGCATGGTGCAAAGTTCCACAACAGGATTCTGGCTTATTAAGAAGAATATTTGATAGGCAGATCAGGAAGATCAGTAGCTTAAATGGTAAGCATCACTGTGCCAATGTTTAACTGGGGACATATTAGAACTAAAAATAAACTTTGCTTCTCGGAGGGGTGAAAAAGTATGGATAATGTCACTACCAAACACAAGAAGAAGATTGCTGCATGGACTGTATGAACTATTCTGATAAATACAGAATCAGGTATCTTAAAAAGAGAGAAAACAGGTTCTGTTTCTGTCTGGAAGAGTCCTTACTCCATTAAAAAAAATGTTTGGCTACCTGTAGAAAGCCCAATGCCCCCCAGTGAGGTGAAGTGGATAGCGTGAAAAATTAGGACTCTGGAGATTAAAGTTCTAATCTTTGATTTGTCAGGGAAAAGTCACTAGAGGAAAGGTACTGCTAAAAAATCCCACTCAGTAAACCAAAAATCCCACATAACTGACTAACCAAAGAAGCCCAATCGTATGCAAAGCTGGATTAAGAGTAACATGAAGAAAGAATGGAAATTCATGGGTGGGTGGGTGGGTGGGTGGGTGGGAATCAGTTATTTAAGATATGCAGATGACATCCTATTATTGGCAGGAAACAGCAATCACTTGAAAGGGCTATTGTTGAAAATTTTTTAAAAAAAGATACAACCTGAGGAGTCAAGTTGAATATTTGAACAGAAAAATTATATAATGAAGAATTATGTATCTTTATATTCAGTCAGACAAGAAATGAAAAAGGCATCTATGATGATGGATCTGAAAGCAGTCTTACATCTCTATCAGATCTAATTTTCTG
Organism: Phrynocephalus guinanensis; assembly: GCA_037367245.1. Classification (NCBI taxonomy): domain Eukaryota; kingdom Metazoa; phylum Chordata; class Lepidosauria; order Squamata; family Agamidae; genus Phrynocephalus; species Phrynocephalus guinanensis. Next base: position 7,480,522 of record CM074745.1, on the reverse strand, counting down.
ATTAATCAGCTCCAAAAATCTTGTCCCCACGGTCATTGGGCTTTAAAAAAAAACCAGTAGTGCCCCCTTTAGGGGGTTCTAGCGAGGTTTCCAAGACGTACGTAGCACTCAGCAGCTGGCCCTGGGGCTGGTCGGGGCTGGTTTAACCCCCCCCCACACACACACCACCCAGCACCAGTCAGAGGCTTTTAATTTTTTTTTTTAAGAAAAACCCTAACCCTAACCCTAACCCTAACCCTAACCCTAACCCTAACCCTAACCCTAACCCTTTGCCCATTGGAAGCAATCAGTGACTCTATTGGGGTCGGTTGCTGAAATTTAGTCTGCCATGTTTGTCAGTTTGCTGTTTCCCCTGCTCTGTTCTGAGTCATAAAGCTTTTTATTAACTTACATCATCTCAGAGTGACCGATTGAGACTGCAAGTGCCAGTTAATAAGAAAAGGGAGGTGGACTACTCTGGAGAATGTAATGCTATTCAGCTCTGTGCAACTCTGCACTTCTGCTGTGAAGCTAGTGGCGTTTAACCAAAACTTCAAAACTCTGCAGCAGTGATAACAATGGCAACATGTTTCTTTTTCCTCCCTTACTTCCCTTTCTAATTAAACGTCTTCCTCTATTTTTATAGAGACGATGCGACTTGGTGCGTGGAACATTTCCCCGAAGACCAACGGAAGTGGCCGTCCAGAAATGCTGCTATCCCAGCCAGTGCTCTTCTAATGTTTGTTCCAGTGCAGTTTAATTTTCTACATCACAGAATTCAGAACCTTTGGAGGCAGCGGTTTTCAGTCCTTTGACACCCTCCTCCTCCTTCCCCCCACCTTTTTCTGGCAAAGAGAAATTGGGTAAATTTTTATACTTCCAAAAATATTGCAACATCTAAATCTATCAAAAGCCTATTGTAAGAGATTCCCTGTAGCAACACTTTGGCTTTTCATTGTGTTGTGCCTTCTATGCCAAGGACATCTAAGGTGTCAGGACTTCCTTGTATTTTCCAATGTACCTGTTCATGCAGTTATCTTGTGAGTAATGAGCCCTTAGTCGTTTTTCAATCTTCAAAAACACAGCAACAGCATGGCTGGTGCTTCTGCTCTAAACCAAACTGGCTTTTCTGGCACAATATTTTATATATATTTGTTTTTCACGGAGGGGGAAACACGATTGGGAGGTGTCACATTCTGCGGTGAAATAGGTAGAAAACAAATTAACTTTCCCGTATCCTTTGTGCTTGAGAAAACCAGGGGCAGAAAAGATGAGATAGGGGCCCCCTGTTTATTGTATATATTTTTTCACACTTCCCTGCCACTCTTTCAGGCACTAGTTTCAGTGACAGCACTTGATGTCTGCTGCTGTAGGAAGGTTGCGTAGCCACTGATGCCTTCTCTTAACTCAGTGATTCCCAACCTGGGGGGTCGGGACCCCTTTGGGGGTTCGAACGACCATTTCACAGTGGTCGCCATGAGCCAGTGAAGAAAAAGGCTGGATGCCTTCACAAGGGGATTGGACAGATTCCTGGAGGAAAAGTCCATCACAGGTTACAAACCATGATGGAGATGTGTCATCTCCAGGCTTAAAACCGGGGTACTTCAAGGGCCAGATGCAGGGGAGTGGTATCAGGAGACAGAGATCTAGTCTCGTGCGCTCCCAGATGCATCTGGTAGGGCCACTGTGGGATACAGGAAGCTGGACTAGATGGGCCTTTGGCCTGATCCAGCATGGCTCTTCTTATGTTCTTATGTTCTTAAGCCTTTGTCTCTGACATGCTAGAAAAAAAAGGTTTGCCCCTCCAGGCTGAGATAGCTCAGTGGCTTAGGCCTCTCTCTGCCTGTGGAGCTAGAGGATTGGGAGTTCAATTCCCCCACTCTGCCTACTTGACAGTGGCTGCACCTGATCATCCCACGGGGTCCTTTCCAGCTCTGCAGTGGAGAGGTTTAAAGGTTATTGTTATAAAGTATTAATCCTCAGCATTCTCCACCATAATTAATAGTGGAAAGGGCAGGTGGGAAATGGCGTCCAACAAACATTGGCAGGACTGTGCCCTGGGCTCACCTCACTGACTGACTTTGCATGCTCAGATGGCGAGCACCATGCAGACAGCTGAATGGTCTCCTGAGCTTGGTGACAGTTTTGATGCAGGTCAGTAAAAAATTTGGTCCTATAAGATGAGCATGCAGTGGTGTTTCAGGGGCTGGGAAAACAATGCTCATGGGTCACAAAGAGAATGTGTATCCCTTCCTATCCTTCCACCTCATCTTGTTTATTAGAACATGATGAATTTTGTCCAGGATGTGCACAAGGTGTACTGTCCTGCATGCTGTATTTTGTGAATAGAAAATAGGAAGGAAGGAAGGAAGGAAGGAAGGAAGGAAGGAAGGAAGGAAGGAAGGAAGGAAGGAAGGAAGGAAGGAAGGAAGGAAGGAAGGAAGGAACGGGTTTAACCAGTGGACCCTCATATAACAAATGGTTTGTATAACAAAATCTGTACAACATAAAAACTTCTGGAGATAGGGGAAATTTGCTTAACAGAATCATCTATGGGCGAATCCATACAACATAAAAATGGTCGTGATTAGGGATTACTCAGTTTTTAATGCATTCTTATGGGAAATTTGTACAAAGGAAAATTTGCTTAACAGAAATTCATTTGGAACGAATTAATTCCTTTATACAAGGCACCACTGTACTTTAGATTTGGTGTCAGGGATAGTGTTGCTCATGGCAAATTAGACGAAAGCCATATATGTTGTCCTGATCTCAGTAAAGGAAATACAGGATAAATCTCATTATATAAAGCAAAAACTAACACACAAACAAATGAAAGAGGAGAGATAAAATATAATTCCTTGCTTCTATTACAGATCTATGAAATGAACGAGGATTCAAATTACCAATAATAGATCCATGTTCTAAGATTTTTAGATTTCTAAATGCCATAATTAGAAAAGAGGGAAATCACATTAATTTCCTTTCCTGGAGTGGACAGAATGAAGTTCAAGGTGATTTAGGAAAGTGGGAACATATCATTAAATCTAAATATTCCTGAAGGACAAAAAATACAGGGAACAACAGTGGGGGGAAAAAAATCCCACAGTATGTCAGCACAATGCAAACAAATGAGGAAAACCTTATTTTGCTTTGATGGAGTATTGTCATTTAGGGAAGGGGATATGGAACAGCCATAGATTATCTGTGATGAAAATGTATGGATTGTCTATCCTTCAGTTTTAAGTGCTCTTCCTCATCATAATGGATTGACTGATAGACAGCTCTGCCTGCATATTTTGAACAGAAATAGCAGGGAGCTGCTATTTATTCAGGGTCATCCAGCAAAAATAATGATTTGTATGTTATACAATGATACCCTCTCTTCCAAGTATTTTGAGTGTATCGTAATGGGTTGGACATTTGTGTAGTGTTAATAGGAGGTGTTAATGGATTCTCCAGAATCCATTGCTTTGCAAATCAAGTGACTGAAATGAAGTTTCCAAGAGTCACAGTTAGACTTTCCTACCACCACCCCGCACTGGAACCTATGTATGTGAATGGAAATAGTGGGACATAATCACTGACACTAGTCCTCTGTTTCGCCATCAACTTTATCTCTTCCCACATTTTATGAAGAGCTGGCAGGATAGCTCAGAGATATAGGTATCTGGCTCTGGAGCTCATAATTATAATTATTATCATTTATCAACCAAGCGTCGGCAGGAGGCAGCCTTATTTCCCTATCAGGTCCAGCCCTACCATTGGGCAAAGCTGGGTACGATGGATAGAAGCTGCAGTCTACTACCATGCTCCTCATTTCTTTTTAATATACCACCTTTCAAATATTTTTCCAGGTGGCTTGCAGAAAAGTAGCAAACAAGTATACTATTAATTTCAGAAAATGGCAAATGCCACAATATCCCCCATCTCAAAAGCATAGAGATGCGTGTTGCTTAAACACCTTGTGTCACTTTCCACCAAAGTTATTCACGTACAGTGGTGCCTCTACTTGCGAGTGGCTCTACTTAAATTTGACTTAAGAGCTGAAAACTGTTGGCATTTTAACTTACAAAATTTACATTTTAAATTACAAACTTTAGATGCTTTCTGCTCTACTTTTTATTTTCTTTTTTAAACTTTTTTTAAAGAGACGGCTGCTCTACTTACGAGTTGTTTGACTTATGAGCCTGCATTTGGAAGGGAATAAAATAATAAGTAGAGGTACCCCTGTACTATATTTGAGTCTGAGCTACTTGCATCTGAAATGCCTGGCAGCCCCTATTTCATTGCACTCATCATGACCCTGTGAGATATTTGACTATGAGAAGAGTTAACAAAGAGAAGATGAAGAGAAGAGAACATGAATATTAGTCAAGGTCACTTTGGTGAATTTATGGGTAGGCCACTCCTTGTGCAGGGATAAGGAATCCATTCCTGATACCATTTAATATTTCCAAATTATTCTTATGACTGGGCCAGAAGGTGCAAGACAGAACCTCTCTTTGCTGAACTTATTTTTCCCCCTTCTGAAAAATTTAATTCTATACTTGCAAAATCCTCCTGGTGTGTATGAGGCTCAACGTCTCCTTTGGATGAATAATTTCTGTCCAGTGAGCTGAAGCCACTGTTATTGACCCTATTAAGTATAAAGATTCACTTTGCTGTCTTCACTCTCTGAGTAGCAAAAAGCCTTTCGTTTTTCTCTGCTTTGCTTCCTGTTCTATCCAGGGGAAATTGGCCTGCTGAATTATTAGCCATTAATTCACCATCATAAGCTTGCCCTAGACTAGGAGATCAGAAAATTAAGGGTGTGAATTGGGTAGAGATAAGATTAGATTTAGGAATAAATTTTGCTTTTTAAGACTTTGGGTTGCATAAAGGCTAGTTGTGATCTTGACTTAGCACCAATCAACAGTCTGCCACCACCCCCATGGGAAAGTTGTAAAAGTGAGAGGTGTAAAGTAAGATGTACTCATAGATGGGCCAGCTGCTGCAAGGAGGAGTTTGTGCTTGTGAGAAGCCAGGGAGGGGAACAGAACCATCCAATGAAGTATTTTACAAGAGAGGTGATTGAAACTAAACATTAGGCAGAACTTCCCAACTCTACGAGCAGCTTGATAGTGAAACAGACTGCCATGGGAGATGGTGGAGGTTTCATAGTTTTTTTTCAAAAGCAGCTTTTATTATTATTAATTTATAATTTTGGATATTTTTACCCCACCTTTCTCCTTGGAAAAGGACCCAAGGTGGCTTACAATAACGAGGGGCAATACCAGTGGTTTTCCAGTTTTTTCAGGGAGCTGTGTTCAGTGACCCTTGGGATGTCAGCCAGCAATGCGCTACATCTATATGATTAGGACAGGCAAGCAGGCTGTGGCATGTGGCCATTTCCAGCCAGGCCAAAAGGTCAGGAAGAGGGTATGCGGAAGTAGCAAAAGTCAAGAAACGTCTGACCCAAGCTCTAAGGGTAAGACTTCTCATGACAAACTGGGATACTAACGTGCCCAGTTATGGATGCCAAAAGCTGAAATGCATCACAAACTGGCAATAAAGAAAGACCCTATTTCTAACTTGGGTGCCCCGTGAAGTCAAATGAAATGTTGCAAGCAACTAAAGACACTAAGACAGGATAGCCAGTGCCATAAGCCTTAGGTGTAAGGAGGCTGTTCAGATAATGCATCACAGAATTACCCCTACAGAGAGAGAGAGAGAGAGAGAGAGAGAGAGAGAGAGAGAGAGAGAGAGAGAGAGAGAGAGAGAGAGAGAGAGAGAGAGAGAGAGAGAGATCCAAAGGAAATAATGATACCTGGATTGAACAGACAAACAGATCATCAGCCCCATGTGGCTTATTATTAGAGATGGGCACGACTTGAAAAAAAATTTTTTCGAGTTGTCGTTAGTCGGGCCGGTTCCGTTTCGGCTCGTTTCCGTTTTTCGCGAAAATTTGCAAAAATTAGTCGGTTTGTTTTTTCGTTTTTTCGTTGTCGTTAGTACTGGTTTGGGGAGGGGGTAGCGGGCTCCTGGAGGGAGCTGCAGGAGTCAGCCAGAGCCACAAGTGACGGACTGGCAGACTCTTTGCACCCGCTGTGTCTCACGTACTTGCATGTAGTGCAATGCAAGTAGATCTGGCTTAGGGTTAAGACGGCTTAGCGCAACGGCTAGGGTTAGGCTAGTTACGGGTGAGGTTACGGTGAGTACTGGGGTGCATCTGGGTGCCTCTCTGACCCACTTAGAAGGACAGTGTACTGGCGTATGGGTTAGGCTTAGGGTTCGGGTTTGGGCTACGATTAGTGGGCTGTTTATGCCCGATTGGCACATCCCAGAAGTCTCTGTGGTCAACCTGGCCAAGTGGCCATGCGATTGGTGGAAAATTTGCATGGTCTACTCCCATGGGAGAGCCCATCATTGCAAATGTGCAGGTGTAAAAAAATAAATAAAATAAAATAAAATAAAATCAACGGAGACTTTTTTTTTGCAAGAAAAACCCACTGCTGCTACTGTAAAAATTCAAGCATTTAAAATAGCTAATTTTCGCATGTTTCTGTGGTGCTTTGGTGGGGTTTGGGGCAACAATTTCAAAAAAAATATTGCGGTCGCCATTTTGGATCCCCCCCCACCGCATGGCAAATGGATGCGCCCTCCCAGCCTGGTACAGTCAGCAAAACCTGGCCATGCGATTGGTGGAATGGCTCCAAAACTTTGCATGGTCCAAAACTTTGCATGGTCCAAAACTTTGCATGGTCCACTCCCATGGGCCATCATTGCGAATGCGCAGGTGTAAAAAAATAAAATAAAATAAAATAAATTAAACGGAGACTTTTTTTGCAAGAAAAACCCACTGCTGCTACTGTAAAAATTCAAGCATTTAAAATAGCTAATTTTCGCATGTTTCTGTGGTGCTTTGGTGGGGTTTTGGGCAACAATTTCAAAAAAAATATTGCGGTCGCCATTTTGGATCCCCCCCACCGCATGGCAAATGGATGCGCCCTCCCAGCCTGGTACAGTCAGCAAAACCTGGCCATGCGATTGGTGGAATGGCTCCAAAACTTTGCATGGTCCACTCCCATGGGCGAGTCCATCATTGCGAATGCGCAGGTGTAAAAAAATAAAATAAAATAAAATAAAATAAAATCAACGGAGACTTTTTTTGCAAGAAAAACCCACTGCTGCTACTGTAAAAATTCAAGCATTTAAAATAGCTAATTTTCGCATGTTTCTGTGGTGCTTTGGTGGGGTTTTGGGCAACGATTTCAAAAAAAAATATTGCGGTCGCCATTTTGGATCCCCCGCACTGCATGGCAAATGGATGCGCCTTCCCAGCCTGGTACCAGCAGCGCAGCAGTAGCAATAGCCAAGGAGAGGGGGGCGGGGAACCCTCCCCCCAAATAAAACACCCTTCTGGCCTGGTAGGTGCCCTCAGACAGTTTTCGCCTACTTTTGGGCCGGGAATCGGGTTTTTTTTTTAACTTTTAAAAACTTTTTTTCTGGGGGGGGGCACTTCCGCCCACGGCGAAATGGCTGGATGATTCGGCAGCTCCGCTTAATGTGACGAATAAAACTTGAAATACTGTCGGTTAATGATACCAAAATCGTGAGTAAAGGATCATAAACCTTTGGGGAGGACAGGCTGAAAACTGTGTATTTTTTTAAGGGGAGAGATAACAATGAATTACTGAGGCAGTGATTTACTTTCGCTTTCTGCCGTGTCACGTCCCAGGCAGACGGACTGTGTGAGACTGTGAGAGATGTTGTTTTTTTCGCTTTGAGGCTAGAAAGAAAGGAAAAAAGTTTACTTACTTGATTTTTCTGCATGCCACCCAAGAAAAAGGGTCCTACTGTGATAAAAAAGTGGGTACGCAAACCCTCAGACGCCACGTACCAGCGAGCCCGTCTTGAGAGAGCAGAAGCTGTTGTTGAAGCTGACATAATGGCGTCTGATTCTGGCAAAGTGCCAGCACAACAGCCAGATCTCTCAAAGGAGCTTAAAAACTTGAAAGCAGAAGTCAGCTCCCTTATCAAATCAGCTCTAAAAGATGTGACTTCTACTATTGAAGATCGTTTTCAGTCCTTATCATCACAGAATAAAGATCTAAGGAAGGATCTGTTACAAGAAATTCAGACTCTGCAGTCACAGGTGTCTAATAACGGCATGGAACTGAAAAAACTAGCAGGAGAAATCAATCAAGTTCAAACTCTAGCCTCCAAGAATGAAAGAGCCATCACTGCACATGAAGAAGAGATCGATGCCATACAGCGGAAGCTCATCTATATGGAGGATTATTCTCGAAGGTCTAATCTGAAATTAATCAATTTTGAACTCCAGGATAAAAAAGAAATGAAGAAAGAAATCCTCATTTGGCTTAATTCTATCCTCCCCCAACATCTTGCTGAGACCGACATTGAAAGAATACATTATATAGGTAGTTCCATGAAAGCTACTCCAAGACCAATTCTTATTAGATTTACTTCTTATGTCATGAAAGAACAACTGATGTCAACTCTTAGGGCAAAGCCTGACCTGCTGAAGCGTGAGGGAAGAGTTCTACAAGTTTTCCAGGACATTTCTAGGGAGACTTTTGAATGGAGGAAAACTATGAGACCTGTGACAAAGGCTCTGAGAGACAACAACTATAAATACAACTGGGGATTCCCGATCTTTCTCAAGGTGTGGAAGGGTCCAACTCTCCACAAAATCTACTCTTTGGAAGAAGGTGAACAACTTCTCAAGGCATGGAACATTCAAATCGAAGAAGAATAGAGAACTCTAAATTCAGCATCTGTAGTGAAGACAGCGTCACCCTTTAACTCTTTAAATCTTTCAGTGGGCAAGCAAAATGGAGACCGATTTGAAGAGCATCGCACTACAGAAGACAGCCCTCCTTCTCTCTCTCTCCCTGTCTCTCCCTTCCCGTCCCTCCCTTTTTTTTTTTTTTATATTCCCCTTCTTTTTTATTTAGTTCATTTTGTTATATTTTGGTTATATTTGGACTTGTCCGTCCCATAACTCCCCATTCCCTTCCTGTTCCTTATCCCTTATCTTTCCCAGCACATCTTTCTTTTTCCCTCTTTTTTTCTTTCTTTCTTTCTTTTTTTTTTTCTCTATTTTTATTTATTGATTTTTATTTTTAATTTTATTTTATTTTTACCTTTTTCGGTTTTTTGGGGGGGGGAGGGGACTGAGGGAGGAAAGGAGGTGAATAGAAGGATCTTAAAATTCATACTATCATGTGATTTTTTTAATACATTCTTTCTTTTCAACTTATCACGTATACAACTGTAAATAAGACTAGACAGTGCTAACGCTAATTTAGAGCTTCTGAATCATTATTTAGCCATCAGGAAGTGTACGGGTGCCTTCCCCCTCCCTCCTATTAGGGCGCATACAGGAAGTGTATGATGGCCAAGAGGATGGGAGAACAGAAAATAAATGCAGGTGGTAGGGTTTGGGTAATTATTGTCTTTTTCTATATTATATGTAATGTTTGTTTGTATATCTGCACAAAGAGACCGTTCCAGATTGATAATAGAATGAAAATATGGGTAGACTGTTGAAATTAGTTACATTGAATGCCAAGGGTCTAGGAACTGTCATGAAGAGAAACAGGATAGAGTCATTAATTAAGAAGAATAAACCGGACATCGTCTTTCTTCAAGAAACACACCAAGCGAAAGATGGCCAAAACGAACTGAAACTACCTAATATCAACATCTATGAGAAAAGTTTTGGTACATCAAAAGCAAGGGGGGTAGCAATCTTAATATCAAAGCACTGTGATTGTATTGTTGAAAAAACTGTGAAAGATTTGGAAGGTAGATATATTATTCTTCAGGCCACAATTGGGCTAGAACAATATACACTGATAAATGTTTATGCACCAAATGCTAATCACAATCTGTTTTACAAAGAGGTATGGGAGCAGATAGAAAAGGTACAGAAAGGACATCTGATTTTGGCAGGAGATTTCAACATGGTTATGGACAAAATAAAAGATAAAACAATGACTAGGAAGGTAGACTTCAGGGCTAGACATACAATCTTAACAAAATTCATCGCAAATACAGGATTAAAGGATGTTTGGAGAGAATTAAAGGGCGATGAAAGAAAATTTACTTTTTATTCATCAGCCCATAAAGCTTACTCAAGAATAGATTTTATATTTATCTCACAAAGTTTGCTACCTAAAGTTGTAAATACAAATATAGAATTGATAAAAATTTCTGATCATGCTCTAATGTCTATTGAAATAGAAAATAAGAAGAATTATAAGGAAGCAAGAAGGTGGACAATAAATCCTAGAATTTTTCAAACCCCAGATACAGTACAAAAAATACAAAGAGAATGGCTAGAAACCTGGAATATCAATGAAGAAGGTGGTGGTCAAATAGGAGTTATCTGGGACACTCTGAAGGCAGCGGCTAGAGGTTACATAATAAAAGAAAGTGCTATTATTAAAAGTCGAGATCAGCAAAATAAAAAAAAAATTGGAGGCTACGATAGCAGATCTTGAATCTCAATTCTTTCTAACTAAAGACAAAAAATTTTTAATTCAGGTTGAGGCTAGGAAAAGGGAATTAGAAGATATAGATCTACAACAAACTCAAAGAAATCTACTATATTTGAAAAGAAATTTTTTCGAATATAGCAATAAAAACTCCAAGATGCTAGCAAAATTAGCACAGAAAAGGAAAGAAAAAAGCATGATAGGAAGGATAAAGGATTTAAGCGGTAATATTTCTACTCAAATGAAAGAAAAACTAAAAGCTATTCAAGAATTTTATCAAAACTTATATACAGCTAATAGAAGTAGTAAGGAAGCTATGGAACAATATATTGATAAAAATTTAAAAGTAAGACTAGCGGAAGAAGACAGGTTTGAAATGGAAAAAGCTATTAAAGAGGAGGAGATAGACGATGTTATAAATAAGCTAAAGAATGCCAAAACTCCAGGAGATGACGGATTGGGTCCAGAATTTTACAAGGTATTTAAATCAATGTTAATTCCTAAGTTAAAGAAACTTTATAACGAGATATTGGAGGGCGAGCAAGTTCCTTCCTCCTGGAAACATACCTTAACTATTTTAATTCTTAAGCCTAATAAAGATCCAACAGATGTTGGATCTTACAGACCAATATCACTTATAAATCAAGATGCCAAGATTTTTACAGCAATTCTAGCCAAAAGAATGTACACATTTATAGACAAATATATTAAGGAAGACCAAACGGGCTTTATCAAAGGTAGACAAATGTCAGACACTGTAAGAAGAGTCTTGAATGTTCTTTATGAGATGGGAAGATCACAGGATAAAGCATGTATTTTGTCTCTAGATTTATTTAAAGCCTTTGATTGTGTCCAATGGCCTGCGTTAAAACTTTTATTAGTGAAATGGGGATTTGGCGAAAAATTTCTAAGTGTAATAAACCAACTCTATTCTCATAGCACCTCATCAATCATTGTCAATGATGGGATGACAGAAAAAATTACCCTAGGCCGAGGAACAAGACAGGGATGCCCTTTATCGCCAGTTCTGTTTTGCATAGTGATAGAGCTACTAGCTAATGCAATAAGGGAGGACCAACTTATTAAAGGTATGGGTAAGGAAGGCAAGATAAAAATCAGTTTATTTGCGGATGACGCTTTGTTAACAATAAAAAATCCGGCAGAAAATATATTAAGAATAAAAGCTCATCTAAAGGAATTTGGTGAAACCACCGGATTATGTGTCAACTGGCAGAAATCCGAAATCATGCTTTTCAATCAGGATAATCGAGACATGGAAGAGATCTCCAATTACGAACTGAAAATTTGTAAATGTATAAAATACCTAGGGATACTTTTGGATAAAGACATTAGCAAAACGAAAGAACGAAATTATACAAAAATAAAGGAAGAGATTAGAAATAAATTACAAAATTACTCCAAATTAAACTTATCATGGTTTGGTAGAATAGCAATGGTAAAAATGAAAATACTGCCTAAAATAAATTTTCTTTTTAGAATGTTACCTATTCAATACACAGAAACTGAAATTAAAGTCTATCAAGATCTTTTAAATAAATTTTGCAATGGTGAAAAAAAAGCAAGAATAAATAAAAGCTTATGGTACAGATCTCAAAAAGAGGGAGGTATAGGTATACCTAATCTTAGAATGTATTACATAGCTAATCAGATTAGCTCCCTGGGGGAAATACTATTTAAACCGCAAAAACTAATATGGTGGGAACTTCAATCAGAGGAACTAAATGAAGACATAAATAAATATGTATTTAGTTTCCCCCCAAAAAGGAAAAGTTACCCAATTAAAAACCCTTTTCTAAGTTCCCTATTGCTCACTTGGAAAAAATATGGAAAGAAATTGATACAGGAAGGTTCCCCGCTTGGCGCGGTGATCGATCAGGAAAATTTCCCCACGAACATGAAGAAATTGGGAGACTTATTTAAATTAAGGAAAGTGGCAAGACTAAAAGATTGGATTAAAAAGATGACATCAAAACAAGAAATTAAACGTATTCTGCAAACTCAGGAATTGTCCTGGTTGAATTACGCCCAGTTAGACAGCTGGACGAAAGAATGGATTAGGAAAAATACACAACTTAGAGGATATACAAAATTTGAGCAATTTCTGACAACATATGATTCAGAGAAAGGAAATACAGGGAAAGGAACAGTTGGTAAACTATATAAAATAATTCAAGATTCATTTGAGAATAGGGAACAGGATACAATAAGAGAGCTATGGAAACAAGACATAGAGAAAGAAATAAATAATGATGAATGGAAAAGAATCTGGAATTTGAGGATTTTACGGTCATTATCAGTCAGAATAAAAGAAAACTACTTCAAACTAGTTTTAAGATGGTATATGACTCCAGTCAGAATGAATAGAATGAATCCAAAATATTCTAAGCTCTGCTGGAAATGTGAAAAAAAGACAGGTACCTATTTTCATTTATGGTGGGAATGTGAAATAGTTCAAAAGTTTTGGCAAGAGATCTTTGAGGAGATAAGAGAAATAATACAAACCGATATTAAATGTGTACCGGAAATTGCTTTGTTATCATTACCATCTATTAATGAATATGTTGTGAAAACTAAAGAACTAATAGCAAATCTTATGACAGGAGCTAGACTGATTATTGCTAGGAACTGGAAATTGAAATCAGACCTTAAAATTGCTGAATGGTATAAGGAAGTGTGGGACATAGCGTTAAATGATAAACTATCCTGTAATATAAAAGTTTTGAGAGGTGAAATAAAAAAAGATATTTTCTATGATGTTTGGGGGAAATTTATAGATTATGTATTATTAAAAGGGAAAGGGATACAACCAACTTATAACCCAACACAGTTCTGGCGTAAAGGACCTTAAGAAGCCTATTGGAAGAAAAAGAAAAAAAGATGAAGAAGAAAGAGAAGATGCAAGAATACTGGACGGTTTCTTGGGGGTGGGGGGCACTTTGTATTGTTTATGATTGTCTATTACTGTTTATTATTGTTATTTTGTTCTTTTTCATAAAAATAAAAAATTATAATAAAAAAAAAAAAAAAAAAAAACTTTTTTTCTGTGCCGCTTGGCATTGCGCGATGCAAGTAACGAGCACGACAAATCAGACCAAATTGTTCGTTCATCGGTTCGAGCTCGAAGTCTGGGGCAGTGATTCCCGTTACCGTTTCCGTAGAGTAACGGAAACGAGTAACGGAAACGGAAACGGGAATACCGCTAAGTCGTGCCCATCTCTACTTATTATTGTTTAGTATTGTTTAGTAGAGTCTGTGTGTCTTTGGGATAGAGGTTTAGAGATGGCCGCTGGCAGAGCCCAGGTTCCCCCTGTCTCCATCTTGTTACTTGACCATCACATTTTCCTGTGACGATCAACTGGAGACATGGTGTTGTTTTTCTGTTTCTTTCCCCTTATCTCCATTGTGAACCCTGTATGCACATTACAGTGGTACCTCGACTTATGAATTTAATCCGTTCCGAAGGCACACTCTTAAGTCGAATCACTCTTAAGTCGGGGTGCCTATCTAAAAAATTGAAAACATAAGTTAAAAAAAATAAAAAAATGAAAAAAATATTTGTAAGTTGAGCATACCATGTCTAAAATGTTTATGGTGGCAGTTAAAATGCCAACAGTTTTCTGCTCTTAAGTTGAATTGCTCTTAAGTCGAGCTGCTCTTAAGTCAGGGTACCACTGTACTTTGTAATGTCTGCATCCTGAAGTGGTCTAGAATAGCACTGGGTATGAACTGCACATTTGCTGGTTCATAATGGTTCATTCTTCTGCCCAGGGTTTCTGCAAGCGCCCCAGCTCCCCTCCCCCTCATCTCCTCTACTCAGAAGCAGCATCCTGGGCTTCCCTGCCCTGCCTCCTTCAAGTGGGCTCCCTCTGGAGCAGGGTGGGGGGAGGAAGGTGTAGCAGTCGCAGAACACCAGTGCATCCAAAGAATGAACCATTGTGAACCACTGAAGTGGTGGTCCATGTTTATCTCTACCCCAGAACACTTTGGATTACTCTGAGGTACTCAAGGTCTGAATCAGGCCAGTCTGTTGCGGTCTGGGATAGATCTAGATTCGTTTGAATCATCAAGTTTGGGATGAATGTTTCTATCGAAGTGGAAGCACAGCCCTCCTGGTCCCATCTGTGATTTCTCCAAAGATGGTTTTAAAAATTAATCTGTTCTCCCTCACTTAATTTGAAACTTCTCAAGTATGCACTTCTGGCAGGCCTCCTGAAATTACATTTTATTATAACAGGTCTCACTTCAAATTATTTGACGTTTAGTGACTCCATTAGTTTGACAGTATTCTAGCAAGCCGCTTTGGGGAAACTATGGTGTTAGAACGTGTCTAAGAGATGGACTAAATAAAATAAGTAAACACATGTGTTTACAGCAGGGATCAACAAGGACAATTAGAAATAAATATGGTTAGCCAAGTGAGATAGTTATTATGTAACAGAGGGAAGGTAGCTCACTTAAAATTTTGCTAAAACAAGCGAATTTAGTCCACATTTCTTTCACCAACCCCACCACCCCATTTACAACGTGCCAATCAGGAGCTGTGCAGGGAAATGCATCATCCCGCCTCCCTGTCTGATTGGCCAGTGCCAGGGAGAAGGAAAGATGACATCAGAGGCTTCTTCCTCATTGGAGTTTAGCCCTGAATTCATTTCGGAGGGTTGGTCCCGTTCCGAACACCAGCTGGGCTCCTGCGTTTCATTTTGGTACTGGACCACTTCTGGAATGAAACGCCGATGCCTAGTGTTAACTAATCAATACTCTGAGTCTTCACAGTGTATTGCTGACAAGTGAGGTTTGAGCACAGAATAGGACGGCAGGTATATATCCCTAAACAACGTATTTGCA
This sequence comes from Phrynocephalus guinanensis, assembly GCA_037367245.1. Lineage (NCBI taxonomy): Eukaryota > Metazoa > Chordata > Lepidosauria > Squamata > Agamidae > Phrynocephalus > Phrynocephalus guinanensis. The sequence goes on along the minus strand of CM074745.1, from coordinate 7,465,172 downwards.
GTTCTGTCTTCCTGTCTGCATCTCTGTCATGACTAGTCCTCAACACTGCTCATAGCCCCTATCTTCTGTGTAACATTTATTTTGATTTACAAGTATCATAAGCCACATCTTAAAATGTAGTACCTCAGTGCTTTTTATAGGATTGAGAAAATTGCTTTAAACAAAAGCGTATAAGTCAAATGTAAAGCCAGATGGAGCGACTCTCTCTGGGTAAAAGGAAGCTTCTCAGCTTCGTAATCCTCACAACTCTAAAACTTTAATCTATAAATTATAATTTTTAATGCTGCACAGAATGTGAAATTTGCCACCACAAATATTGTCAAGCTGATTTTATCAGCATTCGTGAGGATTACACTTGCTGCAGCAGAAAAGCTGTCACCACTCTAATAACAACCATATTTCTGAAACCTAAAAAGAATTCAAGATATAATCTGTGCCATAGGGTTTTCTGGGAAAGGGAAAATTTAATCAACTTGTTTTTTGGACCGGAGTAAAACTCACCAAAGAGTTAATAGGGGATAGATATTTTATTGTTTCCTTTGCTTGGGGCAGCATCTTTTCTATTTTGGGATGGGTCGGTATCTCTCATCTTGAAACCCAAGAACATATGATCTAGAAGTGAAGGGCAAACATGGACAAAGTCTTCTATTATTCCATGTAAGTACTAAAACAGCTTCATGCCTGTGAAGATTCTCAGTCATCCTGGTGAGTTTATCTGGAAGTAGAGTCCTGGCAACTGGACTTCTTTTCTTGAGAGACTGAAACGCTTTGTTGCTCATCCAAACAGCTTCGTCAGACTGATGAAGCTGTTTGGAGGAGCAGCGAAACGTTTCAAGTGTGCATGAGTGTTAAAATACTGCTGAACCTCTTTTTAAACATATGCAAATAAATCAGTGACAAGTAGCTATGGGCATGAAAATGAATTGTTTATTCATTTCATTATTCATTATTCATTTTGTTAGGGAATGAAACAAATAATGAACGGACTCATCAAAGAAAAATGAAACAAAACGAAACGAAACGGAAATTTCCATTTTGTTCACTTTGTTTATCGTTTTCCCATAGGAATGCATTGAAGGAATGCATTCCTATGGGGAAAAGCCGCCGGTTGTCCCCCAACATGCCTGATTAGCACAGGGAAACCGTGGGACTTTTCCCCCCGCCGAAGCTACCACCGATCAGCTGGAGTGTGGGGCTTCGGTGTGTGTGTGTGGGGGGAAGTTTTAAAACCCTTTCCCCCATCCGATCAGGCACGATCAGGTGGGGGATAAAAATATAAAAAAGTAAAAAAAATGTATTGACTTGGCCTGCAGGCCACCTGGTTAGTGTGATATTAAACAAACAAACAAATCAAAACCTGCGCTAACCTGGCCTGTGGGCCAGCTGGTCGGCTTAAGATTTAAAAAAAGTTATTCTCAAATTTTAGTGCCCAGATTTGGACACAGTATCCCAGGTGACTTTGGACCAAAGCAGAACAGAGGAACTATGAGTTGCCTTGATCTGGACTCAATACTTCCCTTGATCTGAGTACTGCCAACGGCATTAGTAGTTAGTACTGAATAAACCCTATATACTGCTATGGTATGCAGTATACACAAACCAATAGCCTAATGCAGGGGTCCTCAACCTAAGGCCCCGGGGCCGGATGTGGCCCCCAAGGTCCTGAATCCGGCCCCTGGGACCAATTGCAACCCCCCCACCTACCCCCTGTTTTGTGAGCAAGCCAGCCTCTGCAGCTGCTTTTGGACTGTAATCCGGCCCCCAGTGGTGTCTGGGTGGTGGTGGACCGGCCCGCTGTTTGAAAACTTTGAGGACCCCTGGCCTAATGTGTCTGCTACAATAGATTAGAACTCATGAACTCTTGCACTGAAGTAAATCTGTTTTTGGTTCATTTTTTCTCATAAACGGAAGTGAAATTCAAAGGGCCCTGCATAGCAACATAACATACTTAACATATAAGGGAGGGAAAACTCCATGAAAAAGAAAATAGCTTCTTAAATATTCGTTCAGTAGTGGCAATATAGACAGTCATTGTTGTGTTGGGGTTACAGTACCAGATTAGGAGACCAAATCCCCACTTGGCCATGGAAACTCATATGGGAGGCAGTGATAGATCACTCCTTAAATATCTCACATACCTCAGAATCCCCATTAGCCAGAAGCAATTAGATAGTACATAATGGCTACAACAGCAAGAATATGATAGGGCTTCCATCCTATTTCATCGCCTTGTACCCTGTTCAATTAGCAGTCATTCCTAAGCCTTCCCTTCCATTGTTGTTGTCCCTTTTTCTCTCTGATATGCCAAAGCAATGCTTTCCGATATACTTTGACACATGGGAACACTTTTAATTAAAACTGACTTCAAGATCCTCTAACAACAGGACAGCAGAAACACTTTCCAAGAAATAGAAGAAGAAGAAAAATGTCCTGGGGATTTCTGTCACGCACACCTCTTTGTAAGTAGAACACCTCAGTCAACGTCCTCCTCAAGTGACAGGCAGACTTAATTGTCCACCAATTGACAGTCATTAAGTCTTTCACAACTGGTTATGTGTCAATTTCTTTCCTTTTCTCCCTTGCCTTGTGTCATGAACATCAGGTCTGATGTTCTGTATACTATTCCATGCTCATTCTCACCAGTCAGTCAGGGAATAGAGACTGCCTTATACCAAGGCACAGTCTCTCTCGCCTCTGTTCTGACCAGTCAGGGATGTCCAAAATGTGACCCCAAGATCATTCCTAGAGAAAAGCTAGATAAAACCTTTCAGCTCCGTGGCACAGTGGTTACATGCCGGTACTGCAGGTAAAACTGTGCTCACGACCTGGGGTTCAATCCCAGGTAGCAGGCTCATGGTTGACTCAGCCTTCCATCCTTCTGAGGTCAGTAAAATGAGTACCCAGCTTGCTGGGGAGGCAATGTGCAGCCTGTATACTGTAATTAAAACTGTAAACCACCCAGAGACTACTTGAATGCTATGGAGCGGTATATAAGCAGAACACTGTGCTTTTGCTTTAGATCTGTTTGTTTCCATTTTTCCCCAAGGGGTTTCTCTTTCGATTTTTGGGTGTTTCCCTCCATTTGCTTCTCCTTTCAGTTACCATGGAAGGGGGTACCTCTTTCAGGTCATTTCATTTGGGTCCCACCCACCCTCCGTTAGCAGTGGTGCCAGAAATGAGGGAATAATGGGGAGGGGCCTGCGGGAATGCCTAAGGCCCTAATGGTGGGGTTGGCAATGGGGCAAAGTGGGGAGGAGCAGCAAGGGGAGGAGCCAGAAGAGAAAGAGTGGGGCTCACTGAGGTGAAGGTGAGATCTAAGTGAAGGAATAGTTTGAGGAAAAAGTGACACATGAAAAATCATTATGAACTTTTGTCCCCCCCCCCCCATGCCCGCCGCCAACCCAGGGCCCATTTCAAATAAATCCTTTGGGCTGAAGAGATTCTCTTTCAGAAATCCATGAAGGGACCTCAAATGAAAGGAATTTCCATATTTTGATTAACACACAAGTCCCATCTCTTATTATTTTCGTCCTTTTTCTATCTGCTCTTTTCAAACAGAGATACCAGAGACTAGAGACTTGACCTTCTGTGTACAAGCTGCAAGCGGGGACATTGTCCGTTGACACTGCTTGCACTCGGAGCCAGGATCTGTAGAAAAACTTATTTTCTTTGTTTCTTTCTTTTTATTTATTTATTTGAATTCTATACCACTCGACTATTTATTTATTTATTTATTTACTTTGAATAGTTTTACCCCACCTTTCTCCTTGGAAAAGGACCCAAAGTGGCTTACAGTAATAAGGGACAACATAGATCCCAGAACATTTAAGACATCTAGTAACATCTAGTAACAAGGCCACTCTGGATGATTTACGACATTCAAATAAATACAAAGAAAGTAATGGAACAAACAAACAACAATAAAACCAATATATTTCCGGGGGGGGGGCAATAATGACATTGAAACCAAAATTCCAATATTAAAATTACACATTTATGCGTTTATAAGGTTTATTTATATTTATATCTAAGAACATGAGTGGAAAATGAAAATCTGTGATTCCCCTCCCGATAATACTAAATCATGGTTTAGTCTTTGCACAAGTCATAGATGTTTTGCTTCCGATCCGATTGATCCCAAGCTTCCTTGTTTTTGAGCCAAGCCACAAATGAGAACCTGGTTGGAAATGAGAGGCGGTGGATCATTTCCAAACTGTAGGTGTGCATGCCTTTTAAAACGCTCCTGCAGAAATGCACGCTGGGGTAATACCGCGTCTGGCCTGGATATGATGATAGATTGTGGAACATCCATGACCCGAGGCAAAATGATACCTACCGGCATTTATTAATCTTTGTTGCGGGATATCTGCAGTCCCAAAGCAATGGCCCAAGGGCAGAGATAATTGCTCTTGTGTAGCTAGGAAGAGGACCCCAGCTGTACCGATTTGCTCTGCCACATAAAACCATTGACACAAAGACATTAATCGTCAGTCCCCAGATGTTTCAAGTCTAGTAGACGAAGATCTGATTCCCAGGATCTGTGATCTATTGTTACAAGAACTGAGTTTGTTCCAAAGATTTTTATTTCATCTAAGGCTGATACTTCATGTCCATCTCATCGCTGTTCATGGTCCCGCTTGGGACCGGTACGAAGTAACCACATGCCCATTGCGGGACGAGGGGAGTTCTTCCTGAGCACGCCCCCTGAACTGCAATTTAAGCAACGTGCCATCCTCCATCTAGTGGCAGGAGTGTGAAGTGCCATTTGCCAGTACATTCCCTATGGAGTCAGCAACACAGTGCAGAGAGATTAAAAGACAAATGCCTCCAACTCAGCTCTGTAACGCATTGAAGGCAAGGCTTTGGAGAATCAAAACATCGAAAAGCAGAAGGTTGGGCCAAAAAAAACACAACTGAGAACAAAGGCATGGAAGTTCACATCTCAACAAGGACGTGCAGTAACAGTCACGCCAGTATCATCCATCATGCCTGTGCGTACACGGGAACAGGGACAGAACCGGAAGAAGACCATGTGACTGCAACTGACATTAACACGCAACAAACTTCCTCCCAGGACAAGAATGGACATGAAGTAACTGTCTAAGCTGTTCCATGGAAGCCGGCTGCTCCTTCCCCTTACCCAGTGTTTCCCAGTTAAGCCATACAACTCATTGACTTGAGTACCAGTCTGAGAGACTTGAGGGAGGGGGCTTAGGTAGTTTCCCTTAAAAATGAGTTGTGTTGCAGTCACATCTCCACCCTAGGACAATCAGGCACAGTCAGACATATCTAATATTGAAAATGTGCTTGGAAATAGCTTATTCAGAGTAGAATGTGGTTCTGTATTAGAATGGAGTGCCTTGGATAGCATTAAACTCTCCTTCATTAGAAGTTGACAAACCCAACTTACTAGATATACTTTAGGTATGACTTCCCTGACATGCTCCACATAGCAAAAGTTGTGCAGGGAGACTCCCTTTCCTGCCTCCTCATCTGAGTTATTGGTGTGCAAAGAACTGTGGGTGTAATGGCCCGAAAGGTTTCCCCCTGGACTGTCAAGGCAAGATCATCAGTTCAGATGAAATGTACAAGAAGCATCTCTGAAGAGTGGCAAAGCATTGGATGTATACTTGGGCATCTCTGGACAATGACAGGTAGTTGGCCAATCCTTCACTTCTAGAAGCATTGATTAGCTAATGCCTGTGAGTCATCAGTGGTAGCACCACTGATATCCCAAACTAACTACTTGGTTGTTCTCCCTTTCCAGACCCTACAGATATGCATGCTGCTAGCCTGCAACAGTGATGTATGGAAATGAGAGCTGGACTATAAAGAAGGCTGATTGCTGCAGAATTGATGCTTTTGAGCTGTGGTGCTGGAGGAGAGTCTTGAGAGACCCCTGGACTGCAAGGAGATCAAACCTATCCATCCTGAAAGAAATCAACCCCAAATGTTCACTGGAAGGACAGATTTTGAAGCTGAGGCTCCAGTACTTTGGTCACCTCATGAGGAGAGAGGAGTCCTTGGAAATGTCCCTGATGTTGGGAAATATTGAAGGCAAAAGGAAAAGGTGATGGCAGAGAATGAGATGGTTTGACGGTGTCATCGATGCAACCAATATGGATTTGACCAAACTCCGGGAGGCAGTGGAAGATAAGAAGGCCTGGCGTGCTCTGGTCCATGGGGTCACGAAGAGTTGGACACGACTGAACAACTGAACAACAACAACAGCCTGTAACAGCCTGACTTATGCTGCTGCCTCAAGACATGAAGGAATCTATTATCATGGCATTGCATACCAGGGAAATCACATACATACATTATGCTTTTCTGGCAAGTCAATTGCTATGGCCCTAAATTTGTCTTATTAACAAAGCTTGTCTCTAAATCAATTTATTTCAAAGGGGAAGAAAGGTTCACCTTGTTTGTCACGTTCTGTTGCTCTTTATGGCCTGAATCTTTCGTTGTCGCGGCATACTGATAGCTAATTGAATAATAAAATTTAGTTAATTTAAGGTTAACTAATTTGAATTTCTTTAAGTGAGCTTCAACTAGGTGCTAATTTGGACTCACTAAATGGGATCTGATGATGGTATTCATTTACCTTATTATGCCTATTAGTTTGCCTGGCAGAAACGTTCCCTAGGATGAGTGTTGACACCTATCATTTCACTTTCTAGGTTTCATTATGTTTAAAAGAATTGATGAGCTCTTGCAGCATTTGCTCCTTTCTAATTGTCTAATGGTACAAACACAGCAGAAGTTGTGCATTTATTCATGTTTATTAATTTGGATCCCCCTTCCTGCTAAGTACAAAAATTTACATGGGCAGAGCTGGGACTGGGTCACTGGCTGCATATTTTCCATATTGGGCAAAGCACCTATCAGGGCTCAGAGCTAAACAAAATATTCAGTGAGATATGTGGGAGTACTCCCGTGAAATCCCTAATGGCTACGGGGGTAATTAGACTGATGTCAAAATTTGTTTTTGTTGACTTGATTCTGTTTATTCTATTCTAAGAAATCCCAGGGCAGTTTTCACCCAGATTGTCTAGGTTTGTTCTTTTTCTTTTTAAACTGGACTAAAATAATCCCCCCTCCACACACACACACACCATATTTACAGAACCAAAGTGTGTGCAGCATATTCTGCAATTTTTCGGGATCAGCCAAGTGGAATTTGTTGTGCATTTATTAATAACAAATGTACTAACTCCTCACACTTAAATGTGAGAAGCAGTCTTTCCCTCTCTTTCTCTCTCTAGTGTTTCCTTTTTCTAAATGAATTAATAAATATAAAGTGTCGGCTGCTTCAAGCAGTGTCATAGATTTATTTGTCTATTTGTCTAATTTGTCTATTCGCTGTCATATTTTATAGTCCCTTTTTTCTAGTTTTATTTCCTTCTTGTGTTGTTGCATGCATTGTTTTTACTGGGTCTCTTTTGCCCTCATTGTTAACCGCCAGGAGTTCTATTGGGAAGATGAGCGGTATAGAAATAAATAAATAAATAAATAAATAAATAAATAAATAAATAAATTGGAAGGGGCCTTTAAGGCCTCTGGTTTCAACCCCCTTGACACTGACAGCAGCCTCTCCATGGGCCTTTTCACACGACCCCTAAGATCCGCTGGCCACTTAAATTCGGACCAGAGATCTTAGGGGTTTTTTGTCTTTCCTACGTTCCCACCCCCTCCGCACTCCTGGCTGCTGGCTGCATGAGGGGAGGGAGAAAAAAAGAATAGAATAGAATAGAGTTTTATTGTCATTATGCATATGCAAAATATGCACAACGAAATTAGAGTGCTGTTCCACTACACACTCTAAGCATACAAAACACATAAAATATATAAAACACCATACAAAATATTAAAAACTCTTAAAATTGCATACAAAATTTAAAACACTACTTAAAACTGATTAAGATAGTGCTAAAACTGTCGCATTTAGCTTGGATACTGCTCTGTGATAAAAACCGTTCTTTAGTCTATTTGTCGTTGACCTAAGAGTCCTGTATCTCCTGCCAGACGGCAACAGTTCAAAAAATTGGTAGCCAGGATGCGAAGGGTCTCTCAAAATTCTAGATGTCTTCCTTGAGCATCTGGAGTTGTATAATTCTTCCAGAGGAGGAAGAGGACAGCCCACTATCCTCTCAGCAGTGTTTATGACCCTCTGGAGTGCCCTTCTATCTGCCACTGTGCAACTGGAAAACCAGACACAGAGGCAGTAAGTGATAGTACTTTCTATAAAGCCCCGGTAGAAGGTTACCAACAGTTTCTTAGACAGTTGTTCCCTCCTGAGAAGTCTCAGAAGATATAATCTCTGTTGGGCCTTCTTAACCAGTGCTTCAGTGTTGGCACTCCAGGTCAAATCCTCCTGTAGAATAACTCCTAAGAACCTACTGTCCGTCACCCGCTCTCCCGGAAGAAAAGAATGCTGCTCACCTCCGTTCTGCCATCTCGCTTTGCTCCCGGCACTGCATTCAGATCTCTTAAAGGTGCGGGGGGCAAAAAAGTACAAATAGAAGCAAGGAGAGCCCGGCAGTCACTGCTGTTATATCCACATCAGGAATTTTCACCCCCGGAGAGCAGGTACCTGAAAAGTGCGCTGGGACGCGCTTAGGTGGGCGTGGTCGCACTTAATTATCTGTAAACTCCTGAGCTGGTGGGGAAATAATTTTAAGCTCCGGAGCTGGGAGCCATTTGCAGCGGAGTTTAGGGGTCGTGTGAAAAGGCCCCATGTTCCCGGGACACTGCACCTGTGGGTATTATGTGCAAGCTTGGGAAGGGGATTTTGCTTTGGACTATAGTCCTTGGAATTCCCTGTGCGGAATGGTTGGTAGCCATGACAACAGAGGATTCTGGGAACTGTTCTCCAAAAAGGTGGTACACTTAGTCATAAATCAATATGCCTCCTTTACTTCTGTCCCTAATTGCAGCGCAAAGGCTGCTGGGCCACCAGAAGCAACCAGGCTACCATTTGATGTCGGGGTGGTGGTGGTGGGGAGCCTTCTTTTTGCATTTCAAGAAAAGCCCATCCATGTCCCCAAAGGTCTTCAGTGTTGCTTCTCTTTCAAAATGTCATCATGTTATCTCCATTTTTGCAGGGAATGAATGATACCCCCTTGAAGGGAGCGGTACAGAAACTTGACTAATACAAAATAATTTGGCTGGTTGAGATGCAAGTGAGATAAATGTGCTGTTTAGTTACTGGTTCTTATGTGCGTGTGTTGAGTCATCACAGTCATGACTGACTCTTCATGACCCCATGCCCATGGAGTTTTCTTGGCAGAAATACTGGAGTGGTTTACCAGTTCCTACTCCAGGCGCCTACAGAACCTGGTATTCCCTGGTGGATGCCCATCTTAGCTTCCGAAATCAGGCAAGTTCGGATGTGCTTAGGGCATCTAGGCAGCAGTTATCTGTTTAAGTTTGAACAAATTTCATCCTTTCCATGTGCAGAGAGCAGCCTAAGAACATCCAAGCTCTGTGCCTCGAGTAAACTGCCTGGCTTTTTTCCCATCTGGCCAAGGACTCTATAACTAAGAAATAACTCCTGGCAAATCCATCTTTTGCCATGCTAAAACCTATTGGTGCTGCTCTGATGAAGGAGGTTTGACCCCTGAAATGTTAGCAATGCTTTGTTATTTTTATAGTAGCCTAAAGGTATCACCTGTACCAAATGTGCAAATAGTGTAACACTATTGACTGCCTACAAGAATGCTGTTGTACCATGTCAGAAGTAGTCTGTGAAGGAACAGACAAGAATATTCCACTCAAAATAATGAAAAAGCTACACGAGATATCTGCAAAAACTGAATTCCTAAAGCATCCATGCAAGCCGTGTCTTCCTAAGTCACTGGAGTTTTGCTTCTTTTTCTGCATCTGTGAAGTTCCAGTGCACAAAATCTCCCATTCTGTACTCACCATTATTTCATCACATACCCTTCAAAAGAAGCCCCAGCACTTAACAAGCTCTGCCGTCTTTCTCTTCAGCTATTCACCTCTAGCTGAAAGCATGTGATATGCAAGAATAATCTATCTATGGCTACTGTTAGAGCTGACAGATGTTCATTATGCCCATAAATTGTCAAGTGCCTCACACTCAGCCATCATAGTTCAAGAGGTCAATCTCTGGAGTTCAAAAGCTGCTGAGCTCGCTTTCCTCATGGCTCAGCTCTTGCTAGAAGTGTGCATCGACATTCTGCTGGAAGACAGACTTCAGAGTCAAGGTATCACAAGGGTACCTGTGTGATGTAGGGACTCCTGTTTTTGAAAAAGATAATTGGTAAACTGAAGGAGAATGTCCAGTAATACCCCTATCCCATGTCCCTTTAAATGCAGATTAAATTTGTAGATAAACCGTGTCCAAAAATGCCGTCTCCACGGCCACTGGGATTCTTTTTTTTGGGGGGGGGACCCTTAAGCGAGGTTTCCAGACTTACCGGAGAGGTAGGGAATTTTTTCCTCACTTAAAAAAATCCTGCCTTTTAAAGAGGCAGACATTGTGGGACCACATAGATGATCCGTTTTTCTTTTTCTTTTCCCCCCTCATAGCATGACTGGCTGTTCCTGGGGCCGATCGGCGCTTTTTAAAAAAAAATTCCACCCACCCTTCGAGCACCAGGAAGCTGGATCGGGTGCTGTTTTCTTTTAACTTCCCCAAGCTCTACTGCCAGCCAGCTGGTCTTTTTTTAAATCCTAGCACCACCTGCTGGCCATGGGGATGAACTGCGCTTTAAAAAAACCACCTTTGTACATGGGAACTGCTATCCCACATCTTCAGTCACATGACGGGAGGAAGAGGAAAACCTGGACTTTCAGAAGATCAGGATCTTCCCCAGGTGAGATAGCAGCCTATGTTGTAGACTAAAATGGTACATAAATGAAAACCCTGTTTCCATTTGGTTTCCTAGCTGCGCTTTTCTGGCTCAGCGAATTTGCTAAGCGGGTTTTATTTATTTAAAATATTGTCATCCTGTCTTTGTCCTTAAAAAGCACCCACAACTCCTTCTGTCATTCAAAGACAACATTTGAAGTGAATAATAGTGTGTATACAAATATCAAAAAGGGTTAAACAAGTACTATGTGAAAAAAACATAAGCAACACCAACACATGTTCAAAGCAACGGTGGACAGCATTCTTTTTAAAAAAAAATCCCCAGGCAGCCAATCACTACTTGTTTGAAGCAAAAGGCCTTCTCGTGCATGTGGAAGGACAGCAAAGATGAGGCCAGCCTGGTTTCCTGTGGGAGGGAGTTCTGAAGTCTGGGAGCAGTGATAGAGAAGGCCCTCCGTTGCATTCCCAACAAATAGCGGGAATACAGGTAAGGATCTTCTATCTATACTACTGGTATAACGAAAATGGGCCTTTGAAATGATTGAAAGGATATAGAATGAAATAATGAAAAACCTAACTCAACAAGGAGGCCTTCAGTTGATTAGCTGTTATGTTGTGTTTGATTTGCTGGGTACTCTCTCTCTCTCTCTCTCTCTCTCTCTCTCTCTCTCTCTCTCTCTCTCTCTCTGTGTGTGTGTGTGTGTGTGTGTGTGTGTTGTGTCATTACAGTTGTGACTGACTCTTTGTGACCCCCATGTCCATGGAGTTTTCTTGGTAGGAATACTGGACCGGCTTGCCAGTTCCTACTGCAGGCGTCTACAGCACCTGGTATTCCCTGGTGGTCGCCCATCCAAGTACTAACCAGGGCCAACCCTGCTTAGCTTCCAAAATCAGGCGAGATCGGATGTGCTTAGGGCATCTAGGCAGCTTACATTCTTGCTATTCTTGCTATTTTTGTATATTTTAAATTCATATATACTATTTGCGTTTATATTGTCTTTTGTTCTTGAATTTTATTTTGTTTTGTTGACGTTGTTGTTCACCACCCTGAGTTGCCTTTGTGCAAGCTGGTGGTATATAAATCACAAACTAAGCTCAACTCACCTCAACTAAAACCAATCTTTTTTTAAAAAAAATGTATTCTAACTACAGCATTAAAGCATTTTACTAATACTGCAGAGTTACACCCTCTCTTTTTTATGTTTAACTTTCTGTATAATTGCAGGCACTCCTCACGTAACGACAGAGTTCCATTCCTATGACTAGGTCATTCAGTGAATCGGTCCTTAAGTGAGGAGGAGCTGAAGGTGGTAGATGTCTGGTGGTGTGTTGAGGTGGCCCTCCATGCAGGCAGGCCAAGATATGGGAGGCCACAGGAGAGGCAGAAGAAGAAAGAGGGGAAAATAGAGATTGAGATGGCTGACACTTATTCTCTTGCCCAGCAGAGGTATTGTGATCCTCGCAGCGACACCCAATCCTTGGATGCAGTGGAGGAGGAGGAGGAGGAGGAGGAGGAGGAGGAGGAGGAGGAGGAGGAAGGGTTCATTGGGGACCCCTGTAGACCTCCTTCCTCCTGTCTGAGCTGCTAACAAGGTAGGTGCAGGCAAGCGGAACCAGGAGATATAATTTGGCCCAACTGCTGTGGGCTGGACCAGCTGGTTCTTCCTCAAGCAGTGGTTAGGTCAGGCATGTCCAAACTTTGGCTCTCCTGATGTTTTGGACCACAACTCCCAAAATTCAAAGCTTAGACTGCCGATGACAAAGGATTGTGGGAGTTGTGGCCCAAAACATCTGGAGGGCTGAAGTTTCGACATGCCTGGGTTAAGGTGGTAGCAGGGGTTTCTGCTGCTGCTGGTTGTCAGTCCGAGGTAGGTCATTAAGTGAGGAGTAGCTGTAGTTCAATATCCTCTCCAGCTGTGTTGCCAACAAATGTCATTATGCAACTGAACCTAAATGTATTCCTTCTATAAGCTTTAAACCCCCAAAACTCTGAAGAGCAGGAAAAAAACCTAACAAATAACAATTTTGGCAAGGCTCCGTTCAAATTGTACAACATCATTAGCATTTATATTTTTCTTTCTTTCAACGAGCATACTGCTTAAGCTGACATTCAAATCCCTAAGAAAAGCAATTTTCCTCTAGAAAGTCATTGAGGCTGCAATACAAACATTTCCAATACATGACTGGACTCAATAGGACCTCAACTGAGGGTACCGTCACCAGAAGATTGATGGTTTCTACTACTTGAGCACTGTACAGAAAGAAAAAGGAACATATTTTCATTAAGTGTAAAGATAGGCAATTTTGGCTGGTTGTCATTCAAACACTCTTTGCCAAAACATCTCCAAATTAGGCAGAGAGCAAGAACAGACTGGCGGCTACTACCATGCCAAATTTGCTGCTGATCCGAAGCCCGTTTTAAGAGTTACAATTTGTGTGTTTGTGGGGGGGGGCTGCCCCATGTTTAGTATTGCTTCATAGAATATTGATGTACTCTGCCAGCACAAATCATTGTTGCATTCTCATGCAGCAATCATTTGCCAATCTGAGATGCAAAAAAAGAGCAAAGTTGCATGGAATTTCATTTCCATTGATTCCAGATTTCAGATGGCAATGCAATGGTATAATAATAATAATAATAATAATAATAATAATAATAATAATAATAATAATAATAATAATAATAATAATAATAATAATAATAATAATAATGCATAAACCAGTACAGGTGGTCCCAGTAGTAATAGGCATGCTGGATGGGGTGCCTAAAGAGCTAAGTAAGTATTTAGAAAAAAATGGAGTTGACAAAGTCACCATCAGTCAGCTGCAGAAAGCCGCCTTACTGGGATCTGCTCGTATAATTCGCCGATACATCACATAGTTCTAAACGCTTGGGAAGCGTTCGACTAGTGATTGGTAATACAAAATCCAGTGTAGTTAGCTGTGTGGTTAATTAATTAATTAATTAATTAATTAATTGATGATTATGATGATGATGATGATGATGATGATGATGATGATGATGATGATGATGATGATGTGTTTCAGCTCAAATATCAGGCTATTCCACCATTTTATGTGCTTCTAGAGCCCTATTCAGTTGTTACCTTCTGGCTGGATTCACCACAAGAACAGCACTCAACTCCATCTTGTGTCTTTTTGAATGCAAAAATTGATCAAGGCGAGCCCTGAGGTTTCATTTCAAGAAGAATCCTTCTACAAAATTGTTTCTCTTCAGTGTTTTTTGCTCTTCACGTGGAAGAAACAATGGAGGAGGCAATTCTGGGTGCTCCCCCTCAACCTTATGAATCAAACAAGACATCTACCCATGTTTTTACCATTAAACGGATTGTCTCAACTAATGCTTCTTACATTTGTCATTTCCCAGATGTTTCATCAAATGCTTGCAAATGTGGGTTTCCAAAACTGTTTGCAGTTTAATTAATTATAGCCCTGTTGTGCATTCACCGGTATTTTTGGTATGCAGCAGCATGAAGAGAAAGTTAAAAACTCTAATGAGTACAGCCTGATTTATTGTTAATTAGTTTTGCCCCTTTCATTTTTTTTTACAGCTGCTTAACGTTAGCTTCTCATGTTTGATCACAGATTCTTGTATAAATTAGAGGTTATTCTATTTAGCAGTCTGCTGATCTGCGGCTGCCTCCAGACCTTTCTTTCTTTCTTCTTCTTTCTTCTTCTTCTTCTTCTTCTTCTTCTCTCTCTCTCTCTCTCTCTCTCTCTCTCTCTCTCTCTCTCTCTCTCTCTCTCTCTCTCTCTCTCTTGGCAACTTTCTTGGACCAAATAAAAGTTTTGCTCTTCTAAACGCTCTGTGTTGACACCCACTTAATATACGCACCATTTTCATTTCTATAGACTGTAGCTTTTTTTATCTGAACCATGGCCCAAGTAGCATAAAGCAACAGCTAACACTGGGCTGAAGTGTGGTTCACATTGCCTGTTACTTTCTTTCTTGCTAGATTCATAAATTTCTTTCTTTCAGTTTCTTCTTTCTTCTTCTTATTTTGTGTATTTTAGAGCACCTGAAACATTTCTTCTTCTTCTTCATTCTTCTTCTTCATTTCTTCTTCTTCTTCTTCTTCTTCTTCTTCTTCTTCTTCTTCTTCTCTCTCTCTCTCTCTCTCTCTCTCTCTCTCTCTCTCTCTCTCTCTCTCTCTCTCTTGGCCTTTGGTAGACGAAACAATTCCAGGAATTGCATTACCTCTTGGGAAGGTGGGAGATGAGATGGCCAAGTGCTTTCCTTTCTTTGAAAATGTTACTTGCCAACTTTCTTGGACCAAATAAAAAGTTTTGCAACTTCAAACGCTCATTTAGTTGCCTTATACAAGCCACTTGGTATTAGTAACATAAAACCTTGGTATTAGTAACAGAAATTAGTAACAGAAAACCTCTTGGGAGCCAGATATGCTTTTGTTATTTGGACTACTAAGGACCTTGGCAACTTGTTTCGGGGTTCTGATGGTGTTGCAGTGGCACATGTTATGCACCATCTACCGCTCACTATGCAGCCTTGGATGAATTTATGAGGACAATCATGGGTAAGATTGTTCAGCGTGCTTCATAACAGAGGAGGCAGAAAAACTGTGAGAAAGAATGGCAGGGAATAGTTTGGCACTAACAAAAGCACACGGTGTTGGGCACATGTGTAAATATGCAGCCTTAATTTATAACAATCATAAAATAATAAGGAGGCAGAAAAACTGTAATAGGGAATAGTTTGGCACTAACAAAATAATAATAATAATAATAATAATAATAATAATAATAATAATAATAATAATAATAATAATAATAAATAATCAGTCAGCTGCAGAAAGCCACCTTACTGGGATCTGCTCGCATATTTCATCGATACATCATGTAGTCCTAAACACTTGGGAAGCGTTCAACTAGTGATTTGAAATATAAAATCCAGAATAGTTATCATGTCTGCTGTGTGATGATGATGATGATGATGATGATGATGATGATGATGATGATGATGATGATGATGATGATGATAATAATAATAATAATAATAATAATAATAATAATAATAATAATAATAATAATAATAATAATAATAATAATAATAATAATAATAATAATAATCTGTATTTAGAAATAGAAATAGAAAAGCTATGGAATAACAAAGCAAAAGCAATACCAATAATAATAGGTCCCTTGGGTGCAATCCCAAAAGACCTAGGTCAACATCTGAAAACCCTCAGCATTGACAAGATCAGCATTGGTCAACTACAAATGGCGGCATTATTAGGAACATATACTGTGTTCTATGAAGATATCTCCAGTCAGCCTAGGCTCTTAGAAAGAGCTTGATCACTGGAGAAGGCTAGTGTCTTCCAGATGATAATGTTGTTTAACTTAACAACCAAACATAAGCCATAAAGACCAGAATTTGCCAGATCTCTGGTGAAGTTCTGGAATCTCATAACAATGATAGCTAAAGTCACTTTCCCAGTTCCATGCCTAGAGGCCACATATGAAAGCCTTTAATTTTGTTTGCCTTTAAATTATTGATTTCCTCAGCACAGTACAGAAAAAATAATTAAAATCATAGACACCAACTTGATATTTTTGAACTATATAAAAAAATTAAAAAATATTATTTTTAAATATATTCCTAGCCTTAAGTCCTACATTTCCGAGGGGAATTAATAACTGTTCATTAGATGAAGAAATTTCAGTACTCACATGAGATCAAAGGGCCTGAGTCAGGGGAAGAATCAAGTAGAATTGTGTTCCTTGGGTTTCCTTCTAAGCCTTAAGTCATTTCTAATGATATGGAGGTTCTCTTCACAGTGATTAGACTGTGATTGACCCTTTAATGTAAGAGAGGCATCAAAGAGTGATAAATCTTTGTGAACTTCCTCTCTCCATCCAATATATAATCATAGTCACTTGACCACAGGTATTTAGCAGAGTGAACTGTATGTTTAAATGGTATATCAAAGTTAGGTGACATCTGACTCAAATAGGTGGACTTGATAATGATCTCCACCTCAGAATGTCAGTGGCTACTCCCAGCTAAGTTGACCTCCTCTCCCAGGGCAGCTTTACCCCAAGAGAAGTGGTTAACGACCAAAGACCCACTTCTAGAGAGTTGTGTTAGAATGATGTCCATCCTTTTTATGGAAATAAGGCCATGCATTATAAATTATATCAGTCTTAGATCAATCAGTTTTGACTCTGTATGAAGTCTGGAAAGCCTGTAAGGCATGCTGGTCTGCTGGTAGGGGAGAAAGAATTTGCTTACAGATCAATTCTGAAGATGCTGGCTAATGTTTTTTTCATGTACTCTACACTTCGAAGAGAATTGTGGCCATAGTGCCTAATAGTTGTACATAATGTCCAGCTTTGAGATTAGAGCAATCTGATCACCATTAGAGATGGGCACGAAACGAGCGATTTTTCATTTTCATTTTCATTTTTTCGTTTCGTTATGCAACGAAAATGAAATGAATTTTTTTTAAAAAACAAAACGAAAACGAAAACGAAACGACCAAATTTGCCATGTTTTTTGGTTTTCATTGCAGCAGATGCATTGAACTAAAAAGAATGCTAACGAAACAGCAATTTTTCATTTTTGTTCTCATTTTTCGTTTTATTACCTAACGAAACAAAAATGATTTTTTTTGCGAAAAACATCACGAAAATGAAAACAAACCGAAACGGACCCCTAAACGACCAAACGACAAACGAAACACCATTTTTTTGAGTCGTGCCCATCTCTAATCACCATCCAATTCAATTTTTACCTCAAACCCAACTTAATCGATAAGGTTGCCATTGATTTTCACTAGAGATCCAAAAGGAAGGGCAGAGGGGTGAATATATTTGTTAATTCTTATTTTAATGCACATCTGCTGAATGTTGTACCTCCCAAATTTATGCATAAGCCAGAACACATTACACTGCCTGACTTACACTGTTCCTGCTGTTGCCATTTAGTTTACAGATTTTTAAAAGGGAGAACCATGCAAAAATGTGTAATAATGAGCGGTGTGTAAAGTAAATAAATAAATAAATAAATAAATAAATAAATAAATAAATAAATAAATGTGTATACACCATGGAAATTCCCCACATAACTACACTACTGCACTACAGAAAATTAGAAAAAGGTAGATATTAGGGAAAAATACACTTTTATATTTGTTGTGCAGACTTCGAAAACAATTGAAGACTTAAGCAGAAACTAAACAAAGCAAGCTTAAAAGTTGGGAAAATACAATCCTCAGACAATTGAAACCTGGCATATTCCTTCGCTCCTACATTAAGGGAAAGTTTGAAGGGTTGTTATGTCTCTATTCTTACTCTCTAGGTATGTTTTAGGGGCCAGATGCTACCCTGCATTTGATCAGCTCTAAATTACCATAAAAATGGCTGTTCTACACCTTTTCAGCAAGAACAAAAACCTCTAAATGGAGACAAATGTACTGTATTAGATCTCAACCCCTCCCTGAACTACAAATGGGAAGACTAGTTGTGAATATAAATCACCTCATGTTCTTATATTATTTAATGCCTGCTGTTTTAACACACATTTTATTGATTAGAATGGCTGATAGCTGGACATAAAATCTCCCAGGGAATAAGGCAACTTCCATCTTCTACACCCTTGATGTACTCATCTCTTAGAATTGAGCGCGATAACGAATTTTAAAAATAAAGGAGCCACAAAGTTGGGCTGATCGTGTTGTGCAGCCTTCTGGGTTTTCCTGAATGCGACCACAAACAGAAGTGCCTTTTCCTCCAAGAATGTATCGGACATGACTGTTTCCTGGAAGACAAGGAAACCCACTGACCCCTTGGTTTGCTGTTGTTAGGGTTCATCAACTTATGGCAACCCCATAAAGGAACAATCTTCACAAGTGTTCTCCTCAGCACTTGGCAAATTCAATCCTGTGGCTCCTTTAGGAAGTCTTGTATTTGGACCTCCACTCCTCCTGCCACCTTCAGCCTTTCCCAGCATCCTTGTCTTTTCCAGGGAATTCTGCCTTCTCATGATGCAGGACAGCCTCCGTTTCCTCATTTTTGCCTCCAGAGAATATTCAGATTTTCATTGCTTTAGGATCACTCTAGTTCATTTTCCTGACATTTCAGGGAATTATCCACAAATATTTACTGCAGCATCATAAATCAAATGAATCCTTTAAAAAAGAAACACTACAAGGGAGGATGGTTTGAAACCATACTCCCATCTGTCTTTTACTCACCTCTTGCAAGCAGACACACCATGGAATCTGCCATGTATTTCTGAGATTCCAACCTGCACTTTTTGTATGCTATCAGTGAAAAGGTGGTGCACAGCCTGAAGAAGTGAGATTTTACTCATGAAAGCTTGCAATTTTTGTTAATTGGTTCAATAAAGGTATCATTCTATTGCATGTGTGTAATTTCTGAACCACATGGTCTTTTCCTAATTTTACTGTATTTCTTCTCCTGCTAGCCCAGCGGTACTGGTTTCTGGCTTGTTAGGAACCAGACTGCGCAGCCAATAAGGTTCTCTGTACAGTGTGACCCCCCCCCCAATGTGGGGTAAGTGACACAATACAAGAGCGTGCATGACCTGGGTCTTGGTCCCCATGATTCATCCTTACATTTGATCTTTTCCAGTTCTTCAATTTCTGCCCTTCTGAGTCTCAGTCTTCTGATTTCTTGTCTGGACTAAGTTACACAAAATCGTTCACTATATCTGTTTCCTCATTATTAACGTTAAAGTTGCACAGGTCTTCTGCCATCATGATTTAGGTTTTCTTAATGTTTAGCTGCAGTCCTCTTTGGTTCTTTCACTTTCACTGCCAGTAAGAGGGTGCATCACTGCCAGTAAGAGGGTGTTATCTATGTATCACAAATTATTGCAGTTTCTTCCACCAATCTTCACTCCTCCTTCATCTAAATCTAGCCTGGTTTCCCTTGTGATCTATTCTACATACATAACAGACAAAAGAATAGCATACACACTGTTCTAACATCTTTGCATGCACAATAGGAAACCCTTCTGTCTCTCCATATTTTGTCCTAAGAGTAGCCTCTTGTCGATAAAAAAAAATCAATTATAAATTGATTCAACAAACCTCCTCTCCCACCAATATTTTTTTCCTGCCTCCTCTTAAGTGTGGAATTTGAGTCTACTGTTATAGGAATTTGAGTCTACTGTTATGGGTCCTGATTATCTGGCAGAGCGTATCTCCCTACGATCAGAGCTGTCCCGCCCAACCCGATCCTCTGTGGCTCTCTCGCTTCGGGTGGCCACACCTAGAGAGGCCTGTAGGGTAGCTACCAGCAAGCAGGCCTTCTCAGTGGCTGGCCCAGAACTATGGAACAAACTCCCCAGCGAGATTTGCCAGGCTCCCTCATTGACAGCCTTTAAGAAATCGCTAAAGACCTGGCTGTTCAGGGATGCCTTTGGCGATTGATAGGATGTACCAAAGTGTTTTCCTCTGCTAATTTCTGTTCGTTTTTTTAAAAAATTGTCATTTTTACCATTTTTATTGTCAATTTTTACGCCTCTTGCCTAATATCTCCTCTCATTGATGTACATGTTTTTAACTTGTTTTTTTATGTGAACTGCTCAGAGTTCCCTCAGGGAAATGGGAGCAATATAAAAATGTAAAAATAAAAAAAAAAATAAAGAAGATTATTATGTGTTTCTGAGATGTGGGAACTGGCTTCTTGCTATACGCATAAGAAAACTTCCTTAAAAAGTGAATGGCTTTGAGAGTTGTTCCCATTTATTTTCCACACACTTTCTGGTGTGAGTACAGGACATCAAATTTGTTTGGCTGGGGCATGGTGGCTCAGCGGGCTAGAGTACTGGAATGTCAGCTGCAAAGTCAGCAGCTGGGTGGTTTGAATCCCAGGTGCCCCTTTATTCAGCCCAAAATTAGGGCTGAAAAACTAGACTTATATTCGACTATATACAGTATTTACTAAAGGTTGCCTTTGTTTTGTTTACAATTTTTACTCTGATGGAGATATCCAGATTAAGTCATACAGACTTCTTTTTACAGTAAAGGGGGGAAGGAGGAAGAAACTCTGGCAAGACAACTAGGCAGAAGCAATAAACACACACATTTTTGTCTTTATAATTAATACAAAATACCATCTTCAGAATTTCTGTCCTTGAACAGATTTTCGCATGACTTTAATCAAATGCCATTTTAAACTTGAGTCTCATTCAACAAACCTCTAGTGAATTTATATTAATTTTCAATTAAACTTCAAGTAAACCAATTAGCATTTTCATTTTTAAAGAGCAACAAAAGCAGAATGTTTAATGCGTTTCCTCAGTTAGTCACACAGGGATAAACGGACTGGAGTTTCTACTCCTGTGGGTTTGTGCTCATCTTGCTTCTACATTTGTTTTCCTCTTCATCAAATATATAATCTCTGTTTTTCTCCCCTGCTCCTTTGCAAATGGAGTCGGGTTTCTTATGGCAGGAGGAATCTGTTTAGACTTCCTTCATTTTCTCTCCCCAACCGTCCCATTTCTTTGCAAAATGGGAATTACTGTGCAATGAAATTCAAACAGGCACTGAAGTCTTTCTGGGACTGTGAGATAAGTAACTTTTCAAGGTCACTCACTCAGCAAGTCTTTGACTAACCCAGGAGATGATGGATTCCAGAAATGGGGTTTCACATCCATCTTTTCTTGTGTGTTTTGTTTTGGAAGAGAAATTCACCCAGGAATTTTTCCCTCTCACTTTTCCTTCCTTCCTTCCTTCCTTCCTTCCTTCCTTCCTTCCTTCCTTCCTTCCTTCCTTCCTTCCTTTCCTTGATTTGCATATGAAATCATGAAGTAGGATAAGTTTGATAGACTTTGGAAGGAATCTGCAACACAGCAGGGAAAAGTTACAGCTTCTGGGACAGATTTTGCCATCTAAAAAAAATAAGTGATATAAATTCAGCAAAAAATAAATAAATACTCCCAACATCTAAGGAGCTTGTGAAGTCAAACAAGACCATACAATAGGCATATCAATAAGAGCAAACTTCTCTTGGGGGAGAAATGTTGATTAGATTTCATCATTGCATGTGTGTTCTTGGTTCTCCATGTAATCAATCGCCTTACTAAGATGCTTCCTTTATATGTCTCATTGCTGAGGTTCACTACTTTCAAGGAATCGGGTTACTGAAAGGAAACTATTTTGTCAACTTCTAATTATGAAGTTGATGCCTGTTCAAGTTTGATGCCAAGTCTCAGCCAGGTCATAATTTTTGTTCAGGTTGTAATTTGGCTTCTCCCCATCTAGACAGAGAGCCTTACTGGGAAAGGAGATTTCAGTATCACAGACAATTTTCAGACGTTTGATCTCATTTGGTAATGGGAAGAAAGAGCATCAAGACTTCGCCTGGCCTGAGTTAAAACGACTGTTTTTATTTATTTATTTATTTATTTATTTATTTATTTATTTATTTATTTATTTATTTATTTACATTTTATTGTTGATATTTTTACCTCACCTCCCTACTTGGAAAAGGACCCAAGGTGGCTAACAGTAGGGAGAGACAATATACAGTTCATTACAATCAAGATGTATTCAGTTTGAGAAATGGGGAATTGAGGGGGTATCTTGCAGCATTAGACGGTGACATTAAAGCTAACAATTGATAGCATGGTGTCAATGCAGTCACACAAGGAGATATAAACACAATTTATAAGTGATTTGAGATTTTTATTTCTTGCCATCTAAACATGGGATAAGTATTTTCAATTCCATCTGGATGAGAATAGAAGAAGTAAGATTTGCTTTATCTCGCTCTCTGCTGAAAGAGAAATTCTGTGGAAAACAAACTTCAAAATTGCCCCTGAGCAAAACTCTCATTTCCCAGAAGGAGTCAGACTCACCAGATCTTTGGCTCAAGGGGACTGGATAGATATTCTTGAGGGAGGGCTATTGGCTTAGAAGCATCATTTCCCCTCCAAATGGAAGAATTAGTCCTCAGTGATCAGAGGCGCAGTCATGATTTGGAGCGCCTGGGGACAAAGTTCGTTTTTGCGCCTTTCCTACCACCACCCCCAGAACGCAACCACCCAGCAACGTGGGGCTGAACCCTGCAGTCGTGTGCGTGCGTGTGCGTGTGTGATACCGCACGCGCACCTTACACCTCTCCCACCAAGGCGAGGAAGAGGAGGAGGAAGTGGGCGCTACGGCCACCTCGCTCCTGCCTGCCTGCCTGCCTGCTTCGCCGCTACCCTGGCATGCGGCGGTGGAGGGAGTGACGTCGCCAAGCCTTAGGGGAAAAGGAGGACTGCTGGGTGGTGAGAGGGTGCACGGCTTTCTCCTCCTGCTACCCCTCCAGGTGCCCCCTGATTGCTGAACTCGGGGCAAATGTACTCTTCTGCCCCCCTAGATACTCCCCTGTTCCTGATCTCAAGAGTCCAAGCATTAAGAAGTATGAAAGGATGGGATACTAGAAAAATTACTCCACCCCCCTTTGTTCTCAAGCAATTTCATATGCATTGTTTTCTTTTTATGGGAGTATTGTGTCACAATATTTGGGGAAAACCAAAAGATAATTGTACTTTGGGTTGTGCATCAGTTTGGGAAATAGAATTTAGGCTGTTTCCTATTAAAATGTCACTAAATGAGTTTGTTCCCTTTTCCTATTTGCCACCAATGCCAGCCGAGGACAAATGCATAACTCATGCATGTGTGGGCATGTGTGTGTCTACATTCCTCCCAATTTTCGAGATGATGAAATAAACATCTTCTACTGGCACTGTGTTTAGGAATACCAGGGGAAGCCCCCCCCTCCCGTGGTATGGAGCGCTGCTCAGGTAAGGAACAAATATTCCCCATCATCCCATTTCTGCCTTTTTAAATCAATCTAAATTATATAATTACAAAAACGGCTCAGTCAAAACAGACAAGCAAGCGACAATTGTAGTTACGCAAAAATCAACTAAGCAACTAATTGAAGTGAAAAAAATGTATCAACATGATTTATTGGTTTCAAGGCTGTGTCAGACGTAATAGCTACAGATGGCTTTTCTGGCCCACATCAGCATTGCTTACACTGAATAATGACATGAAAATGAAGCTTCAAATGCACATTTACTCCATGATTTATTTTTAATTCACCAGGAAGGATAAATCCATGCTCAAGCTGAAGTGTAAAGATCCATAGTCACAGCTCTGCGCTGTACACAGCAGAGAAAAGCAATACATTTATACTGCTCTAGCTCGGGCTGCTCCAGAATTCAACGTCTCGCAAAGCTGAAGCACACACAGCAATAGACTGGCCTGCTTCGCAGGAGCCAAGGATAAATATTGAAGCAGCATTTCGATCTAGTAAGCAGATTTCTTTCCTGGTAGCCTTGGTGGGAGAGGATACAAGGACAAAGTCAAATAACAAATCCAAGTCAAACAGAAAAAAACAGCCCAGAAAAGTACACAAAAATAATCCAGGCGAGTGCAAAGTCACACACGACCAAAGTGTCAACCACAAGAGTAAATTGTTGTGTTACGAACCACACAACACATTGAGGTGCGTTGCAAGCATGTTCAGCGTCCCAGGTCTCTCTCTCTCTCTCTCTCTCTCTCTCTCTCTCTCTCTCTCTCTCTCTCTCTCTCTCTCTCTCTCTCTGTGTGTGTGTGTGTGTGTGTGTGTGTGTGTGTGTTTGTGTCATCTGGGACCCAAGGCTTTTATTGGTTCCAGTAAACAAGCATAACACATACAACACAATAGGGTGGAGTGAAGGATGGTCTTTGGTCACATATGCCCTGAATTCCATTGGTGGTGGTGGGGAAAGCTGTTTGTCCTGCAACCCCCTCTCACAGGCTTCCTGGCTGATAAGAGGGGAGATACAGACAGAGTCAGCTTCTTGAGTACAGTGGTACCCCGACTTAAGAGCAGCTCAACTTAAGAGCGTAAAACTGTTGGTGTTTTAACTGCCGCCTTACAAATTTTAGATATGGTCTGCTCGACTTACAATTTTTTTTCATTTTTTGATTTTTTAACTTATTTTTTCATATTTTTAGATAGGTACCCCAACTTAAGAGTAGTTCGACTTAAGAGCATGCAATCTGAACAGATTAAATTCCTAAATTGAGGTACCACTGTATATGGGCTTAGCTATGGAATTCATTACCTTCCATCCAGGGCCTTCCCGCTCAGAGAGAGAGGTCAATGATTCCCAAAGGCCTTACCCAGGCAGGCAGCTGGGGTCATGATTTTTCCCAGGGGGATTTCTCTACAGTCAATTATGCAGCACATACAGTAGGGAGATAGATACATGGTCTGCACCAAAGACACAGGCTTAGACAAAGTTTTATATTACCAGTTTGCTGGAGCTACCCCCCAGGACTCTTCTGCAGACATTTGGGCCATTTCTAGAGCAGGGGTCCCCAATCCTTGAACCGGTACTGGTTTCTGGCTTGTTAGGAACCAGACTGCGCAGCCAACAAGGTTCTCTGTACAGTGTGACCCCCCCCCCCCCCCAATGTGGGGCTTTTTGATGGAACCAGCATGGGTGGTGGTGGTAGTTGTGCACATGCAAGTACCTCGTCCGAGAAGAAGCCCCACACAGTGACAAAACTGGTCTCTGGTGCTAAAAAGGTTGGGGACCTCTGCACAGGAGTTGGACTATTGTTCTCCTGGAAGGAAGAGCTTTTCTTCAAGGTGATTTCTAACTCCTGAAGAAACTGCTCCTGAACAACCTTATCCTACAGCAGAACATTTCATCTTGGAGCTTCTTGGAAGTTCGTGCCTTCCTTTCCCACCACTCCACACCCAGTTTAAGATTTATAGCATTTTTCCTGATCATAAAAGCTCCACATTTCAGTCCTCTCTCTCTCTCTCTCTCTCTCTCTCTCTCTCTCTCTCTCTCTCTCTCTCTCTCTCTCTCTGTTGTGTGCAACAATTAACACTTCCATTTTCATTGTTTGTTTGAATTACAATGTCCCCAGAGCTCACCACAGTGGGTGAGGGTGTTGTTAAGTTAATTGCCTTGACAATTGACATCTTTATGAACTCTGAGTAAGTTGTTTGCTTGTCACTCACATAAACTTGATGGGGAAAGGACAAAAAAAGGCAATGAGTTAATTCCCCAACTTCATTATTTTTATTAGATGAGTAGACATTTAACAATGTAATTTAATGGCAATTGCATTTACAATGGTGATATCGCAAAAGGTTTTTTTTAAAAAACTGCTCCATGTTGCAGAGGAGGAAACTGGCCAGTTTGATTTTTGCATACGTGCTTGTATTTAATAGATTAAGAAAAGAATAGATCAAAATTAAAGTTTCATGAAAATTAAATTGAAGCATGTGATGTTGTATTTGCACAGTTTCATCTGGCTGAGTGTAAATACGTATTGATGATGCCATGTGAACAATGCCTGTGAAATACTCCATCCTATCCATGTGGAAAGGGAGCAATTTGTTCTTCCTCTTCTATTCTCTTTCTCTATCTCTAAATTAAGAGCTAGATGATTTTGGGAGAGCATGTGGTACAAAAAATCAAACCAGGTTAAAGAATTCCAATACTGTACTTTATTCAAGTTAGGAACTTGTAATGGACTCAACTGATTTGTACCTGCAATGAGTTTGTGGGCCTGTTCCCCATCTCTTTTCCTGTACCTGAATGGTCAGAGGAAACAATCTTTCATATCTGAAGTAGCTGACAAAGGTACTTGGATGGGTAGTGAAACATTTTGGTCTCATGAGAAAAGAAGTCCATTTGCTATGACTCAACTTCCAGAAATGTTTCCAAAGAGAAAAATAACATGATATTTGCAACTCTTTTTGGTTTTTTACTTGTATGCTGTTCACGGGGGTGGGGTGGGGATAGTTTGCATCTGGAAGTTTCCTTGCTCTGAAGTAAATGTTTATAACCACTATTGGTGCCTGGAATGGTTTCTTAGAAGTTTCTGAAAACATACTAGTGATTTTGCTAACTCATTCTGGATGTGTCCGGGCTGTGGCAACGCCAATGCTTTAGAATATGCAAGCGTTGTTTTCTTTTTGGCTTATTCCCAATGTGGTTTCCCCATTCTTTATTTTGATGCTTGAATAGGATTCTAAACTTCGTGGCATCTCCATTAGTAGAAGATATGAGTGCCTGTTGAATATTTGCATCTGCTGCAGGAGGTAAAGTCATGCAGGTTGGGTGTGTAACCACCAGCCAATCCTCCCTCTTTAAATTTAAATAAAAGAGGATTATGGGTAAAATAATATCCTCTTGATTTCATATGATATTTGCATAGGATCTTTCCCATCATAAAACCATCCTCCACACTAATATATCTGACAGCCCATCTCTTCCCAGATGGATCACTATATTTTACTGGTACATCATCCATTAGAGATGGGCACGAATAAAAAAAAATGACATTTCGTTTGTCATTTGTTGTTTGGAGGGTCCGTTTCAGTTCGTTTCCATTTTTCGTGAATTTTTTTTGCAAAAAAATCGTTTTCATTTTTGTTCATTTTGTTTCCGTTTCGTTACCATTTATTTCAATTTTTGTGATTTTTTTTAGCATTTAAAGCAGTTCACTGTATTGCAGTAATGGAAACGAAACACACGACAAAATTTCTGGTGTTTCTGTTCGTTTCGTTTCATTTTGGAGACAAAATTCATTTGTTGTTTCATTGTGTAACAAAACAAAAAAACGAAAACGGAAACAGAAAATTGTTCGTTTTGTGCCCATCTCTATCATCCATTCCTAGGTCCCACCTCTCTGCACACAGAATGCAATTTCTAACAAATTACCCTGACTCTTGAGTTACCCACAAAATTGGGTGTCCCTAGGACCCAGGGGAGCAAACCCGTAGGGTATTTTTTTAATAACAAAGCAAAAGGAAACTGCAAAAGAAAGGAAACAAAACAAAATGCTATTTTTCTATCTCTCAAGCAGGTTTACAATGTGATGACAAAGAGCACATGCTGAAATTTTATTTTCTAGAAGAGTTATACAAATGCATTTAAATTGTTTACTAAACAAGCGTAAGATCTGAGTTATGCTGCTGAGATCGGGTGCACTACAGAGGAGAATTGAAACGCAGGATAACAAGAAAGATTGAGTAATAAAATATCTATTCCTTAGAAGAAAGACACTGCATTTTTCTTTTTAACACTATTTTCCCTGCCAGGTAATATAACCTTATAATACCACTGAAAACAGGCCTGAGTGTCAGATGAAGCTGAAGTGGTTCCATAGCTGGTAGAGAGTTTTTAAAGCTTTGACTGATGAAACCTTGTCGGTTGGTGCCCACTCACTGACAGCATTAAGTCATCAATCAGATGCAGTATCATTTCCAGGACAATGTTTATCCATTTGCTGAAGGCCAATGAGACCCCTGTGCAAAGGACATCTTATAACATGGCTAAGCCCCATGCCATCTTGGTAGAGCTACTATATGTTTGTGTTGGAGAAGGTGAAACCACATAGTGAATTCATGTATATACAATTGAATCAATATTTTATTCTGGGGTTTCGAAGACTCTGTATGTGAAGTTGATTCTCCTATATTACAGATACCCAACCCGGTTGAGGAAGATCTCTTGGATTTTGGTCTGAATTTGAATTAATAGGAACTTTGCAGTTCTTCAGGCAACTGCTACATTGGTTTGGTTGCCAAGGACATGGCTACACAAATTGTAGCTTTTTGGGGTGAGTGTTATTATTGTTTGTGTTTGTTTTATAACTCTGAACGAGAAAAGACTCATTTTGCAAAATTGCGTTTGCCAGGTTAATTAATCGATGAAATAAATAAACAAATGGTCCCATAGAATTTAAGAATCACACGTTCACGATTTTAAGCCTAAACTTTGTGCCTGGATCGAGTTGTCGTTACCATCTGCTGAAGGAATGTGAAAGAAGGTTGCAGACATTCATTTTCGGAACCACTGCCAGTGAGATGACTTTATGTGCCCCTTAGACTCTTCCAAACCTCACCTGGAATACAGAACTAAAGAACCAAGAGACACACTTCAGCTAACATCTTTATCCTTGCTCTACTCTTCATTGCCAAGATGGCAACTTGACCTTGCGTTGATTCATGCCTTCGGAGCCTCAATAGTATCTTCCCAGGATGAACTTGGAGAAGGTCTCAGTGGGACACCAAGATCTGAATTATTGAGGGAAATTACTTATTCATTAGATTAACTTCCCACCTTTCTTTTATTATGGCACTGACATTGACACACCTCAGGTCTTTCAGGCTAGGACTGAAGAACCAAGCCGCTTAGCTTCAACAGGCGGCTGCATCATATGCTCGTATTGCTAAACCAAAATTGTCTGGGTTGTCTTCACCATTTCCTGTTTCCAGTGTGCTTTTTTTCTCCCTCTAGAAAGGAGGGAGTGATAGGTTGAAGGCCTTGAGAATAATTTTGCACAGTAAATGCTACCACTTCTAATTTTAGAGCTCATTGTTGGTACAAGATATACTACAGCCACCAAAGCTCAGGGTATAATAAAATCAGACCATTAAGAGATCAAAGGAAATTAATGCTCTTATTGAATTTGACATCTGAATATAATAAAGCCACATAGAGGAATAATCCTAGATAAGGCGAAATTGCATTAGTTTGTCTTTTTTTTTTTTTAAATTCTAAAACCCCTCTAAACCAGGGATCAAATTCATTTAGAAGAAAAGGTGGACATGTTTCATCAGGCCAAGGAAAGAAAATAGCAATCTAGCACTTTTACTATTATCTTTATTCACCTGGCATTAATATTTTCCTTAACACTATTGTAATCTAGTTAAATTTTAGAAGAATGAAACCAGAATTAGCAAAGATATAACTGCCATGAATTATTCACATAGCTTTGTTACAATTTCTAAAGCCTTGTCTTTCATACTGCTATTATGCTCTACTTTTTTTAAAAAAAAAATGATGAGATTGGGTTATGTTTTTTTTTTAACCAGGGGGCAAAGCCAGGGGCGTTGCCGCTGCTATGTGCATTGTGTGTGTATGTATAGTGTAGTTCGTACATCTCATTGGGTTGGAGCACTGCAGAGCCGGGGACCTGGGATTTGAAATGCTACCACGCATCCTGGGAAAAGAGCCAATCAAGTTCATCCAAATGAGGTTACGTGCTCTGACCTTGAGTGGCCGGGAACAAACTGCACATTCCCAAAGCTGCATCAAAAGATTGGTCTGGTCAACCACCCCTGAGTACTATATTCTGAGAAAACTCCTGGGAGGATTGCCATAATCACATACGAATTACTTATAGGCAACACAACAGCTCTCCGACACATCTGAGGTGCTGCTTTTGGCTGTATTTGTTCAGCAGAAGCGGGATGAGGACCACCCAAGTGTACATTTCTATTACACTGAAATCACCATTTCCTATTTGCTAAAGAGGTATTTGATGGCTTTTAAAATTATACTTAGCTTCCCACTGCATTTGTTTTACATCTGACTCTCCTGTATTCCCCAGAGCTCTTCTGTCATTCCCCGTATATGTGCTGTCAACAATTCGTAAGTACAGAACTCATGCCTGTAAGGTTTGCTTTTGAGTACAGACCTTTGCTTTCAGAAATAGTCCAATTCACTTTTACTAATCAATTTAGCAGCAAAACCTTGTGTTTGAAAAAAAATATGTGAAAACAAGCACCTGTGAGTCCTGTGTCCTTTTAAAAAAAAGTCCCATGAGATTAAAATTGCTTTTCTTATTCACTTTTAGTTCTCTCTGTCAATTCTGAATTTCCCACTGGTCTGCTGTTCCCTTCATTCCAGAGGCCAATGGGAGGAGAGACCGCAGTCCAAGATAGAGGAAAGGTTAGCAATTGGGTTGAAGCGGTCAGAGACTAACAGCAAGAGAAATAACCTATGTGGCCAAGAGAATCATTTTTTCCTCCTTCAGTAACAGGAGGGCACTTCAGTTTAAATATTATGATGGGGAGTCTGGTGCTCAATTCCATGGGAAGAATTGCAATGAATTATGTGATGTCTCTAAAAATAACAGGTACAGTGGACCCTTGTATAACAAACAGCTTGTATAACATAAAATTTGTACAACATAAAAAATTCCAGAGATAGGGGAAATTTGCTTAACATAATCACCTATGGGGAAAATCCATACAACATAAAAATGGGATCACTCCATTTTCAATGCATTCCTATGGGAATTTGTATAAAGGAAAATCTGCTTAACATAATTTCATTTGGAACGAATTAATTCCTTTATACAAGGTACCACTGTAGTTATTTAAAAAAAGAACACACACATCTCTTTAGTCTCCCAAACCAGTATCAGACTATGAATCAGGTGATCCTGTTTACTTTCATCAAATCACCTGCTTACAGGCTGTCATTAAATATTTCATTATGAAATCTTTCATGTGGAGATCCCTAGATTGAAATATTTGGCAAGCTTGGCTTTTCTGGAAGGGTGAGTACTGTCGTGTTACAGATAAAGGAATTTTCTTTTGTTCCCCATGTACCGTGGAGGAACACCACTCCCACCCGCATGAAAATCCTAACCTTTCATATTGAGAAGCCCCACAGTTTTCAATTATTGTCAGATCTGCGCTGCGGGACCAGATTGGGACATGAGCTAATTTAGCCTTCGTAAAATCTCACCTGGGAAGCTGTGCTTTGTAGTCTGCCAGCACATTGAGCCATAGGCACCGAACATCTCCGTATGCATAAGAGAGGAATATTGAACGTTGGGGTTCAGGCAGCTTTGTACCCTTTCCCCCCTTCCTTCCGCCTTCAATTTTGATGCCTTATCACATGCAAAGCAATAAGAAATCCAACAATTATGCCATGAATAGCAAATGAACATGGCCAATTCTATCCACCATGCACTGTTGCAGACCAACTTCTATTTAGTACAAGACCAGATCATCAGCTCTGGTCTCAATGATTGAGAAATATATCTCTGACAAAACAACAGTTTTTTTGGTGTTGATTTTTGTTGTTGTTTGAGCAAACACCAACAGGTTGGTATGAACTGTTGGAACTATCCATTTTACTTCATTGGGTTCCGCTAAAAACAAAGCAAAAGTGAGATATTCCAGCTAATCATGGTCAAAAGTTATTTGGTTTTCAGCACAAACACTGCGCTGAGATTAACCACTCGTGGCGCAGTGGTTAAATGCCTGTACTGCAAGTAAAACTGTGCTCACGACCTGGGTTCAATCCCCGGTAGCAGGCTCAAGGTTCACTCAGCCTTCCATCCTTCCGAGGTCGGTAAAATGAGTACCCAGCTTGCTGGGGGGCAATGTGTAGCCTGTACTCTGTAATTAAAACTGTAAACCGCCCAGAGACTACTTGTAGTAGTATGGGGCGGTATATAAGCAGAACACTTTGCAGAACTTTGCTTTGTAATGGAAGGATACATTTTTATGCACAATTCCACCATTCCCTTGTTGTTACTTTTTGGTATATTTGGAGATGAACTACTGGATTGCTTAGTGGTTTGGGCATCTGGTTGATGACTCAGAGATTAGGAGTTTGATTCCCCTCTGTACCTCTCTGGCAGGAACAGGACTCCATGATCCATGGGGTCCCTTCCAAATCTGGCGTTTGATGATGATGATGATGATGATGATGATGATGATGATGATGATGATGATGATGATGATGATGATATAAATAGGAAGGAATTGTCACCTCTCTGTTCTACTGTTTTGGCATATGTCCACCATTCTCTTTTTCCAATTGGTTGCAGCCAATCAGGCATCCCCTTTTGGGAATAATTCTGTTGCATAGTCACCAATATGTGTTAATATGATGTCAACAATTAGGTAAACAGGATAGAGTTTTATTGTCATAACGCATATGCAAGATATGCACAAAGAAATTAGAGTGCTGTTCCACTACACACTCAAAACAACAAGGCACCATGCAAAACACATACAACACATAAAACACCATGCAAGATATTAAAAACTCTTAAAACCACTTACAGAATTTAAAACACTGCTTGAAAACTGCTTAAGATGATGCCAAAACCATCACATTTAACTTAGATACCGCTCTGGGATAAAAACTGTTCTTTAGTCTATTTGTCCTTGACCTAAGAGTCCTATATCTCCTGCCAGATGGCAACAGTTCAAAAAATTGGTGGCCAGGATGCAAAGGGTCTCTCAGAATTCTAGATGTCTTACTCAAGCATCTGGAGATGTATAATTCTTCCAAAGGAGGAAGAGGACAGCCCACTATCCTCTGGGCGTTGTTTATAACCCTCTGGAGCGAACCAGACACAGAGGCAGTAAGTGATGCAAAGCCATTCGAGAGTGAGGCTAATGTTTTCCACATAATACTCCACATGCAAGATGACAATGAGTCAAACAAGGGTCCCCCCCTCCCCAATGCCACCTTCTGAAACCAACCCTCAAGGAAAGAAGACAACCATGGTCAAAAGCAACCACTCAAGTCCATCTCTGTCAGGCAGAATGGTAGTCCAAAGGGAAAAAAAGACTTCTCCCAGTTCTATTCTGAGCACATCTTCTCAATTGTTGCTGGCCAGAGACTAGAAACACATTTCTCATGGATTGCTATAATGGCCACTCTGACAACCCAGCTCCTCAAATTTCTGTATTCTCATCTCTGCTGTTGATTTGCTGGGCCCATAGTAGCCACATCAGGAAGCTGCATGAAGATTTTGAACTAACCTGGATTTAAAATGGCTAGCGGCACCATCTAAAAGCTTAAGCAATGCTGACATTCTCTGGGAGGTTTTGAAAGAGCCCTGCTTAAGGATTCTAACCGCCTTAGGACAAAATAATAAAATCTGAACTTTTTCAATGTTGTTCTAACATTTCAGGTCTTTTGGGGTGTCTTAGATATTTCTTGCCAGTCTTCTGAATTACAGTCCTCCATGGATATGCATCAGTGCTACAGGCATCATCTCCTTTCAAACCCATTTAACTTCCATTACTCCTGGTGGAAAAGCTTGGTGCTATGAAGGAAAAAAACAACAAGAAAGTAACTGGGAATAAAGCCTTCCCAAGATGACTGCAAGGAAGTCACAAGGATAACTCAACCAGATTCAAAACCGTTCGGAACAGATGAACAAATAGCATAGGCAGGTTGTGAACTGAGCAGGGACCACCTTCCCTAAAAGGCTGACGTGAGATGTTCCTCCGCACACTCAGTTATTAGTTGACCCATCTTGGTAAAAAGAGATGGAAACCGTCTCTGATTTTATCATTTTAGACAGAAAGTGGACCCAAGTGAAGGACCCTAACCTACACTTCCCAATAGAGATGGGCACAAAACAGAAAAATGGCGTTTCGGTTTTTGTTTGTCGTTGGGAGGTCTGTTTCGGTTCGTTTCCGTTTGTCGGGAAATTTTTGAAAAATTTTGTTACCGTTTTTCTTTTTTTGTTTGTCGTTTCTACCCGCTTTTGCGTGACTTTTAAAGCATTTCCGTGCACAGGCATCCCCCAACGCCCCAGAAAAGAGGGAAAACACTAAAAAAATGGATGCTGTCAGAGACACAGTATAGACTAGGTATGCAGGGAGGCTGCAAAGGCAGCGGCGGGCGTTGCCCAGGGTGCAAGGCAGCCGCAGAGTGACTGCACTGCAGGGCAGGGGAGGTTACTCACCGAGAGGTGCGCAGCACGCACGCACACAGGGAGGCTGCAGGACTGAAGCTAGAGTCACAGAGACAGCAATCCCACCCTAACTCCCACCAGAGACTGCAAGGAGGACGGGGGCTGCCAGAGCTTTTTATGCCCTCTGTGGCTGCCAGACGTGCCCACCCAGTCTGCAACCTGGGCATGCTATTGGTTGAACATGATCCCATCACATGGCTTGCCTCCATTTTGTGGCTGGTAGTGACATCCATTTTAAAGGGAAAAGAAAAACACATCGCGATGGGAGAAGACAAAAACAAACGTTTTAAGGACCCCCACCCCCCCAGTAGGTATTATCAGACAATATAAATAATTATCGCTGTGTTTTTACGGATGTCCAGGGCATTTTTTAACATTTAAAACAGCTCATTTCATTGCGCGTTGCCGTTAACGGAAACAAAAGGTAACGACCATAATTTTTGTGGTTCTGTTCATTTCGTTGCATTTTCATCACAATTTTTTGTTTGTCATTTCGTTATGTAACGGAAACGACAACCAGTAACGGAAACGAAAAAATGTTCATCCCGTGCCCATCTCTACTTCCCAACCTCAGTAACATACAACAAATGTAACCTTTAATGCTTTGTTAAAATATGTTGCGGATAAATGAAAGACCATAACTTTGGCTGTAGCACAATAGATTTGGCACAATATGAGTACCCTATGCCTGTTTCAGATGACCTGCTTGCTAACCAAAGCATGCCTTACTGCCCCAATCAATCAATCAATCAATCAATCAATCAATCAATCAATCAATCAATCAATCAATCAATCAATCAATCAATCAATCAGCCTTTATTGGCATACAAAAATTTAACAACACAAGTTCAACATAAATTACAACAGTACTAATAAGTTAAAGAGTTAACTACTCGGAGCATCTCTGCCTGCGGGCCCTGACCAGCTGGGTTAAGAAAGTTGCCACATTTTCTATCACCACATAATCTCCTGATGACAGAAGAAACCTCAGTATATCAGTATCTGAACACTGCCTCTTCTTCAAGAGAAGTGGGTCAAGGAGTATTTTACGGGAGTGATCATAAAGAGGATAATACAATACCATATGAGAGTGATTCCACTCCACCCAGTGCACAGGCGCAACACCTATCGTTATAAGCAATCTTAAGTACGCCAAAGTTCAGCCAAAACCAGCGGGGTAAACATTCAGGCAAGTTAAATTTCACAGAGCCAGTATTAGTTTTGTTTTAGTTGAGCTTGGATTATCTTAACTATAAACATGTATTAACATGACTGGGAACTTGTGAGCAATAATATTTTTCTTAGAAGGGAATTTCACACCACCTTGACAAAAGACTGATATATACCAGAAAGGAGGGCAACAAGGATGACCAAGGGGCTGGAAACCAACCTCCACAAAGGATTTTTCTGAACTTTGTGAAAAGAAAACTGAGGGGAGATATGTCTGTGAAGATTCTCAGTCATCCAGGTGAGGTCAAGTCATGGCAACTGGACCTTTTTTCATTGTCCACCTAACAAGCCTATTCAGACCACCAGCCAATCCTCTCTCTTTAAATTTAAATAAAAGAGGTTTATGGATAAAAGAAGCTAGATCTTACTGTATCATCTGGATTTCACATGATTTTTGCATGGGATCTTTCCCAATCACCATAAAATCATCCTCCACACTGATATATTTGACAGCCCATCTCTTCCCAAATGGGCCACTATATCTTACTGGTACATCATCCATTCCTAGGCCTCACCTGTCTGCACACAGAATGCAGTGTTAACCTGTTGCCCTGATTCTTGTGCTACCCACAAAATTGGTTGCCTGTAGGATCCAGGAGAATAGATCTACAGTATATACTGTAAAAATCATTTTGTTTTCTTATGAATTTTTAATTTTTTTTAGTAGTAAAACAAATTGAAACAACATTATCCTTTTTGGTTGTGAACCTTCCTAGGCATCCTGAGCCTTTAGAATCCTTGGAAAAAGAGGAAGTTTATATCATTGAAGCCCCAAGGAGTGGTCCGGAGGGAGCTGAGAGCCAAACATACTGTATATAAGCAAAAGGAAAGACCTCAGAAGTTGCCTATCAGTTAAAATAACCCAGCAAAGTGTTAGAGACCACATAGATTTAAACAAACAACCCCGCTTTCCCCCTTTTCCTCTTGGGTTACTATTGTGCAAAAAACATTTCCACTTTCGTCAGCTGTTCACACGTGGAAGGGAGTAAGCAGCTTTTTTAATTTTGTATAGATTATTCAGATGACTGCATCTGCTGTTTATATCATTTGATAACCAGTCTGCTACAAATCAACAATAATGCGGGTTGGATGTTTGCTAATCCAAATGACAGCAGATGCCTTGATATGTGAATACTCAATAGCATATGTCAAGTTTTTTTTAAAAAGGATGTGACTTCATGGTCTATCCACTGTGCTTCTGCCATTGACACTGCTCTCAATCACTTGCAAAAAAAACCACCACCCAGCCCCCTCTATTCCTGTTTTGAATAGGAGCTGCCATCCTACTTGAACAAATTACAGCTGACAGTGCTAATCAAATAATCTGTATGATTAGCCAGCTAAATTGGGCGGGGTGGGGGGAGCAAAAATGAGAGGATTGTCATTGGATCAGAGCAGAGTCATATGCAGTCCAGTTCCTGGTTTTCATAAGGACCATGTTGGATTACCAATGGGAAGCCCCTATTCAAGACATGGGGGCAACAGTACTTTCACACTCTTCTTCATTAGAAAGATCATTTTAAAGACTATTGCCTCTGATCCTGGAATTCATATTGAATAAAAGAGCATTGTGGCACAGTGGTTAAACTGCTATACTGCATCTATAGCTGTGCTCACTACTTAGGGTTCAATCCCAGGTAGGAGGCACAAGGTTCGCTCAGCCAGCCATCCTTCTGAGGTTGGTAAAATGAGTACCCAGCTCACTGGAGGGGTGGGGGAGCAATGCATAGGCTGGATAATTAGTTGTAAAATACTAAGAGTGTGGTTTAATTGCTATGGGATGGTAAGCAGCTTATATACAGCCCTAGCTTTGGATAACTTTTCTGTGAGTCTTTTATATGAATCTACAGGATCACATAGACTTTGTGTTTATAACTACCTTACGGGTTTACATTGACACTACATTTTCAATGTCATTTTTGACATTGCTTTCTGAAGTCCCAGCTAAGAAAAAAAGTTCCTGTGGCATTAGTATGAATGAAACATGAGCATAACAAGGACATGGGTTACTGTGGTTCTATAGTGGGATGCCCTTGAGTAACTTTGGACCACAGCTCCCATCAGAGCTGGCGATCACTGCCAATGGTTGCATGACAAGAGTTGTCTCAAGGGTATGACCATGGGGAAAAGTCAATGTAGTTATTTTTTGTTTTGTTTTGTTTTGTTTTGTTTTGTTTTTAATAAGCAGTGTTTACTGGTATAGATAAGAAGCCGTCCTTGTTTCTCTAGAAATAATGAATATCCCCCAAAGGTAGGAGCAAATAGCATTTGAATCGCTTATTGCTGCTGAATATAATTCTGAATCTGTTTTCTTCTGTTATGCATTCAGCTCCAATAAACAAACTCTTTACCCAAAGCCTTGAACTGGAACTTTGTGGGATATGAAACTGCCAAGACCACAGATGTTTTGGGGCTCATTTAAATTCAGATTCACAGGAGACCTCTCTTTTTTGCGGTTGTTGTTTTCTGAAATGGCATTCCGATTGCCTCAAATGCTCATCTATAATGGAGTTCTACTGGTTGAACACATTTTCATTCGGCA
The DNA here is from genome assembly GCA_037367245.1 of Phrynocephalus guinanensis. NCBI lineage: Eukaryota > Metazoa > Chordata > Lepidosauria > Squamata > Agamidae > Phrynocephalus > Phrynocephalus guinanensis. The sequence continues at coordinate 7,427,017 of CM074745.1, read as the reverse complement.
TTGTATCATTTAGACAGTGTGAGCTTTCAGTTGGTCCAAAACTGTCTAATCAATTCCCTTGAGCCTTGATTTGGGTATTCAGAGTCTGACATGTATAATGAGCTCATTCTGTGACTAACTTGGAAATAAACTGAAACCCCCCACGAAGTCAATTTTCTTAGACCCTGAAGCATCGGTAACAGACTGAGGAGGCCGTGTCCTCACACCTGTGAGGTCCTCCTTGTGGCTCCTCAGAGGTGGGCTGCTACCAACAAGAGTTTAAACAACACGTGCATGGACAAGAGACAAAGCATGTGAAGCTTAGGCAGGCAGGCAGATCTCATCCAGCATCTAAATCTTCCCTTGTCCCATTCTTGAGGAGAAGCGTGAAGGGCCACACCATCTGTCTCCTCACCTGTGAGTATTGTTGCGTGAGATTTAGTTGGTCACTCTTAATGCTGCTGTCAAGTCTGCATGGACTGACTGGCTGATGGTTCAAAATGTACAGAAAGCCCTGCAAACTGGGATTGCTGCTCTTTATTTATTTTATTAAAGATTGGAGGAATTATTTGCATCTCTATTGGTCCTTCTGTCCTTGCTGTCTCCAACCCACCAGTCTTAAATGAGTCTTTTGCAAATTACCATATATACTCGAGTATAAGTTGACTTGAGTATAAGTCGAGGCCCCTAATTTAACCCTGCTAAACTGGGGAAATGTATTGACTCAAGTATAAGTCTAGGGTGGGAAATGCATCAGGGCCTGGCAGCTCCTCCTTTGTGAGCTGGGGGAGCGGTGTGTAATGTTTAAAATGACTTTTAGCCACTGACCCAAGCACTTGCCTTGGTGGCTAAAAGTCATTTAAAACATTGCACACCGCCCCCCTGCAATGCGGTGTGTGTGTGTGGGGGGGTGTCAGGAGAAGCAGCACACTTTGTTCAAAATGACTTTTAGCCACTGACCCAAGCACTTGCCTCAGTGGCTAAAAGTATTGACCCAAATATAAGTCGAGGGGCCCTTTTTTCAGCCCAAAATTAGGGCTGAAAAACTGGAGTTATATTCCAGTATATACAATACATACAGTAGATCTTAATGGAGAATTGTGGAGGGACAGGTCTTGTTCCCTTCTTGTTTGGAGAGAAGAAATCTTGAGCTTTTTAAGCAATTGACTTTTGTGTCTCTTGTTTTTACATGTCTTGTTGAGTTTAAACACCCCAAACTGACAAAGACGGTAACATTTGTGTGCCTTTTTCACGCCTCTAGCCTTTAAATGCAAGGTCTCAATTTCCTATTTAACCTAGAATGCTTTTTCCTGCTATGCAACCTGGCACCAACCTAGTGCCAACCCCCAGGCGAGGCACAGACAGACACATCAGTTCCAATTGCCAAATTCAGAAGAGTGTAGAAGCAGACAACCCTTGCCTTTTCATAAAATGAAGGGGGGTGGTGAAAATCCATCCACCAGATAAACTCACCAAGATCCTGGGAGTAATTCAAGAAGTGGTTTTCAAGGGAAGAAAAATCTTCAGTCTTCCTAGCATACTTTTTCATCTTACATCTGGATGTTTCTGTGAAAGCCCCTCTGGGTCATAAATTGTGTCTTGCCCATCTAGTGTGGTGGTTTTTTAAAAGAAAGCAGAGACCCAGAAGATCAGACATAATGTCATCAATTTAGGCAAGGATCCTGATGGAATGTATCCTACAGGGGAAGTCCATCCTTGAACTGTGTGCCCCTCATTTATATACCAGCGGTTTTTAGAATTCCCAGATGTGCCTAATTCTTAATCTGGGCAAGAATGGAATACAAACATACAACGCTCTTGAGAACAGTAGGTGTACAGACTATTTCCAGTTTTCTTTCAGAAATGAAACAGTCTTTTATGTGGAATTTGTGTGACAGTGTGGGTAGATTAGGTGACCCTGCTGTTCCGTTGTCCACCCATCCCAGAAATAAAGAGCCAAGACACGTTTGTGGGATTAAATTGGGCCACAATTCATTGTCTTCAATTCAGGATGTCACTGGTGCTCTTTCCCCCCACAAGGGGGCCTGAAAGTGCAAGTGGCGATGTGGTGTTCGCCTAGTTATTGTTGGGAGGCCCCTGGCGGCTCCCCCCCCACTTGAACTTGAACTTAAACTTGGGCTTAAACTTGAACTTAGAGTTAAACAATCCATGCAGTCCTCATCAACCACTTTGGCGTGTTATTAATCATCCTGGTATGCCATATCTACTATCCTAATATATTCCTAATTATCGCTGAGGGCTGCCAATTTGATAGGTCATATTTTGCTACTCTTAGCCTGACGTCATTTTGCCACTTGCACTGATCGCTATTTTTCCATTCCATGAGGTCAGATCTTGACATTTGATTTTTCAGAATCTATTAGTGACCTATTGTTGTAATGTTTCTGGTTCTTTGATCCAAGCCAGGTTTGTGTGAATTTCCTGGACAACGTATACATCATCCACTCCAGGTTTTCTGTTTTGGTTAAGAGTTGCTAATTGCTTTTTGAAACACAACTTTTCTGATAGCTGTTACTGACATTTTACTACTTTGTTAGGATTTTAATTTAAACTACTGCACACTAAAACACTCACCTAGATGCCTTAAGCACATCCGATCTTGGCTCATTTCAGAAGCTAAGCAGGGTTGGCCCTGGTTAATACTTGGATGGGCGACCACTAAGGAATACCACGTGCTGTAAGTACCTGGAATAGGAACTGGCAAGCAACTCCAGTATCCCTGCCAAGAAAACTCCATGTACATGGAGTCACGAAGAGTCGGTCACGACTGTAACGACACAACACACACACACACACCACTAAAACATTTGCTAATGTTCACAAAGGACCAAATTTCTTCTAAAATTCCTTCAGAAACACATTTTGGGAGAAACACATCTTACTCATTGTACTACAATTTTAATGATGCTGCCAGCTGTTACATTCTGTCGTGATAGTGCTGCTAAATTCAAAACACAGGGCAATATGCTAATATTGCATTTGTAATGTATCACTCTCAAGCTCTGTTTATGGGCAGGAGTTTATTTAAGCCAAACCCATTACCTACCCCAATGCATCTTATTCAAGCTACAATGGACCCAAGCTGAAGAAGTAAGAGAAATCAGTGCATGGACATCACTACCCCTACCCCCCCCCCCAAAAAAAAGGATTAAACTCTGTCAAGGGATACATAGACCTGCCAATTCTGCTTCCATGGATTTTTGGTTTCCCATCTCCACTTTTTAAATGTGCATTTATTTTGTGCATTTATGAGATTCATGCATGCATAGATATTTTTATATATAGGTATTTTTATATATTCATGCATGAATAGATATTACTATATATGTTTGCAATGTGCACATATTGTTAATTGCATTCCTTTCTGAGAAATATTGCCCTGGAAACCTGGAAATTGTAAATTGCTAGCTTCTAGATAAGGCTGCAAATACACTGACAAATACTTTGAGATTTGCTGCACAATTTTAGCATGGAGTAATTTGACGTATTGTCCAATGATCACACAATGCAAAGGCCAGTGCAAGTCAATGCATCCATTTTTTTTTGCTTCTGATTTCATGTTGCCAATCTTCCTCACTGCTGAATACTTCTACTTTTCCACAACTGAAATGAAATGCTCCTAATAGTGTTTTCTCTGTATTAGCATTTGTTTTATTCTACAAATGTGTGCTAATCTGGATCATGTTGTGGTAACATATTAACTGTGGTATGATGTTTTGGGACACTGAAAATACCTGTCCTCTTAATACGACACTCAAAAAAGGCAGGGTCAGGTAAAGGTTCCCTCCGCATATGCATGCTACTCGTGTCCGACTCTAGGGGCGGTGCTCATCTCCGTATTCAAACCAGAAGAGCCAGTGCTGTGCAAGTCCATGGCCATGTGGCCGGCATGGCTGCAAGGAAACATTGTTTTACCTTCCCGCTTTTTATGGTGGTACCTATTTATCTATTTGCATTTACATGCTTTCGAATTGCTAGGTTGGCAGGAGCTGGGGTTATCAGCGGGAGCTCGCTCCTCTGCGTGGCACCCGGGATTCGAACCTCCGACCTGCCAACTTTGCAGTCTACAGTTTCGGTGCCTTAGTCCACTGAGCCACCACGCAGGGTCACACACTGCACCAAATAGTTTTATTGCTTCTGAAAACTATGGAATCATGAGCCATCACTACATCTCATGGCAATGATGTCTACGGACTAACAATCTGTGATATAACATGACATGGCATGGCTTCCTTGGCACAACAGATTGATCATGGTTCATTTATGTATAAGTAGGAGAAAGGCAACTTCATCAAGGCTGACCAACCGCAATGTTGATAGTTCTTTTGTTCTGTGCCAGCGAGTCAGAACTGATTTATAGAGATCCGAATAGGGTTTTCAAAGAAAGCAAAGTTTTTAAGGGGTATTACCATGGCCAAGAGGAGATCCTATCTATTATACCACTCTGGATGGCATAGTGTTTATAAAATTCTACAATTCACATCATGCCCCCCAACTTTGTGTTAACCAATAACTCTGCTAATTTCACATAATTGATTATAAAGCGACTCAACAACCCCTCTTCTTATAATAAGCACAGCTGTTTCCTGTCCAGCCTTTAACCAGGAAAATTTCATCATTTCTAATTGAAAAGTAATAGAGTGGAAGAAAACTCCAGAGGGCTCGCTGGATGCATGCTGTTTAATGCATTTTGACACACGGCATGCCTGTAGACCTTTGTTCAGCCTTAAACAATATTTAAAGACATTTCACCCCCCATTAGATCCATCTTCATGACTAATGAACTTTTAATAGAGAGTTGAGAACAAACAAAAGCAAGACCTTAATAGCTGGCATCACCTCGTGCACCGTAAATGTTTTCATTTAGATGTATAGGTTTTCCAACCATTAAACATGTTAAACACATTTTACTCTATATTTAGGCCAGGTTACTTTATATGAGGTGAGCTCCTGGGTTGGCTCCCACAGGTTAGACTAATGCAAAACACTTTCTTTCAATGACAGGCACATAACAAGAGAGTAAATTTGTCAGTTTTAGAATGTCCCTGGCAGGGCCGACCCTGCTTATCTTCCGAAAGCAGGCGAGATCGGATGTGCTTTAATCAACTGGCAACAAGATAAGGTTTCCACTGTGCCTGAAAACATTAAATCAAATTGGAAGGTGCAGGGCCATGTACCTGGAACACATCATTCCATTCTCCAAAAGTAGGGTTATTCTGGAAGACCTGCTTCTCTGTAGTAGCTACTGCCTATGGCTTCTGCTTGTGTGTGTGTTGTGTCGTTACAGTCGTGACCGACTCTTCGTGACTCCATATCCATGGAGTTTTCTTGGCAGGAATACTAGAGTGGTTTGCCAGTTCCTACTCCAGGCGCCTACAGCACCCGGTATTCCCTGGTGGTCTCCCATCCAAGTACTAACCCGGGCCGACCCTGCTTAGCTTCCGAAATCAGGCGAGATTGGATGTGCTTAGGGCATCTAGGCAGCATGTGGCTTCTGCTTAATTCTGAGTAATTCTGAGCTGGTCTTGTGTGAAAGGGTGAAAGAGTACAGGAAGGCGGCAATAAACTAAAGCTGTGAACTTAGCTATTGAGAATATAGTCATTCTTTCTTTAAGAAAACCGTGAGGTAACACACTTTCTTTCGACATTCTGCATATTAAGAATTTAAAAAAAAGGAACAAAAAAGTAATTAGTCAATTTCCTAGAAATTGGCTGCATATATGGGACCATACTCCATTCCTTATGTTGCACTCCATATTATTTCTCCTTAATGAACTGGCAAATAAATTACAGGAAGCTTTTTATGAGCTGCTTTCTTATTAATTCTATATTTTCTGTAACAGGTTGTTAAATTAATGAATCAAAGAAGTAAAAATGCCTGGTAATTTAATTACATGATTGCTACGGCACTAACATTTGTTTTAGTAACATATAATCATCAGGACAGGTGTTTTATTTTGAGCTTTTTTATGTAAATGGATTTACAATAAGATTTACATAATATTCTCATTGCAGATTGCGGCCCCCACTTTTCTCTCCTCTCTTGGCATGTATCTAGTACTTGGTTTCTAATTTTGTCTAAAATATTAGTAAAAGATGCAAAGGAAATATTGACAAAATTAATCTTCCCTACTTATTGCTAATTCATCATAAATCCAGCAAACAAGATTTAATTCTTGTGAATGGAAGATGTGTTCCATCTAGGACCAGAAAATCCTCATTGCAGTAGAAATCCAGGAGTCTGATAAACTCCATTCAACCATTATCTTTCCTGTTGTTGACACACAGGCAGTTACTTCACACCCTTCTTTGTTCCGCGACTAGTTTTGTACTGTGACAGAGGCTGATACTTCACGTCCCTCTCGCTGCAGTTCGCTGGCCCCGCTGGAGACCGGTTCAAAGGAACGGAACCTCACGTCCTTGTGGGGTCAATCTGAGTTCACCCGACGACGCCCCCTGAACTGCGCTCCAAGCGGGGTGAGAGATTCCCGTTCTGGAGCTCAGGAATCTTTTCAATCCGCTTCTCGATCCGTGTTGAAAACCGATTTCCACACGGAGGCAAGTTCACCTTGGCTCGAGGAAGGACATGAAGTAACCTTGAGAGTTGGTCACAATTCTGTGGTTTTGTCCCTGTTTCAGTGTTCCCATGGTCAAGATAACTTGTCTCATGACAAGTCTTACCTCACAGTCTTGTACCATGACAAACACTCAATTTGTCTAGCTTCCTTTTTCCTTTTTCGGGGAATTTAAAATATTCTTTTTCAATATTTTGCTTCTGAAAAGTCAAAAAAGAAAAAAAACGGACACAGTTTTCTGAGAGAAACGAATGTTTTGTTGTATGACAATTGGGAAAACCCTACCCCAGCACCAGGTACAATACTGTTGTGCTTAGCACCCATTCTGGGGGCGTGGTCGAGAGAAATTTCAGTAGTTACGCAATGGACTTGAAGTAACTTTTTTTGTATCGCTCCTAAGTGCAACACTAACAGAGACAAAACGGATGTGAAGCAACCGTTATAGAGAGAAAGAGGTGGCATGGCCTTCCTTTATCATTTACTCAGGCCAGTTATGACAAATTTCAAGAGGAGAGGTTCTAGCTTGCATGGAGAGCATTTAAAATTGTTGTTCTTGTTTGTGAAATCGAGATCCTCAGTTTCTTCAGGATTTATTACTGGTCAAATTAATAGAGATATATGCCAGAGGCAGCAGAGGCAGCTGTCTATCTTTATCCATGGTGCTTTTTCTTGAAATGAGTTGAAACCTAAGGACACGAATGAGAAGACTTCCTTGGTAAGAGGGGTCAAAATGTTGGTGGAATGTATTGATTTTTTAAGACTACGGAGCCTCACACAGCTCTCGTGCAAGTAGATGTGCTGCTGGCTATGAAATTCTGGGCGTCCTAGCCTAGAAATGTGTGCACTGTCTCTCCAATCATAACTTATTCCATAAAGTGGGAAAGTGATATTAATAAATTAACAAGCCACAAGATTAATCGGGTGCTGAACCATGGATTTAAACATTTGCTTTGTGGAGAACTTACTTGTCTGAGTACCGCTCCCTGAGTACATTATCCTGTCTTGCCTGCATCTCTCAATTGTCAATGTTAGGATCAGCCAATATGAGAGAGGCCCAGGAATAAAAAATGTGCCACCGGGCTTTCTTGGTGGTGTCCACCTTGTTATGGAAAAGTCTTCTAGTAGTATCATGGTTTGTACAAAGGCAACAAGACTCAGTCCAGGGCCAGGCTGCAGCATTAAGTTACAATAGTTCAACCACAGCCTACCAGACTAATAGTTCAAGCTCAGACAAGCAGCGACTAAGTTAAAGGGGTTACCCAAACCGGAGTCAGATGGATCAAGAGTCAGGAGTCAGATGGAGCCACCTCGGCTGCAGGTACCAGCAGGATCCAGGAGCACAAAGCAAAGTGAGGAAGGAAAGGGGAAGGGATGGGACCAGAGCAGGGTAGCTACCTGGGCAGCACAAATTCAGGACAATCCAAAGCGGGAACACCAGAGCAGGAGCCATGAGCTTTGTTGCTCAGGCAAACGTTTGCAGGGAGAAGCCAGTTCTTATACAGCCCAGCTCTCCGGCTCTAACAGTGACACTCCAGAGGGGCTTAGTAACACACAAAGAGAGTCCAACCCTGTAAATTCTAGAGCAGCTTTCTTCCACAGGAGTGGAGCTGATTCAGTCTGTGCTAGAGTTGGAAAGTTCAGGCACGGCTCTGATCCTGACAGGTCGAGGTGTGACAGACCTGTCTCTCTTTGGCTTGCTAAATCAAGTGAAGATATGTCTGTTCACCCAGGCCTTCCATAGTCTTATCCTGATTAATTTTGATTAATTTTGTTTCTTCTAAGAATCTGTTACTCTGGGATAATTGTATCTATTTTTGGCACCCATTTTTGTAGCAGATGCTTTTATATAGTTAGTCTTATGATTATTTTTCTCAAAAAAAATGTCATTGAGACCATCTTGTGCCACGACACGGCACAGCTGACAGCTAACCATTTGGAAAAAGGTTGGAAAATAATCCACATTCCTTACTAATGAGAGCTCACACCAGATTTGTGTTTGTAAAACAGCAACTGCAATTTCCCCAATGGTTTGCAAAGATTGTGTGTGTGTGTGTGTGTGTGTGTGTGTGTGTGTGTGTGTGTGTGTGTGTGTGTGTGTGTGTGTGTGTGTTTTGGATGATGATGAGCTGTTAAGAATGTGCCCTGTTTCTCAACCTGAGGTATGAAATTTAAGACAGGGGTTAAACCGAACCCTTTGGTAAACATATTCATGTGGAGAAGAGGATTAAACCACAATTAATGGTCCAAATTGAGCGTAGACTTTGATCAGTCGCTTTTATGCTGAAAGATATTCACTGTTGAAAGAGAAACTCTGTCTCTGACACGGGAGATGTTATTGCTATTAATCTATTTAATTAGGGAGGAAAACACAACAAATTAGTTTTAATAAGCCTTTCAGACAGGATTTGTTTTTAATCTATGGTCTCGTTTATACCTATTTATATTAATTACTTTCCAAATTGAATTAGTATTCCAGACACACTTGGAAATGACCTTTATTTGTTAACTAAGAGATTCAGATCTTGGTTTGGATCCGCACTTTTGTTCCATGAATGGGACAGAACTTTTCCCACTTATCTGCTTTCATCCTTAACCCTTTGCACCCCCCTAAAAACCTGTACCAAAGGATTTGTGAACCTTGGGAGATGTGTGGCACATGGAAGGGGAAGCAACAGAAAAGAGAAAGAACAGAATTGCTCTCCTTTATTCTAAAAATCCAAGCAATAATTCTGCAGTGAAAAAATATGATGATGGTTGCAATGGCTTGCAACTGAATTGGTTTCAACAGGACTCAAGCCGGCAGTGTGCCTTAAGAACCCGCCACCATGATCAAGATAGAGATCCGAAATCTAAAATGCAAAATGACTAGCAAAGAGTAGGCAAAGATGGTGGACCCATTTATCCATCCATGCTTAAAGACAACAGAAGAGGATGGCGTAGAAATTGTAAATGGCTCATTTCAGCCAGATTTACAGAACAGGGACCAGCCATGAAATCTGGCTGCAATTAACTTTTATTTCTTTACCCAAAAGAAAAACGCCAAAGCTACAGTGCAATAAGCTGAAGAAATGGGCGCAGACCACTAGTTCAGCAGTTCATGCCAGTTTATTGGCCAAACTCATGTTTGGCACATTCCAACCCCTCCTCCTCTTGCAAACCCACTGTAAACAAGCAGCACACCTAAGGATTATCTGCTGCATGGAGAGATCGGAAAATATTTTTAAAAATTAACCTCCCCAGTCCTACTTAATCGGGAAAGTAAAACAAAGCAATTGGTTTAATTCAACTTGCATACCCAGCCCGCAAAGGGAAGAGCACAGCTCCTGGCTAGCTGTGCTGGGCAGATCAAGATAGAAGATAAGCTGTCTCAACAGCTGAGGTGCAAGAAGAAATGAAAACAAATCAATCAGTTTAAAAATAAACCTCCTGTTCTCAAGACAGCTGGATCAAGAGGCTAGGACGAATTGCTTCATTTCTGTAACAAAAATGGTGTTTCTTGATGACACACTGTTTGCTGTTTTGTTTTGTAAGGTTTCATAAGCTTACAAAATGACAAAACAATTTTGTTACTTCACACCCATCTTTCAATTACAAGACAGACTTTTCACACCTATCAATCTGCACCTGCTCGCCTTGCTCTCTCTCTCTCTCTCTCTCTCTCTCTCTCTCTCTCTCTATCTATCTATCTATCTATCTCTCTCTCTCTCTCTCTCTCTCTCTAATAGTGAGGGCACCTGCAAAAAAGGCCAGCAATGGATAGTGACCAGAGATCATTAGTAAGGAAAATGCGGCACCAGTTGAATCTCTAGCAGCCCTCCAAGGATTAACCTAGTTGGGGGATGAAAGAATCCCATTGTGCATGTTTCAAGTCCCTTTAGGGGACACGGGAGCATGACACGTGGATTTTTCTTCAGTATGAAGGCTGTTCCAGATATGCCCCAGTGCTATTAATGACCGGCTGCTCCCCCCCCGCTCACCCCTTTGTTATTTTCCCAAGCAGGCATTACCCTTGCTCACTGTAGCACTTAGTTCATCTTCTTTTGTTTTGCTTTCCTTGCTCAATACCTTGGTTTAAGAATCTCCAGGGGCAGCAGATTAATGGACTTTCAGTGTTCCATCCTAAGCCCTGAAATGGATCACAAACTTCTGTTTTATTTGATTCAGTGCAATTTACAGCTCGTGCCTCACCGTTATGGTTCTTTCCCCCCCTGTTCTTTTCTTCTCGCTATAACGGAAAACTGTATTCACAAATATAAATTATCTAGGCTGCCTCTGTGATCATATGCACCTTGGGTTCTCCTGTTTTGACAAGAGGAAATAGCAAAGGACAGTTTATTATAGGTGTTGTAGAACGTTATAGGCATTCAACACTTTTCTGTGAGCTGGTGCACATACCCAGTATAATGTCAACTGCTTATCGGTAGTTAGTGTTTCTGATGCCATGTAGCTTCACTGGAAACCAAGAAGCGGGCTTGAAGGCCCATGCAACGCTTGAATAGGTGGTATACCTGGTTGTTGGTCCCCTGATGGACATCTCAGGGCTTCTCCCCTTGCCAAATTATTTTTCACAGATAAAAATCAGCAATTTGCATCTCCAGAATACCCCAGGTGGTATAATTTTCCTATAAATAAGATGCTTCCACGGACTTCTCTTTGTTGGACTGCTGATGAAAGACCCTTTTTGGATTTGAGGATTAGTGAGCCTTTGAGGATGTGGTGGGGGATCCTTTGAGGATGTGGTGGGGGATCTGGAAAAGAGATCCACTTGAATTTTTCACCCTCATTGGTTTTACAGTACACGAAAAGAAAAGGCTGTGTGGTGAATAGGGAACCGCTCCCAAAAGGAGCTGAAGCCATCTCCAGAATTCCCTAGATTTGAAGTCAGAAGCACTTGGGAGTCCTGGTTATCATTCATGAGGATGCAAATAATTATTCTGAAGCCCACTGGCCAATGCCTGACTGAGTCCATCCCACTCTTCCATTCTGTCTACATTGGCATGTGAGGTTTATAACTAGGGCAGATGTAGGCGAGTCGAGATGGACATGGACCTTTATTGGTTAATCAGGTATTTGGCACACCAAAGCTCCACCCCCTCTAGTGGGTGCTCAACCAGTGGCAGAGCCTGGAAGAGGTGGGGCAGGGAAGCCAGGCTAGTACAGTCTCTGAGTGGGCGCTTACTAGGGATAATAGGGCTTTGAAGCACCAAACACGTCTTTGGCAAGCAAAGGAAACTCCATGAACCACCCTACTGAGCGTTCATGTCCATTTCCATCAGGGAGCCTGAAACTCTATTCAGGCTTCCTACACGAGGATTATATCATGACACCTAAAAAGGAATAACTAACCCTTGCCTCATCATAACATCATGGATCACTTGGTTTAAGTGCTGTGGCAGGGGGGAAACAGAATATGCTCTTACATACAGTGCTTACACAAGCACTGGTATTTCTCTTACTCAGAATTGGTGCTGAAGGCTAGTTCACAAAAATCAGCATTTTTATTAATTCTTGTGGTCAGGGAAAGAGCTTATAAAGGTCCAGGGCTCCAGTTAGAAGAGCTTTCTTTAAATAAGTAGTGACACTAGAAAAAAAATCCAAGACATATTAAAAGAAAGAAGACATGTGTTCATTATGTGAACTCTCTGTTGTGGTGGTGGGTTTTTTTTTCTTTCCGTTATTGGATATTTTGTTCTAGTCACACTCACTAACCATGTTAGCCTGCTGGAGCACAAGAGAAACCCAAAATATTAACTAGATTTTAGTTTCCATAAGCGTTCAGGTGTCTGAGTTTGTTTTTTCAGATTAATGTAGAAGCTGTTCTCTGGTTTGGGGGTGGGCAGAATTTGAAACTGTTTGTAGGATAGATCTACCAAGAGAAGACAGTATACTGTATCTGGGCTGTAAAATATATCACATTTCCCTGTGTCATTATTATTGCTGCACAGGAGTACAGAAACAGATATTGTGCAACAGAGAAAGTTGCCATTCACACTTATTGAACAATAATCTGACAATTGCCTTGTGTTTTGGTAAGAAATGGTTGACTGAAGAAAGAAGGGGCCAGCTTCCAGGATTTCCCCTTGAGTGGTGCCACTTGGTGAATGGTAGTAAAGAGAAGTAGGTATCCTATGGCTCCCAATCTTGTTTCCAGCTGTTCTTGGACTACAACTCCAATAAACCCTGGTTGGCACAGTTTGGGGAGTTTCATTCCCAGAATCCTTTGGAACCCAAGGTTTGGAGCCAATGTTGCTGGCGATCCTGACTGATATCACTGGTGCTGTCAATATTCAGTCTGCTCTTTGCAAAGTGTGGCATCCTTTTTCTGGTTGGTAATGCAGACGCAATATTGTTAACCATTATTGGGCTGTTTCCTGGCATTTTGAATGTTGGCTACAGAAGCACAATATCCCACATTCTTAAGATGCAGGATCCTTCAAAGACTATATACTAGTCTAATCATTTGAATCTTTGTCACCTAGTCAGACCTTAATCACTACCATTGTGGTGGAATTAATCACTGCCTATTGTCTGCTAATAACCTTCTCCACCTTGGAACAATATCCTATTGTTCTCTCCTGGTAACAGTTTTAAACTTCACTGAGAACTCTTTTAAACTCTTACCAGTGAACAGCCGCTTTGTTGATTTGAAGAAGTATACTTGGACTCACAGAGGTTTGTGAAAAAAAAGGGGGGCAGTATCACTTGTACCTCTGCCTTTGTCAACCTTTTTCATGTTCAGCTCTCATTACTTCCTTTCACAAGGTAAGGAGATGCTCTAGAGTCCGGGAAGAGACAATTCTGGGTGACAAAGAAAGCTGCTGCTGGTCTTGCTGGATTCTATCAGCAAGTACAGTGACATCAGGAACTTTGGTGGTACAGTAGGACCCCGGTATCCGCTGGGGATTGGTTCCAGACCTTCCCGTGGATAATGAAAACTGTGGATAAGAGAGAACACCAAAAATCCCCAAAACTAATGTTTTGTGACAGTAGCTTGCTTGATAGCTGCTGTTTTATGACAGTAGTTTTCTTTACAGCTGCTGTTTTACAACAGTAGCTTGCTTTACAGCTGCTGTTTGTGACAGTAGCTTGCTTTGTTTACAACAGTAGCTTGCTTTGTGGCTGCTGAATTATTTATTTGATTTTTTTCCCCTCAGCCATCTGTGGATATCTGAATCAGTGGATAATGAATAAGTGGATATGGGGGTCCTACTGTATTTGTTGGTTATCAGAAGTAGTAATATGGTCCTGCCGAGCATTTACTATATGGAAGGAAACTTAACTCCTGGCAGGGCCAGTCCAGAAGGAAGTTACATTCATAATCGAGACGCGCATGCAGGAAATCCTTTGAGAATGAATGGATGAAATCTCATACATTTGACTGAGATTCGACTGGCTCCAAAGCTATCTGTCTTTAAAAACATCTGAAGACATGGCTTTATAGATCTGCTTTCCCTGACCATTAATTATTCTTTTCATTACCCGCTCTTTCATTCTTATGCCGACTGCCGATCTTTGGGGTTTTTTGAATATGTGTTTACAATTTTAATGTTGATTTAGTTGTGTATTCTTTTTTTAAAAAAATTGTTACGTTGCTTTAAATTGTATATAGTTTCATTTTTATGATGTATTTTGTAAACCACCCAGAGTGGCCATGTTGCCAGATGGCACAAGATAGAAATCCAAATAACAACAACAATTTTATTGTTGAAGAAATGGTGATGGCCATCATCATGATGGATGAAAGCCTATACAGCTTGGCTCCAGACTATCTCAAGGATCATGTCTCCCTATATGAGCCTTCTTAGCCTTTAAAATGGTCAAAGGCAGCCCTCCCCTCGGTCCCATTGCCAGTGCAGGCATGGCTGATGGGGATGCAAGAGAGGACCTTTTTTTGTGGAATGCTCTCCCTCAGGAGGTCCGTCTGGTTCCCTCCCTTTTATTCTTCTGCCAACATCTAAAGACCTATCTCTTCTACCCAGCTTTTAACAATCAAATTTGAATCCCCGAATGTCTTAAATCGTTTCTTTTAATTCTCCAATTGTATTTTAATTTGCATATAGATTAATTGTCTTTTAATCTTTGATTTATTATGCTTTTAATTCTGTTCTTTTTAATGTTATGGGCTGCTTTGAATCCCGTTATCAGGAGAAAGGCTGCATAAAAATAAAACAAACAAATAAATAGTGCACAAAAACTAGTACAAAAGAAGTATATACAAAAAGGCACATATTAGGAGACCTAGTTCATGCAGAACCTTTTCACAAAATGTAATCTGATGTAATCTAATGCAGATATGAGTTGAATCAAAATTTTAAAAGCGGGGGGGGGGAGGGGATGTGAACCTGGGCGAAATCAACAGTGACAAATGGATTCATTCCGTCTTTTGGGAACAGCTGCTCTTATATGCAGTTCCGTGATCACAAGCTGCCAGGAGAAAGCATACAAAAGTGTTCTAAATCCATCTGATTAATTAATTTAAATAAATGAATAATGTAGTGTATAAATCAAATAAATAAATAAATGTGCCTTTCCAAATGAATTACAAAATAACATTTCAAAACAGTAAAATATGAAAAAACTGCATGCTGAACCTAACTCCTATCTCTTCCCTAAAGACTTTAGCACCTAATCAGCTTTTTAAGATGTATTATTAGTGGACAGTCAGAGAAACAATTCAATATATCTTTATCACATTTGAGGTAGATTGGTTTATGAATGGAGAGAAACCAGCTCTTATGCCATTTTGATGTGAACTTAATTAAGCACATTTTCACCAGTATTGAACAAATGCAGTTATGCTTTGAAACTGATACATCCCAGAACTTCTTTAATCAAGGAACAGGCATATTAGGGGACAGCATAAAAACAATAAATAAAATAAAATAAACTCCTGTTATTCCCTGCTGGTCCTCAGTTTTATCCGCTGTAAACTTTTCAACAATGGACTTGTTCTGCCATCCCTGAGCATCCAAAGATTGCTGCCAGTCTCCGAGCAATTCATTGGAAGAGACCTTCTCCACCTGCCATCCTCAGCCTGCCTATAACTGGAACCTGGAAAGGTCATTGGGTATGGGTCCTGTCCTGTCCTTGGAGCAAGGGTGCATTCTCCCCCCACCCCTCACTGGAAATATCTGTAAAAAACTGATTGCTTGAGTGTGGGGTGGAGGTGAGGATATTATTTTTTGCAAATAACATCACCGTTTTAGCAACGTGAAAGTCGATTCCATCAGACCCTGAAAATGAACGGGCACCCACACAGCAGCTGCCTTTTAGAATGCCTCATCTGAGAAATGCAAATTTGACATCTGCACTTCTAATTTTTTTTTAAAAAAAAGGTTATTTGCCAAAGACTACTCTGAGCGATGAAATGAGCTTCCCTGAGATGGCATCCATGTGCATGTCACCAAGGGAGAGAAACAGAGTGCAAAGTATCTGGAAGTTGAGTCATGGCTCAACTCCCGTAGCCATGACTCAACTTCCAGATAAACTCACTGAGAATCTTCACAGACACAGTGCAAAGTACGGAATCCAGCATTCCAGTCTATCTCTTTCTAGATATCAACCTAAATGTTTTGTGAGATGTAATGTTCTCACACCTCCCCCCTCCCTTTGCAGATCAAATGTGGATTGAAACCCCACCTGGTGTAAAACAGGTACAAGTATCCCTTTCCGTCAGAGTGTACTCAATTGTATTGGCAGGGAAGGCCATGAGTACATGTTCCATTCCAGCACGAACCAGCACGAACCAATGATCTGGCGGTTCGTGCCCACCTCTGTACTATATTATTCAGTTTCTCACACAAATACCGGACATGTAAAAGGCATCTCACGACAGTTCTGCTGCAAAACACCTCTCAACATTTCATGGCCTGCAACTGAGAGACTCTGCCAGCCACTTCTTAAAAATTATCTGGGAGTTGCATGGCTGCGAACTGTCCATCAAGTTAAAATAAAGTTAGCCACTTTCCCAAAACTACCCTGCTGTGTTGAGGGTAACTTGATTTATGATTGTGCTGCAATTAAAGGAGAAATAGACACCCCCTGGCCTTGAAACAGCCAATTCAAAGTCCATGAAATTTTTCCTTCCTGTCGACCTGATCAGAGGGTTCTGTTCTGTGTGCCTGGACGAATTTCACAACTGTGTTTGTAAGTAAGAAAAGAATAGAGGGGATGCCATTACTGGGTCCTGTCTTAGCCATTACATGCAACAGGCCAAACGAAAACACTTCGTTAATTGATACTGAAATTTAATGTTGCTCAATTTGTCTGGAATTTAAGATTAAATTAATTTAAAAAAAACATTTGACAGGCTCCCTTTAGAAGGCTTTTCCTACTAAGCCTGTCACCAAAGTAAATCACTTTCCATTGAATTATTTACTAGGTGATTTCATAGGGAGAGCTTCAAAAAATGCTCCAGGCAATAATAACATGTTCTTCACTGTTATAGACACAATTTGTTCTGGATAATTGCTTGTCTGCTTCCATTGGGGAATAGCATTTTTTATAAACTGCCCGTATTTTTCCATCTATAAGACGCCGCATTTTATTAGACACCCTCTTTTTAAATAAAATTAATAAATCCTCCTTGAGGTCTCCTCCACCCCCACTGTTACCTTTAATTTCCACATTCTAAACACTCCTCTCTGCTTTGGTGGGTTTATTTTCTGCAGGATCAGGCTCCATCGGGCTTGACCAGCCCATTAAGAAATGCCTTTTCACTCTAAAAAAAAAAAGGCATGCCTTTTTTTCTTTTTGGAGCACATTTCTTAATGGGCTGCTCAAGCCTGACAGAGCTTGAGCCTGCAAAAAACAAACCATCCGAAGTCAAGAGGTGTGTTTAGAATGGGGGAAATGAAAGAAAATGGTGGGGTGGGGGTGGGGGTGGAGAACTCAAGGAAAGAGGGGAAAAAACAAGGTGCAAAAAACAAACCATGGATGGAAAAAGCAAGGTGAGCTTGGGTTCTCCTCCACCCACCCACCCCAAAAGGCTTACTTCTGTATATACCACACCCCTTAATTTTTGGCATCATGATTTTAGAAAAACGTAGTGTGGTGTATACAGAAAAATACAGTAGGTAGATGCCATTACCCATAAAGGCAAAAGCAGCAGTAAGCACCTCCTTCGGCCAGCTTTTACCAGCATCCAACTCAGCCATGCTGGAACAGGAAGCAGATATAAAGGAGGGTGGGTTGCAGTTGGAGACCTGCCGCTTTTGCCTCTTCCAACTCATTAGGAAGATTAAAATAAGCACAGTGGCTCTTTATATAATGAAGCTAGCGGAGAGAACTAGGCTGATAGTTATCCAGGTGGACCCAACTGCCTTCTCCAACTTGACCTTTATCGTTCCTCTGCTTCTCCCAAGAAATAGCTTTTGGTCTCTTTCTTCTGCAATGGAAGTGTTGCCCTCAAGCACTCACCTGCTGGTCTGCAAGCCTACGTTCTTAAAATCCAGTTCTAAGAACCTCTGTGCACAATTCTAGGCATTACCGTAGTCTTTCCTGAATTGATTTACAAGACATGCATTTTCCCCTTTACTTTATCAACAGCATCCTGGGTGACGATGTTCATTTACAGTCATCAGATCCCCATGCTTGCTTGTTTGCTACACTCATTGCAATACAACAGGAACAGTGTGGATCAGAACTAAGGCCTGAAGCCGGCATTTCATTCCTTCACATCAAATGTTTTTGTTTGTGTGTTTTTTTCCCATTTGTGTTCTGTCACTCAAGTCTGACAGCAGAAGTTCTATTTGCAAATTTCTATGTGGGCCTTTGCCTGATTGACTTACTCTTCTGGCTTCCATTTCCTCATTTTGTACCGAGTGTGGTCCAGCTGAACATTTAAGATGAAAAATCATGACCAGAGGACAGGACTACACAACGTGAACTTTGACCATGAAGAAATGGAAATAGTGAAAGGTTTTGTGCACTTTGGGTCAACGGTCAATCCCAATGAAGACTGCAGCCATGAAAGCAGAAGACTGAAAGGAAGATAATCAACTATAAGGATGTGTCATTGGAGATAAAGATTGAGATGCCCTAAGGACATCCGATCTCGCCTGATTTCGGAAGCTAAGCAGGGTCGGTATGCAATAATCATAGTTGCTTTTCTGGGAGTGGAAAGTGGCACACTTCAGACGACTTGGCGGATGGAGTTTAGTGCTGCATGCCTTTGAGACTTCTTTTAAAATATAGCTTTGACTAACTTTTTGGGTGGGGGGGGCAGCATTAGAAGGAAACATCCTAGAAATTTGGCCCATCTTCAGAAGAAGTTGGCCAACTTTCGAAAGGAGAAGTGGATGCAGTTTTGAGGAAGTCAAGCTTTGAGAGTTTGCTTCTTTCTTTTTTTTCATCCAAGGAAAAGAAAAGCAATATCAGCAGCAATGCCCTTATGTAACACAGGAAAGACTACTTAATGCAAGAATAGGCAATAATCGATGATACATTTATAGGCCATTGCCGCCCACTATGTTAGCTGCATTGGATAAAATTTCTGAGAGCTTATGCCAGATAAAGGATACCTAGCACTATGTTTTGGATAGATTGATGGACAGGGACTTAGGAGGCCTCCATTTGAATCCTTGCTCATCTCCCAGGAAGTCTGAGTTTGAATCCTTGCTCAGCTATGAAACTTCACTGTGGGTATGTGTCCATCAAAATGTCACTTTGAAGTGAAAGGGTTGCTATAGCTCAGTTCTGTCTCAACAGCCCATCACAACAATGATAATGCCAGATAAATTGAGTTAGCCTGCCATGTGCCACATGACTCCTCCTTAGGATGATCTGCGGTGGTAGAAGACCACCTCCAGTGATCCAAAAAGGGAAAGAAGTCATGATGGTCAAATCTAATGGAAATGTTACACAATCTACAGATGGCAGAGAAGAAACTGGAAACATTTCAGTGGGAGGTGGTGAGCGATCTCCTTCCTCCTACTTCTCTTTATCTTTGGTGATGGACAATCTGTGAGAAAATATTCCGGACCGTCACATAGTCTGAAGAATAAATGATGAGAGCAACAGAGTTTAAGACTTCAGCTTTCTAGTAGATTGGCACTGAAGTAATTGAAAGTGCCAACAGACAAGGGTGGATGAGTAAGGTTTGTAAGAACGGTCTGAAGTCCAACATTGGCCAACTAGCCTCTCAGTTCTATGCTACTGACCAAGTCACCCAGGCTCTGCTACACCAGCTTTCAAAACATTACTCCTCTTGAAAGAAAGAACCAGTGAATACCAAGTGTCAGAATCAGTCTTATCACATTTATCACATGTTGCCGTATGTCCTCCCTCTATTTTGTTTTATATTTTTTATATAGATAGATGGATAGATGGATAGATAGATGGATAGATAGATAGATATAGATATAGATATAGATATAGATATAGATATAGATATAGATATAGATATAGATATATACAGTGGTATCTTGTATAAAGGAATTAATTCATTCCCAATGAAATTATGTTAAGCTAATTTTCCTTTATACAAATTTCCATAGGAATGCATTGAAACAGAGTAATCCATGATCGTGAAAATTTTTTATGTTGTTCAGATTTGCCCCATAGGCAATTCTGTTAAGCAAATTTCCCCTATCTCTGGAATTTATGCTCTCTTGGTTTTCCTCCCTCCTTTTTGGCTCACTCCCTTATTCTTTTTATTTGGGTGGGTCAAGCATTTGCCTTCCAGTCTAAGACTAGTGTCTGCTTGTTTTTGCCCTTCAAGAAAGGCTAAGTGTTTCAGTCTAGGTTTTTTTCCCAAAAGTAAAGGGATGAGGATACAGGAGAGGGCCTCTGCTAGATGCCCGTGCCTCCCATTTCTGCAGGAAACCTTCCTCTGGGGTGGGTGGGTGGGTGGGTGCGTGGGGGGATGATGCACTGTATGGACTGATAACCCACAACTTGCTGGTATTAATGCCCATCATCAGCAACAAAGGGAAACAATGAAGGGCAGTGCAAATGCCCTGCTTGGAACAGCCCCATCTGACATCCAAGGTCTTCGCAGGGCTTTGATAAATAGATAGGTATGCTTGGGCGTGCAAGGGAAGTAGAGAGAGAGACTGGGTAATCCTAAGTGCAAAATATTATGGCCGTCTCATAAAATTCATCACTGTCTCAAATAAATCCCAGGTTACGGGGTGTCACAATCCATCCATAGTATTGAACCGTACAAATCCCTGCTGTAGAGATCGGCGAAGGAATCGCCGCAGCTGCTTAACAGAGTGTGATGAATTAAGAACTGCACTAAATGTGTGATTTACAGTTACGGCAAAAAAAAAAAAAAGCTGTTTCTCTCAAGTATTACTCTGAAAGGTTTCATTTCAGGACTGTCAATAGTGTCGGAGTCCCTGCAATTATTTTTGTAGATCCTAGGGAGCTGTTTCTGAAAGGAGAAGCAGGACCTTAGCTAAGGATAATTAATTTTCAATACACTCAATACACTCAACAAACATTTGGGATGGTGCCCTTCATTTTACATCAAATGTGATTTAGGTTCATGGCTTACTTCTTAGGTAGAGTAGGGCTAGGTCAGGTACGAAGGAATTGGCGTGCCTGTTCAAGAACCTTGAGTTTCTTGTAGATATCAAAGTCTTTAATATGACCATGGTTTGGTTCCAGGACACAATGAGGAGTGGGGTTCTTAGTCAGCAAAGAAGGCTGGATTCCAATTTAGGATGGGTTTTGGGTACTGCATTCCAAGAGCAAGTGGCGATAAGAGTGCAACAGCCGCACAACATTTCCCAGGATTTGCCAGTAGCAAAGGAAAACAAAGGAGCTTGATTCCATGAAGTCGCTTCCCAGATTTTCAACTGTCTCTGATCACTGATCGGTGGCAGTAACCAAAGATGTTTCTGGTAGGTATAGTGAATGCCTAGCAGTGGTGGAGAACCTTTGACACTCCAGATGTTTCGGACCACAACACCCAGAATTCTGAGCCTAGATTGCCAATGACAAAGGACTGTGGGAGTTGTGGTCCAAAACATCTGGAGGGCCAAAGGTTCACTATCACTTGACTAGAGGTTGGAAAGGTCCCTTTGCTGTACTGTCTATTTTATACTCTTATATATTTTTGTGAGTTTTGTTTTGGGACCTTAAGTCATATTTTCATGTTGCCTGGGAAACTGGAAAGTGTTAGTGTGCAAGCAAGGGTGATAGAATAGGCTAGACCTTGTGATGTCTACTAGACCAGTGGTTCTCAACCTGTGGGTCCCCAGATGTTCCTGGACTGCAACTCCCAGAAACCCCTTCCAGCACAGTGAGTGGCGGAGGCTTCTGGAAGTTTATTTATTTATTTATTTGTTATATTTATATCCCGCTTATCTACTGGGTACTCTAAGCGGCTTACATGAAGGCTGCAAGGCCAGCGAAATACAATAAATAGTCAATCAGTAATCAAACAGACAGACCTATAAACACCCTAGACACTGTTAAAACCAAATAACACCTCGACTAACGCGCAAATTGCGATGGCAGGAAAAGGGAAAAAAAAAAGGTTTTAACTATCGCCAAAGGCCTCACGAAAAAGGTAGGTTTTCAGAGCCTTTCGGAAGGCCAGCAGGGACTCTGCAGAGCGCACTTCACTGGGGATGGAATTCCAGAGGCTGGGGGCCGCCACAGAGAAAGCCCGGGTCCGAGTGCTCGTCCTCCGGGCTTCCCGAGGGGTGGCGACCCGAAGCAAGTGCGCTCGCGCCTGCCGAACGGGACGGGCTGAAGTTGACCGCTGAGCGATACGCTCTGCCAGGTAGTCCGGTCCCAAGCCATGGAGGGTTTTATAAACTAAAACCAGGACCTTGAATCTAATCCGGGCTGCAACGGGCAACCAGTGCAAGCGGACCAGGACTGGGGTGATGTGGTCGTAATGATGCGCACCAACCACCAGCCTGGCCGCCGCGTTCTGGACCCGCTGCAAGCGCCGGAGAAGATTCAAGGGCAACCCCATGTAGAGCGCGTTACAGTAGTCCAGCCTCGAGATCACCAGAGCTTGGACCACTGTTCTCAAGGAGCTCGCGTCGAGGTATGGGCGGATCTGGGCGATCCGACGGAGATGGAAATAGGCGGACCTGGTCACCGACGCCACCTGGTGCTCCATGGCAAGCGCCGGGTCCAGGAACACACCCAGATTCCGCACCCTCTCCGCGAGCTGGAGGGAGACTCCCCCCAGACAGGGAAGAGGGCCACCGTACCCCGACGGCGAGCTCCCGAAGAACATAACCTCCGTCTTCTCGGGGTGGAGCTTAAGCCTGTTCGCCCCGGTCCAGGCCAGTACGGCCTCCAGGCACCCGTCGAGAACTTCCACAGCTTCCACAGCAGAGGTGTTTAAAGGAGAGATAGAGCTGCGTGTCATCAGCGTACTGATGACAGCAGACTCCAAAACTCCTGATGACCCCCGCCAACGGCCTTACGTAGATGTTAAACAGCATGGGGGACAGAGACGACCACTGTGGAACCCCACAAGGGAGGATCCAAGGGGCCGATAACTCCCCCCCCATGCTGCACGTACTGTGGCCGGCCCTCCAGGAAGGAACGGAGCCAACTGCGAGCAGTGCCTCCGATTCCGACCTCAGAGAGCCGGTCCAACAGGATACCGTGGTCGACGGTATCAAAGGCCGCTGACAGATCCAGGAGGACCAACAGGGAAGAGCAACCCCTGTCGGCCGCCCTGAGAAGGTCATCTTGCAGGGCGACCAAAGCTGTTTCGGTACCCCGGCGGGGCCTGAACCCGGACTGGCAAGGATCGAGGCACTGCCGATCCTCCAAGTATGACTGCAGCCGGATCGCCGCCACCCTCTCGATCACCTTGCCCATAAAAGGGACATTGGCGATAGGACGATAGTTTGTCAGATCATCCCCCGCTAGGCCAGGTTTTTTCAAGATGGGCTTTACCACCGTCTCCTTCAAGCGAGAGGGAAAAACCCCCTCGCTGAACGAGGCGGTGGCGATGGCAGAAGCCCATTCGGCCATGGTCCCTCTGGCAGCTCTAATTAGCCAGGCAGGGCAAGGGTCGAAAGGAGTGGAGGCAGGCCGGCAATGCGCCATAGCCTTGGAGACCTCGACAGCAGAAACAGGCCCAAGCGCATCCAACTGAGGCGACGAAGGCGGACCAGCAACTGGAGATGGCGGGACAGGACGACTGCAACCGGAGTCAAAACCAGCACGGATGGCCTCAATCTTAGTTCGAAAAAAGGCTGCGAATTGCTCACTACTGAACTCAGTAGGAGGAGGCCTGGCCAGACTAGGATTGCTGAGGTCCCGAACCACCCAGAAGAGCTCCGCCTGGCGGTTCGAGGCCTCAGCAATTCTCAGGGAGGTGAAAGATGTTCTAGCCTCCCTTATCGCGATGATATAGCGACTAGACTGGGCATCAACAGCAGCCTTACTCAACGCCGTGCGGGATTTCCTCCAGCTGCGCTCTAACCTCCTCCTAACCTGCTTCATTGCCCTAAGCTCCCCCGTGAACCATGGAGGGCCGGGCTCGGCAGCGGAGGAGGTGCTTGGGGGCGATCCGGTCAATGGTGTGGACAGCTGTTTCATGCCAAAGGTTAGCCACACCCTCGGCCGGATCGTCAGTCATTCCACCAGGAAGTCCCCCAAAGAGCTCACCGAACCGCTGAGGGTCCATGAGCCTCCGGGGGCGGGCCAAGATGGTGGGCCGATGGTCCAGGAACATCAGGGGACCCACAGGAGACCTCAAGGGCCATCTAGTCCAACTCCCTGCCATGCAGGAACCCCCATCACAAGATGCCCAACAGATGGCCATCCAGCCTTTGCTTAAAAACCTACAAAGAAGGAGACTCCACCACCCTCCTTTGTGGCAGCATATTCCATTGCTGAACAGCTCCAACTGTCATGAAATTCTTCCTAATGTTTAAATTTAATCTCTTTTCCTGTAGTTTGAGACCATTGCCCAGCGCCATAGTCTCTGAAGCCATGGAAAACAAACCAGTCCCTTCTTCAATGTCGCATCCTTTCAAATATTTAAGCAGAGCTATCATATCCCCTCTCAGCCTTCTATTTGTAAGGCTAAACATTTCCAGCTCCCTAAGCCACTCCTCGTAAGACATTTCTTCCAGACCCTCAATCATCTTGGTCACCCTCCTCTGGACCCGTTCAAGATAGTCAACATCCTCGTCAGATTTGCATAAAACAATATATATTTCCCTGATTTCCCTTCAAATCAAATAATTACAATAACACACACATATAAAAGAAGTACATTGTTTTGTTTAATTTGATTTTCTTTTTTTCACCAACTGAAGCAAAACGGTGATTCATTTCTTAAACTAATTATGGCCTGTAAAGGAAAATCTAATTTAATTGAGCCGCATTTGGCATTTGTCTTCTTTACTCAGACGTGCTAACGAAAGAACAGCTTGTTGCTATAGAAAGGTACACAAAGCAGCACAGGAAAATGGAGTGTGTGCATGTAACATATTTCTTAAAATACTTGTGACCCATCTGAAATTTGACTGTAGGTCATTTATATACAGAAAGCCCGAAGACCGGGTTCTTGAGGCCCATATGGTTGCCAAAGTGAAAAATATCACAAATCAGCCTAAAGTCCTGTTGGACCTCATTGACAGAGTCTCCCATGGTGAGGTTTGCTAAAATAGCGTCTCTAGGAGAAGAGGACTTGGAAAAGTCACCTTCTGTCATTTTGCATAGAGAGGAGCTGCATAATTTGATCAGTTCTCACACAGGCCTGCTGGCCGGTGCCTCTGCAGGGGCACAGCTCCAGGTCATGGCGATGTAACAGGGATGTTTCTGCAACAGCTGCAAAGCTGTGACTGACCTGAAGTAATGGAGCCACAGGAAAGCAAGGGTGAGCACTTTTTATTATTTCTCCTCCACAGGAGAGGATGTGTGAAAGCATTTCTCCCACAGCACATGCAGCGTAAGCCCAGTGCCGGATAAAGGAAGTGTGTTGACCCAATCAACTGACCTCCCACTAAAGAGCTACATTTGGTCCTACCACAGTGTGAAACATTCTGACTTGTTGAAGCATTTCAGCTCTTCAGTAGATTCCCTTACAACCAGTGGCAACAGTAGTGTTCACGGTCGTTTTCATTATTCGTCATCCTATTGGTTAGCAATGGGCATGCACCACCGAACCAATGGTTCATGCTGGTTTGTTTTTTTTTTTGGACCAGGTGGTGTTCAGCCCTTCCCAGCCCACCTCCTCCAGCAAGTGCCCCCTCAAAAGCCATGCCCCACATTCCCCTCCCTGCCTCCTCTGGCTACTGGTTCTTAGTGGGGGCCTGCCTGGGAACGTGGGGCCAGGAAATGCTGAACACCTGTCCAGGTGAAAAACAAACCATCACGAAACACCAGTTTCATAGAATCATAGAGTTGGAAGAGACCTCAAGGGCCACCCAGTCCAACCCCTTGCCATACAGAGAACCCACCCCCACCCCCACCTCCATCACAATACTCCCAACAGATGGCTATCCAGCCTCTGCTTAAAAACCTCCAATGAAGGGGTAGATGGTACCCTGGAGCCTGCCAAAGATTTCAGATCCCTCTGCAGGTTGAAAGGATGGTTAAAATGTAGATAACTTCCCTCTACAGGCACCCTTCACCAATCGCAGCCTCCGGAGCCATTGACTGACTTCCCCTCCAACCTATTAAGCTGTGAAACGGTCATGTAGATGGAAGGACAACATATTTTCTGTATTCGTGAGCCGTAGATGCCTTTGGTGTAACAGAGCAGTAAGGTTTTTAAAATGCAGTGTTTTTTGTTTTTGCTTTTGTTTTGGAGGGAGTAGCTATCAGGTAGGAGTCCATTGAATCTAGCAACAGGTGAGCTAGAAGTTAGATGCTTCAGAAAAACTTACGCCATTTACCCAGGTCAAGGATGTGGTTCCCACCTGTATTTCTGCAGGATCTGGAACTTATGGACACTCTGAAAGACTGTAGGATTTGTTTTTTAAAATAAAAAGCTACCATCATTATAATGCAATAGTGAATTCTTGACTCAGTGACAGATCATGTGCAGTGAAAGCACTAGTACAAGCATGTCCAAACTTCGGCCCTCCAGATGTTTTGGAACACAGCTCCCACAGTCCTTTGCCATTGTGGTCCAAAACATCAGGAGGGCTGAGGTTTGGACATGCCTGCACTAGTGGAATGCACAAGGGAAAGATAACACAAGGCTTCTAGCAGTAAGGAAACAGGAAGGTGAAAACACCTCGAAAGCATCGCAGAGATGAATGAACTTGTTCAGGAGGTATGGAACACACTGGCTAGTGGTTGGAAATACGGATCAAAATTACATCTCTCTCTCTCTCTCTCTCTCTCTCTCTCTCTCTCTCTCTCTCTCTCTGTGTGTGTGTGTGTGTGTGTGTGTGTGTGTGTGTGTGTGTGTGTGTGTGTGTGTGTGTCCGTGTCCATGTCCGTGTCCGTGTGTGTGTCCGTGTCCGTGTCCGTGTGTGTGTGTGTGTGTGTGTTTTGTGGGGGGATGGGTAAGACTAGCTGGGTATATTAGTGGGGAGAAATCTGAACAGGACCACCTGCCCTGCGACATTTTGTTGCCTGGGCCGTTTGTGCCTGGACTAAGCCCAAGTTTGATCAGTAACCATGTCAGTTCACAGATTTTTAGCAGAGATAAGGACGGATAGCAAAAACAGTAATTTGTTGCAATGACCATGTGTCCGGCATGGCTGAATGAATTTCTGTGCTCGGAGCACTGCTTACCTTCCCACTTTTTACGGCGGTGCCTATTTATCTATTTTGCCTCTTTACCTATTATCTACTTGCGTTTACATGCTTTCAAACTGCTAGGTTGGCAGAAGGTGAAGTTAACAGCGACAAAGAATCACCAATTCTTTATAAATACCCAGGATGTTCAGGCCGCTTTTACACCTATTTGCTGTTGTCAGACACCAATTCTGTCATAACATATAACGTTGCCAGGTTCTGTGCAGCAGTGATTAAAATCTGCAGGACGATGATTAGCACCACTAACTAATACTAAGTAATTAATATATTATCTTAGGTTTGCTGTAGTCTAATGCCATTTTCCCCCTATCATTATGTGTGGTATATTCTTTT
Organism: Phrynocephalus guinanensis; assembly: GCA_037367245.1. NCBI lineage: Eukaryota > Metazoa > Chordata > Lepidosauria > Squamata > Agamidae > Phrynocephalus > Phrynocephalus guinanensis. Next base: position 7,399,400 of record CM074745.1, on the reverse strand, counting down.
CATGTGTATAGGTCTGTATGGATGCACTATATATGCTCTTCGATGATTCCCTGGAATAACTTGTACTTCTATTCTTCCTGCTATCATATCCCCTACTCTGACTTATTAGGATGTTAAATTCCCTATAGTAGGATGCATCAATGGGATCTAGCCTTATGTTTGTCTGTGATGAGCCTGTTGGCTTTTTGTATTATATTTTATTTATTTGTATTTTATTTTCTTCTGTTCGTCAATGACCATAATAAAGATTTGATTGATTGAAGTTAACAGCAGGGATTTGAACTGCTGAGCTGCCGACTTGGCAGCCAACAGGTTCAGTGTTCTAGCCCGCTGAGCCACCACACCTCTCAACAAAAATGTAGAGAGGACAATATAGCTATACTAAGCCACTTAAAAGCCAACCACAACTGTTTGTTGTGAGTCATTAAGAGAAGCCAGATCAGCGCATTGCTCTGTAAACAAATGCCTGTTGATGTAATATAGCTTCACAGAAGCTAACTGTGCTACCAGCATGTGCTCACGGAGTGGAAAAATCTGCCACTCAAAAAAAGAAATACGATGGGGGGGGAGGGATTCCCCATCCCACTATAAATATTTCATATTTAGAAATATAGCTTCAAATACCTGAATTACACTGCTGTTTACAAAAATCATCCTTGTTGCAAGAGATAAAATGGAGGAGGGAAAAATACACTTCCAGGACACTTGGTTGCCAATGCCAGCTGGTAACATTGAGTCAGAGAGACAAGTTAAATCTGTAATATATATTCACAGACAGATCTGTGATTGAAAATTCATGTTCTTTACTGCTTTACAACCAGCCAAGGCCAACAAAAGAATAATAATAATTGGGACGGAAGATGGAAGAGGGAGACGGTAAATAGTAGGGCACTGGAGGTTAAATCTTTTGGGTGGTAGAGAATTTGTTTATAACCCATTAGAGAGTCACCTTCAGGAAGCAGACATGTAAATCTGCATTATTATTATTTTTAAAAAACATCATAGCTCAACCTTTTTGGGGTGAGAAGAGGATGGGGGTAGAAATAAGTGAATGTTTGATTGTGGATTTTAACATCTGTTCAGGGAAGTGCAGAGGTTTGTAGATGGCATTTAGAGACGTTTGGAGGCTGCAGGTGCAAAAGGCCACACTGAGATGCAAATGCTCTCAAGAAACGCAGTCAACCAGATTGCCTCCGTGTCCCTGAAAGGGCAAAGCAACAAGGAAACTTGGTCGCAGGATTTTTAGAAACCTCTCAAAATGATAACAACAGGCCATGGTGGGTTGACTTCTGGGTTGTTGCTCTTCCGTCTGTTTTGAAACTCATGGCCAGCACTGCCAATGACCAGGATGAGCCTAGATCACAAGAAATTGCTTTTAAAAGGTAACAAGTTGCTGGGATTGCTCCACGCCCACACAAAGTCATTACTGTTATAGGAAGTATAAATTGGCTATTCGTTTCGGAAGGGGTCAGCTGAAATGAAATGTGGGAGCCCAGCTGGTGTTTGGAACCAGAGGAACAAAAATCAACCAACCCCTTACCTTGCGCTGGGCGAAACTCCAGTGAGAAAGAAGCCTCCAATGTCATCTTTCCTTCTCCCTGGTGCCTGCCAATCAGACAAGGAGGCGGGATGATGCATTTCCCTGCACAGCTCCTGATTGGCCAATGCCAGGGAGAAGGAAATATGACGTTGGAGGCTTCTTCCTCATTGGAGTTTAGCCTCACATAACCCCAGCACAAGGTAAGGGATTGGTTGATTTCGTTACTCCAGTTCTGAACGCCAGCTGAGCTCCCGCATTTCGTTTTGGAAGCCAACCACTTCTGAAACAAAAAGACCACCTCTAGTTGGGAGACACAGAAGGAGCCACCTTGAAGACAGGAAAATAACAGTGAATGCATTCGGGCATCCCCTGAGCACTGGTGTGCAGCTGGAAAATACTTCACTTCTAGAAAGGTTGCACTGGAACAGGACCAATTCTACCCACTTTATAGATGGTCAACCCCTGATGACAGTCAAGAAACTGTTTCTGCACACATCTAAAGCTCTGGTTGCTTCTGATCAAAAATAGTCTGATTGTCTTGACATTTTAACTGGTTTTTGGTTTTGCTGATATTTCATGCACATCCTCGATGTTGAATTGCGCAACCCTCTGATGTGTATCTCTGTGTTGGGTCATTACAGTCGTGACCGAATCTTCGTGACCCCATGTCCATGGAGTTTTCTTGGCAGGAATACTAGAGTGGTTTGCCAGATCCTACTCCCTCTGATTCAAAGAAATAAATAAAGATGGAGTTTTCAAAGCAACACTTTTGGAATAAGGGTATAATATCCAGGTCAAAAGAAGTAATAGCACCACTGCATTTACCCACCTCAAACATTATGATGCTAGCATATTTGCAGGACCTTGGCCCAGAGGTGTTGCACTGAAGCATGGAGCTCTACACCTATACAAAGAGTTTAAGAGAGGTGGGACTGCCATATGATTGGGACTTCTCCTTCAGCCTGCTAAGTGAGGTAGAGTAGCAAAATCTCAAATGCTACTGCAGAAGAAGCTGCAACTCTGTGAGGCATTGAATATAGCAGTTCCTACCAAAGCTGAACATAGTGGAAAGATAAATATCTTATTCCAATTACAACACAACATGATTTGAAAACCATCCCAAGCAGAATTTCGGTCATATCTAGAGATGGGGACAAATGTGAAAAATTGGAATATTCAATGAATATTGCCGATTTGTTAAATATTCATACTTTAATATTTGTCGGGTCCATTGGAATCCAAAGTGATGAATAATTTTGTCTTTGCATTGCGACTGCACAGATGGGAACTCCCCTGATAACTCTGAAGTCCTGATAAACAATAACCCAGAAGGTTAATGGATACCTGGAGAACAGCACACTCAATATGTTGTGACCTTTTTCTTCTTCTACACATACGAAGACTGATCATTTTCAGATATCAAAATCATTCCACTTGAAATAACAAATATCAGCATGAAACCTGTAGTCATAATGGACCATGCACCTCTAGAAAGAGTAGGGTCATGAGTGTTCCAGCTGCTAAAGATTTGTTCTGTTCTGCTTTCCATGTGTCAACCAACCTTGAAATATCAAGGGCTTTTGGGGGGTGGGTGAGGTGGGGTGAAAATAAGAAAACTAAGAGGGGAAAATAGACAAAGATACTAAGAAGTATAGCCTGCCCATTTTACCTATCCTCCAATTGCAAAGAAACAGGAAGGCCAAACATCCACATGGATGTTTCACCAAGAAGGCTGAGATGCAAATTCTCAATGACACTCACATGCCATCTTCTTTAATACATACAAAAATAAACTATTACCATTCTGGAAATAGAAGCTTGTGCTTCCTGTCAAATTATTTAAAGAAAAATGCTAATGGCACCATTAACCCAATTACTAAGCCTAAGGTCATAGCCCAATAACATTCCCTGATGCAATCAATACAAATTCAAATGGCTTTCGGACTCCCCCATATTTCCACAATTAAACAAAAGCACTGATGAGCTCCAGATAAACCCATAACAGATTTAGGAATCAAATGGATTAGCAAAACGTATGTAAAGAGGAAAGTCCCTGGTATCAGTGTGCTTCTGCAGACTTTTGCAGAGCATTTAGTGCAAATATCAACTTATTTTTGACTTTAGCAAAATATTAAAGAGAGGACAATTATTGGGTACCTGGACAACTGCAAGCACTCTTGATTAGAAAGGAGCACACACCAGGAAAATTTATCATTTATTTATTTTAGGGTATTTTTACCCCACCATTCTCTGTGGAAAAGGACCCAAGTTGGCTTACAGTTGCCTCTGCCTGCACAGAGGCGACTCAAGCGGGTGCACAGGTTCAAAGAGCTAAAACAGAACAGCAGTAACAAAGACAAGATAGGACAAAGGAAGAGTTGTAAGTGGGACTCAAAAATAAGCCAGAAAAATTCCTCCTTCCGGCTTGCCCCTCCAGAATCCTATAGGCCAAACATTTAATGACTTCCATGAAGTTAACTTTATTCAGTTTAAGCATAACAAAAATTAACCTTGTGTAAGCCATAAATGTTCAACTCGACTTGACTTCTGAACATTAAAGGAAACATTTATTCCTTGAGTTGACACTTCCAAGATGTATAATCAGATGCCAATTAATTAAAATCAGCATGTCAGGTATTAATTAGAATAATTGACTAATGTATTTTCTCATCAGAAACTGCCCTCCCCTCCTTAATTCGCTGCACTTAGTTAAATGGGAAATGCAGTAAAAGCAATGGAGAAGACCTCTCAGGTCATCCCTGTCCTTTTTTCTGCCAATAAAAGTTAGTTGCCTACAATGCATTTTTGAATGATTATATTGGTCCGCTGCATGCAACAGACAAAGGTTGTTCCAGGAGAAACAGGTTTTCCTATGTTTAATTCTCAGTAATATGAAACTGAGGCAAGGCTAAGCTTTGTTGGCTGAAAAACTTTAGAATTAGACTCAACTACTGTAAAGGTTTAGTGTGGATTTTCATGCAACACTTCTGGAATTAAGGTAGTTCAGCACCAAACCAATCCACTTCATGGATACTAACTAGAGATGGGCACAAAATGGAAAAATGGTGTTTCGTTTTGTTTTGTTTCTGTAGTAGTTTTATTTTGTTTCATTTGTAACAAATTATAAAATGAATCAAAACAACAACAACAACATTATGCCCTCCTGGGTCCTAAAGGACCAAAATGGCAGAGGAGCTTCCTCAAGCGATTCTAGGTAACTCCCTGAAATTTAGAAAGGTTTGGGGGGTCTGGGAGCTGAGTTATTAAGCTCCAAAGGAGATGCCCCTAGGAAAAGATATTTCTATTGGAATCGGAAGCCAAGTCGTACGGCTCGCCCTCAGCTTGGCTTCTGAAGTTCCGATTCCAATTAGAAAGATTTTTTTCCTAGGGGAACCCCCTTTGGAGCTTCATAGCTCAGCTACCTGACCCCCAAACCTTTCTGTATTTGGGTTTTTTTTTTTTTTTTAGGGAGAGCTTGAGCTCCCCTGCCATTGATTCCTCTAGGATGAATAATTCGGTTCTAGAGGGGGAAATGGTGTTTTCTGTTGAAACAAAATGAAACACGTCTTACTGTTTCATTAGGTAACAAAGTAATTCATTACCTAAGGAAACGATGAAACAGCATTTTGTTCTTTGTTCCGTGCCTATCTCTAATACTAATCCTCTAGACAAGGCATTCTCAAAGGGTGACATTTGCACACACACATCAGGGTCTTTGGCACATCTGAAAGGGGCCATAGGTTGGAAACTATTACCCACACACCACCATGTAAGGTTTGTTATGCGACTTGTACATTCCTCACTAAGCTTTCGATCCAGCCAACATCACCTTCATAAAATGTAAGAAGGAATGATGAAGGTCTTATGGGCCAAACCCCTGCCCCATGCTACAGGTGAAGCTTTCCTTATTAATCTTGTGCATCTTCCACACAGAAAAGGATTATGTTGTAATTTAGAAACAGATATTTGGGCAAGTCAGCCAGTGAAGCCTAACATTAGCAACATATGTGAAGGGAAGACAGAAATCTGAACTGTCACCAGTTCATCAAATTTTACATTGTGTTTTAGGAATCTTCGTTTCTTTTCATTCACTGTCAAGTCAGATATGAACTGTCCTCCAACTTATTTGCTCTGCACGTTCAAATTTCAGATCATTCCACTGAAGATAATCTAAGTAGAGAGCATATAATGTACTGCAGTGGTTTCCCACCTGGGGGTCGAGACCACTTTGGGGGTCGAACAACCATTTCATGTGGGTCACCATGAGGCAGTGAAGAAAAAGGCGCAAATGGCTTGGGTCTGGGTGGGGGGAAGAAAGAGGGGGAAGAGTGAGTTAGAGCTTGATAGGTTGGAGGGGATGTCAGTCAATGGCACCGGAGGCTGCCATTGGCTGAGGGTACCTGGAGAGGGAAGTTCTCTAAGGCACCTGTGGCAGTGGCCTGCCAAGGGGGGCTTGTGGCCTCTTCCAAGCAGGTCAAGGGGGGTCACCACAACAGGAGGAACTGTATTAAAGGGTTGCGGCTTTAGGAAGGTTGGGAACTACTGATCTACTGCCTCATCTTCTGTTTTTGGCTTTTATGGGCAGACTGGAATTCAGCATACGTGGTCATGTGCAACTAGTGTCTATGCCTGTCAGAATGAGCTATCCATCTATCATCATGGACAAATGTGATAGTTAAGGCTGATACTACCGTGAACTCACCAAACATAGCAAATCTTTGCATGTGCAAACACTGGCTGTTTCTCCCTCCCCTCAATTTCACCTCTAACAGTATCTCTTCCATCCGGCAGCATCATAACATAAGCTGCTTTTAAAACTCCCTTGAGAGTTCCGACTGTCACAATTTATATATTTGTACTTTCATTTAAGCTGTTTCGACTCATCCATTCCTGCGTTTCCCTCTACTGATTTGCATATAAAATTGGGACACGTCGGTAAATTCAGAGAGGACTATGCATTCATATACAGCTAATTCAAGTGCGTTAAAAAATAAAATGAATCGGTGGGAGATTTGATCTTTGTAAAATCTGTGTGCTGAGTGTTGGAATTCTGCAGTCGTGAATTGATGGGAAAATAAGACTCCCCCCCCCCAACAATTCCCCATATGCGTGAACATTAAAGCAGACGTTTCATATCTAATCATTTGAGGCTCTTACCATAGATCATTTTACAGAAGAATAATTTAGAGCAATAAAACTTTCTTGCCTAAAATAGCAGGATTAAATTGCACTCATTAGGCTGAGTGTAAGCTACTTGTTTTAAGGATACACGTTCCTGTTTAATATGATATAAACTTCTGTCTTTAATGAGTTTTCATTGGTATGTTCTTTTAATTTGTTTTTCTGCAGAAAAGTGCAGCCCCCTTGGCCATGTGCCTGCTGTTAGTGCTAGAAGACAATTTTCAATTGAATTATTATGCTTCTGTAAATTTTGATTCGTATCCTGTTGCTGAGAAATGCTCCCCTTCTAATACAAAGAAAAGTGTTTTCAGTTGGAAGTTTCTGTTATCCTGCAACTTCTCTACGACAGAACGGAACCATGTTGGGAGCAATATCTTTCACTGCTAGCTGCCCTCTCAGGCTGCGGATGGCCTGGAAACTTCAGCTTTGGACACCTGTAGTTTCATTTTTATATGTTTTTGGAGTATGGGCAAATTAGGGGACTCCTTCCCATGCCCCTGATTCAAGTCCCACCTCTTCGGTGGGCCTGTGGGAGCACAAATAGGGAAGCTGAAGCCAATTCTATCGCTTTTTAAATGAGGGTTTCCAGGGGAGACCTAGGCAGGCTTCATAATGCTCCTGGGACCACATGCAGCCCCAGGTTGCATAATTTCTTCTCTCCTTTTCATGCATGGCCTTTTTTCATTCTTCATGTTATGCAAGTTTAGCAGGTCTGAGGTCAGGCTAATGGGGAGGGAAGTGTAATAGCGCTACATATGTTATTCTCAGGATTAGTGGTGAGTGATGCATGGCAGAATACAGATAGGCACTGATAATTTTCTTAAAGAAAATCTTAGCTCAGTAAAATCCAAAGATTGAATGATGAGAAGCTCGTCATCAATTAAAACAAAGAGTACAAGAATCTCAGATTTTTGGGAGCATTAGTTAGAGTTGTCAGTCAGTCAGTCAATCAGTCAGTCAGTCAGACAGACAGACAGGCAAACAGACATAACTAATATAAATAAAACAAATACACACACACACACACACACACACACACACACACACACACACACACACACACACACACATATATATATATAAAGGAAGTAAATATGTGTTGTCATGTCCTTTTTCATGGTAATCATTCCTTGAAAGCAGCTTCCCATGGGGGGGAAAACCTGTGGCAGAGGCTACTAATTATCACCACTGAACAGGGATGGGGGCTTTGGTTTAACCTGAATGGAAAAAGAAAGATAAAAGAGGCCCTTTCTTCAATTTTCAGAGTGTTTCATGGCTTTAGGGTAGGCTGCCTCTGAAATATGAAAGATTCGGTATTACGAAAGACAGGGCAACAAAACGTATGGTTTTCTCATGTCTTTCAACTTTGGATTGCCTCCATTTGACCCTTGAATGCAAGATCCCCTCACCTGATATTTCAGAAAATAGTAGCATTGCCAATCTCATGAGGATGGTTATCGGCTGCCAATTAGGTTTCAGAGAACATTCTGGAAGGAATGGGTAGGAAGCCCGAATCTTTAAAAGAGTTTGGAAAACTGGCTGCTCATTAGCTGCTTGGCGACTGGTTGACTGTTGCTGCTGAGAGACCGCCTCTGCCCTTGTTTTCAGATTGGGTATATTCCTAGTTGGGTTGCTACTTGTACCGGTACCACTGGTCTTCCATTGCATGTTACATGTTTTTAAAATCTTGCTGCATTGGGTGAGCATTTGTTTTACTTTTTGGATTACTTGGTTACTTTTCCTTTTTGCCTTTTTATATTTTATATTTCTGGAACAACTCTTATATTTCTGGAACAACTCCACTTCCCTCCCCTTTCCTTTCAGAAGTGCCTGCCTGGTTGCCCTTCACCCAGTAGAGTACAGTCTGTGTTGTTGTACTGAAACCACCAAAGTGGTAAGGGGGACAGTTGTCTCCTCAACCCCCTTTTATGGGTTTTAGATCTAGGGCAGGGGTGCACAAACTTTTTGTAAGGAGGGCCAGATTTGGTGGCTGAGAATGTGTCAGGGGCCGGTTGCTCCCTGACCCTGCCACCCCACTGTAAGCCCCACCCACTGACCCATAAGCCCTACCCACTGACCCCTTGCAACACCACCTGCAGGAAGGAACGCAGGGACCAAGGGAGGTAGGGAGGAAGGTGGAAACCAAGAGAAGAAGGGAGGGAGGTGGGAACCTAGGGAGGGCAGAAGATTTAAAAAAAAACATGGGGGAAAGGATGGGGAGGGAGGGGCGGGCCAGCCAGCCGTGGGCCGCTCAGAATGGCCTGACGGGCCAGATTTGGCCCCCAGGCCAGACTTTGGGCAGGCCTGATCTAGGGAGTGAGTGGTTTTTATTTTGTTCATCATAAGGATGGTTTCTCTTTTTAATCTGTATTAACTGCTGATGACATGATGATGAGGGTGAAGACTGTGATGAGACAATAAACGTGACTGTTAAAAGTACCATTAGCGGCTGCATAAGTCTGTGGATGATTGCTTTTTCTTTCACGTGGATTGTTGCTGATGCATAATTTTAGGGCGAATGACTATCTGTTGTCCTGCCCCTGCTTTTTATGGACATCCTTTGAGGGCTCTGTACAGTGGATGCTGCACCAGAAACCAGAATGGAGGAAGAGACACAAAAGGCTCTGAAAGGTTTGGATAGTTTCAGGTTTTTATATGCCTGTACCTGAAAGAACCCTAAACTGAAAAAGATGTCCAGAAAGACCCTAAAACGAAAGCAAAATGTAAGATTTCCCTCTGTATATTCCTAAAGGTTAATTCCCATTGCATGCCATTGAAGAGTGAGAATACTTGAACGAGTGGCCTTCCAAGTATTCTTGGAGCATGATGTAGCTTTAGCGTGCTTGCCCTCGGCCCTTTCACAGTCCACTGACAAACACCGCCTATAATTTTCTCTTTCACTGCCACCAAGCAGCTTCGCTAGCCAATTAAAGCCTTCAGGCTGTTTCTAAGAAGAATAAAAATAAAAGAACTTTATTGATTACAAGTTAGAATCAAAATCATTAATGAATTGGTAACATGCTGAAGTATAAACAAAAATAATAGCTCAACCCCACTTAAGTTTGATTACTAATAAAGTTGAATATATGCACACCTAGGTCCTAAGTTTACAAACTCTAAAACACTTAGTTTTCTTCACAGACACTCTAAAAATCCTCAACTTGTTTTGCTTCAGTCTAAAAATCCCATCTTTTCTCTATCTTTTCTTCAGTAACTGTAACTCCATTATCTATCCCTATCTGTCTTTCTCCTCCTAGACAGTGCCAGTCCCTACCTGACTCTCTCAGACGCTGACAGATTCCCTATCTGCCTAAAACAGTGCTGAGCAGTGCCTTAAATCCTCCCAGACCACTCTCCAGACTCTCTCATGGGTCTACAAACCAACCAATCAACACAGACACCTCTCATGCATTATTCATTACCACAGGTAAACGCGATACACAACTCCCCTATTCTTTGACCATGAGTTGCCTTGGCGAGTCCTGAGAGGAGCTGCACTCTGGAGGCCATGTGACTCCTAAGCCAGGTGAATCCAATCTCCTTGGAGACATCAGTTGTTCTCTATTCATGAAGCCAAAGATGGTAGAAGAGAGAGAAGGAGAATGTGCTCTGTATTGTAAGCTTACACCTGTGCGCATTAGCAGCACAAAGAAAACTGGGATTTAAACTGCTCAGCTTGGAACATTTGCGTACAGAACAATCTAGTGAGGCAATCATGTGGTGGCATCTGGCTGTACGCCAAGCTCTTTGTACAAGAGGTGCCTCCAAAGCTGTCTCTACTTATCTTCGTTCAGCCAAAACAAACTGCTAGCCTGCCAACAAGGAGGAGAAGCAGTGGCTGTCTTTGCCAGTTTGTGACTCCTTCGGGCACAAATCCTCCCAGTGGAGAGGATTTTCATTATGGAATGCTGATAAGTTGAAACAGACAATCCCGTTACAATTCCATGCATAGTCTGCAAAGGAGTTTTCTTTATCGCTTTTCACTTCCTGCAAGGGGAGCTTCCTTGTAAGAAATGCCTTCTGTACCTGCTTTTCAATAGGTATGGGACTTCTCCAGCAACACTTTGCCAAGAGACCAGCAATGGTGACATTTGCCATGCTGAAACCTTCTTAGGTGATTGAAGGCAAAACAATATTCATCAAACTGGCCTCTGCATACAATGCAGTGAATCCTCTATATCAGGGCTGTTCAACTTTAAACAGGCCAAGGTCTACTTTTTCCAGCAAGTGCCTGAGGGCTACTACACTAAAACATCTACTAATGAATTTTATCCGTTCCGAGCACATGTTCATAATTTAAAAAAAATGTAAGTAGATCAGCAGTTTCCCATAGGAATGCATTGAAAACCAATTAATCTGTTCTGGAGGGAACGTATTTCAATGTGCCATGGCCTTTGAACTGCCCCTGTCAGCTGAGACAGGTGGAGAACATATCCCCTCACTTTTTTTTATTGATGACTGGTGGGCTACTTTTGAACCCATCGTGGGCTACCAGTAGCCCGCGGTCTCCCTGTTGGACAGGCCTGCATTACATCATGGCATGTCCAAACTTCGGCCCTCCTGATGTTTTGGCCCACAATTCCCAGAATTCTAAGCTTAAATTGCCAATGACAAAGGACTGTGGGAGTTGTGGTCCAAAACATCTGGAGGGCCGAAGTTTGGAGCACATCCTTGATGACCTTGGCTCTTTCTTCTACCTAGCAAAGCTGCAAATGCACATTGTCTACTTTTCTGTTCTGTCGTTCTCTGCACGCACACACAGGTCCAACTCTTGTGCCATTCCCACCTCCCTACTCACTATAGGAAGGCTCTTGACACAGCACTTTGTAAATCCTGTTTGTTCAGCAGTGAAAAGAAAACACATACAGAGTCTGATAAAGCTGAACTAATGCCCTGCATGTCCCTGATTTATATAGTAGAAGTCCACAAAGAAAACCAGCAAGCTGTACACTGCGGTGCAGCTGTGACATAAATTATGACAGTATTTTCTGATCAAACAACCAAGGACCACACATATTGTTGATATGAGACCCAGATTCAAGATATACCGTCTCTATGGGAGAAATGATTTAAACACACCCATAAACACAAAATGAGAAAAATAAGAATGCATATTTTCCTGAAACCTGAGGATGAAGCATAGTAGATTGAATTCTGCTAAGATTTAAGGTTTCTTAAAGTAGATCACAACTAATGTAGGACCATTTGAATAAATGGTACTTGTGGAGGAATTGAATCATCACATCCCCATTCATTCAGTAGGCCTACTCTAATATGACTTGCTATGTGAAGCAATAGGATTTTATTGAAGTGTTGTGATTAGAGATGGGCACGAAACAAAAAAAATGGCGTTTTGGTTTTTTGTTTGTCATTGAGAGGTCTGTTTCAGTTCGTTTCCATTTGTCGTGAATTTTTGGAAAAATTTCGTTACCGTTTTTCATTTTTTTGTTTGTCATTTCTACCCACTTTTTGCACGATTTTTAAAGCATTTCCGTGCGCAGGCATCCCCCAACGCTCCAGACCAGAGGGAAAACAGTAAAAAAAAATGGATGCTGGCAGAGACACAGTATAGACTGGGTATGCAGGGAGGCTGCAAAGGCAGTGGCAGGCATTGCCCAGGGTGCAAGGCAGCTGCAGAGTGACTGCACTGCAGGGCAAGGGAGGGTACTCACCGAGAGGTACGCAGCATGCACGCACACAGGGAGGCTGCAGGACTGAAGCTAGAGTCACAGAGACAGCAATCCCACCCTAACTTCCACCAGAGACTGCAAGGAGGACGGGGGCTGCCAGAGCTTTTTATGCCCTCTGTGGCTGCCAGACCTGCCCACCCATTCTGCAACCTGGGCATGCTATTGGTTGAACATGATCCCATCACATGGCTTGCCTCCATTTTGTGGCTGGTGGCGACATCCATTTTAAAGGGGGGGGGAAATACATTGCGATGGGAGAAGACAAAACAAATGTTTTAAGGACCCCAACCCCCCCGGTAGGTATTATCAGACAATATAAATAATTATTGCTGTGTTTTTATGGATGTCCAGGGCGTTTTTTAACATTTAAAACAGCTCATTTCATTGCGCGTCGCCATTAATGGAAACGAAACGTAACGACCACAATTTTCGTGGTTCTGTTTGTTTCATTTCATTTTCATCACAATTTTCGTTTGTCATTTCGTTACGTAATGGAAACGACAAACGGTAACGGAAATGAAAAAATGTTCGTTCCGTGACCATCTCTAGTTGTGATTAAGGTAGGTGCTATTTTAGGGTCAAAGTTTCATTTGAAGGAAAGTAGAAAATGCTTATGGCAGGATAGATAGAAGACTATATCTATATCTATATATATATATATATATATCTATATCTATATATATATATCTATATATATATCTATATATATATCTATATATATATATATATATATATATATATATATATATATATCTATATATATATCTATATATATATATATATATATATATATATATATATATATATATAAAAAGGCATTTTCCCCATTTGAACCTTAATAGCATGGCAAATGAAGGGGCATCATGGCTCAGTGGACTAAGGCTTCTGAAAACTGTTGGTTGCAAAGTTGGCAGCTCGGCGGTTCAAATCCCGAGTGCCACACAGCAGAGCAAGCTCCCGCTGATAACCCCAACTCCTGCCAACCTAGCAGTTTGAAAGCATATAAATGCAAGTAGATCAATAGGTACCACTGTAAAAAAAATGGAAAGGTAAAACAGTGTTTCCTTGCAGCCACGCCAGCCACATGGCCATGGACTTGCACAACACTGGCTCTTTGGCTTGAATACATAGATGAGCACCGCCACCAGAGTCCGACACGACTAACACACATGTGCAGGGGGAACCTTTACCTTTTTTAATCATGACAAATAGTGCTTCACAGTTTGATTTTGGCTAGTATCAAGTTCTGCAGGTAGGGATTTTTGAAGGAAGTGGTTCAACTACACACTCAAGAGGTCACCTAGATATCATGATATTCAGCAGAAAGAATCTGCTTGGTGGAGTGACGCCCCATATGATACTAAAGTCCAACATTTATTGAATCATACCAGAGAGTCCTTTTGATAGGTCTGTGGTTTCTATCCACAGCTTCTTAGTCCCCCTACCCCAAATATTATTGCTCAAAAGAGAGAGAGAGAGAGAGAGAGAGAGAGAGAGAGAGAGAGAGAGAGAGAGAGAGAGAAGTGGAGGTACAATTTGTTTCTTATTACAGTTTTTGAGGTTATTTGGAAATGGGACTGCAATCCAGAGAGATAAGAATGAGTTTATAAATTGCTTTCATTTGGATATTACCAACCCTGATGTTTTAAAAGTTTTGTTGTCATTGTTTTCATTAAAAATTTTATGGGTATCATTTCAGAGGCTGAAATTTTTTAAAAAGATGACCTACTTTTGGTTGGTTTAAACTCAATAAAACCTAAAAGGAGCTTTAATTATCTTTTCAGGATTGTAATATAAACCTCACATAGAACGTAAACATTGCCTAATATAAAGAGAAGCCTGCTGCATCAGCAATCTTTCACCTTTCCCTTTTTTTATTATGATGCATTCTTTTTTGCAGTTGCCCGATGCGTGAGACTTTGTCATTTGGGAGGGATATTTTATGTCTTTAGAGCCTAGGACCAAAATATATGGGACATCAGAATGATGATACAATGGTAATTATTGAGATGAAGGTGCTGATCCTGACTCCAAAATCACAGTCCTATATTTTATTTTAAAAAAGCAGGCTGCTAGGTTGGAGTCTGCCAGTGAGCCAATCCCATCTGGTAGACATCTCTGTCTGAAGCAGATCTTAATCTAAGGTGGACCGAATTGCTCATCCAAGGCCAAGCGGATCTCAATGCTACAGAATCAGATCACCCTAATATAGTAGTTAGGAGAAAATGTTCCTCAAGTATTGTGAGGACTGCAGCTATACTCCAAGTGAAGAGGGAAACGTGAAAGGTGGGCTACAATATCATGATCCCTGTTAGTCAAAATGCCCCGGGGCTTCAATCCTGAAAGCCCCGCCATTATTTCAAATAATGTACAGCAGATTTGTGAAGCAGAACGGTGAAGGGGCATCTAGAGGACATCTAAAGGTAAAGGCAAAGGTCCCCCCCCGCACATGCGTGCTAATCGTGTCTGACTCTAGGGGCGGTGCTCATGTCCGTATTCAAGCCGAAGAGCCAGTGTTGTGCAAGTCCATGGCCATGTGGCCGGCATGGCTGCAAGAAAACACTGTTTTACCTTTCCGCTTTTTATGGCGGTACCTATTTATCTACTTGCATTTACATGCTTTCAGACTGGTAGGTTGGCAGGAGCTGGGGTTATCACTGGGATTCGAACCGCCATGCTGCCGACTGTTTTTGGAAGCCTTAGTCCACTGAGCCACCATGCCCCTACATTTGTCATGATATTAAGGTTCAAATGGGGATAATGCCTTTTCTATCTATCTATCTATCTATCTATCTATCTATCTATCTATCTATCTATCTATCTATCTATCTATCTATCTATCTATCTATCTATCTATCTATCTGTCTGTCTGTGTGTGTGTGTGTGTGTGTGTGTGTGTGTGTCTTCTATCCTGACATAAGCATTTTCTACGTTCATTCTAATGAAACTTTCACCCTAAAATAGCACCTACCTTAATCACAACTTCTTGGAGCAGCCCGGGCAAGCGGTGTTGGCAGATCAGATCCACCACCGAGCTGGAGCCCGGGGCTTGGGGAAGGGCAAAAATGGTTTAAAAAGACCCCTTCCCCACGCCCTGGGCTCCAGCTGATTGCCGCTGGTGTGGGGAAATAAAGGTTTTTAGCGGGACCGCAGTACATTATCCGCGAAATGGTGGGGGGTTACTGTATAGTATCACAGGTATATATATAGTTACAGGGGCATATTGTCTTGTCAAGGTGGACAAGAGGTTCTTTGGAATTCAGACACAGTGCACACCAATGGAGGAAAGGTGCTGAACTTTATTAAAATGAATGGTAGGGGAGGAAGCAGGACTGTCAGGGGTTCTCTTGCCAAGAACCCCTGAAGAAAGAAAAGCAAGTGATCCATGGAATCAATAGTTCTGCGGCGTCTTTAAGGATCTAGATCTATGCTCTGGCTAATTGAAACAAGGTATCTTAGACTTTACATACTTTTTGACACCTCAGCAGCAGGAGCACAAGTTAATTAAGCATATCTAGGTTCTCTACCTTTCTTGATTTTCATATTTCACTAATTGGGAAAAAGATAACAGAGCCTCTGACTAATGAGCAAACTGCAACATAATCAAACATCAAAGGATTGCAGAACTGGATGCCAAAACATAAGCATGTGATAGAATAGACCAGCCTGGATACTTATTATTCTTAAACATCTCAACTCAGAAACTTGGGGTGAAAACATATAATTTCCTAAATGCCCTCTGGTCAGATTGTCAGGCAAGGCTGGCTACCACCAGTTTCTATATTCTAAAAAAAAATATGCACTCCAAATATTGCAGCAGCCATGAATTGGCACCAATTCTTATATTTTGCTCATCAGCAAATTTGCAATGCAGTGTTTCTGGAATTGTATATTTGGCCAGCTACATGCCATGATCCAGAGGATACCTGAGTGTACTTGCAATGTTCTGCTGTTCCTCTGGGAGAAACCTTCTATGTCCCCCAACCCCTCAATTGCTGCTCAAAAACCTCAACTTTTAAAGTGAAGATCATGACTTCCATTCTACTTCAAAACCCAAGATTCTTTGTTGAATTTCAAAGGAGGCACAATTGCTGGGGAAATCAAAGAAATGGTGTTCCACAAGCTAGCATCCAAGGCACCATTAATATTTAACCTTTACACAAATGATCAACCAGTACTCCCATGTTGTCATTCCTTGACAGTGCAGGGGAAAACCTTAAAGGCCTTTCAGCACCAGCTAACCTCTGCATTAGAATATCTTTTCTTTTAGCATTAAAACTACCGGCTAATGCTAAGCCCTCTAAAAACACAGGTCTGTTTCTTCCACTTAAAGAACAGAGAAGCAGAGAGGAAGATCAGAGTTAGGTTGGAATGGAAGATTGTTTAACACTTGGGTGACATTTTGGATGGAAACTTCACCTCCAAGAAACATTGTCTACACACGGAGCATAAACTTGCTTCCAGAAATAACATGCTTAGGCAACTGACAGAGTCAGACTGGGGTGCACACCCACAAACAATAAAAGTAACAGCTTTGTCTCTGTGCTATTTCACATATACTAGTGTTGTGCGGTATGAATCATCATGTGACAAATAAGTGGATGTAGCTCTTATTGAATCATGAAGCAATATTTCTAGCTGTGTGAAACATGCCACCATTGAAAATGTTGATTATTTGACTGGCATCACCCTTCTAGAAGCATGCTGAGAGGTGCTAGCAAATAACGAATGAAATATAGCAATACAGTGCCAAACCCATACATTCCATGGACACTAACCCTTCAGACTTTGGCTAAAACCAAGGAAAAGTTTTCTGCACATGGCTGAAGCTTTGAGTAGTGTATTAAACCAGAACAGGCTATGATAAACCTACGAGAACAAAAACCACCACATTTTACCGAAATGAGGAATGCAGAAGAGTGTCTTCCACCAGATGAGACTCTAGCTGGACCATCTGGAAATCACTTAGTAGACTTGTAAGAGAAGTAAGAAGATAAAAGAATAATGAAATAAAATAGGGCTATTTGGATAGAGAACAAATTTTCTGAGACAGGAGAAATTCAATCAATGAAGCATGTATAGACATGAAATCTATGTACTGCCCTATGTACAAAAGCAAATACAGTGGTACCATGTATAAAGGAATTAATTCGTTCCAAATGAAATTATGTTAAGCAAATTTTCCTTTATACAAATTTCCCATAGGAATGCACTGAAAACAGAGTAATCCCTAATTGCAACCATTTTTATGGTGTACGGATTTGCCCCATAGACAACTCGGTTAAGCAAATTTCCCCTATCTCTGGAATTTTTTATGTTGCACAGATTTTATGTTATACAAACTGTTGGTCATACAAGGGTCCACTGTATAGCAAATAGCCAAGATAATGTTATTGGAGCAACCCACATCCAGTAAAAAAAAAATATCTAAATATCCTAACATTTTAATTTTTTTATAGACACCCATAATTTCTAATTGTTATGAATAAGGAGAAAAAACACTGTTATGAATAAGGAGAAATTCCACCAAGTAACAATTCTCCAAGCTTCCAGTGTCTATAGAAATCTCACATGAGTAATTTAACATGTGGCTAAAGTTAAGGACATATCATGACATTAATGAATAGGAATGGCGTTCTCGAATTGGATTTTAGAACAGTCACTAGTCAAGTCAGCCCTCTAGCCTTTCTCAGGATTTCATTAATCTCAGAGACTGAATTGGCATTTTCTTTCTGGAGTGATAGCTCTAATGCAAGAGAAAATCTCAGCCACAAAGTATCCATTTACTCTAAGGACCTATTGATGTTCCTGAAAATGATGTTAATAACTCCATTTCTCCCTACTTTGAAAACCTGATTAGGGAACAAACTGTGATGAGTCCCAGGTCATGCTGCTTAATAATCAAGTTGAAAATGCATAATCTAATATCTTCTTAAAAGCAGGTAAAAATGCTGAGCTACCTAGGAAGTAAGGCTTTGAGATAATTTGTTTGAATTAAATTTGTTCCATTAAGGTCTGCAAGTAGAGAAAGCCGTTATATGGATAACAATCACATTCACTTTGAATGTGATGTCTATTCAAAGATGAGAACATGAGTGATAGTCCTTTCCTAGTGATGAACAAATTCCTTGGTTTTGTATGTGTTGTATGTATATGGGGTGCATTTTAAATCCAGCATCAGATTAACCATAACTTCCTCTGTATTTAGAAGGATTAGATGGACTAAAATCTTGATTTGAGTTTAGAGAGGGATCGCTCTGTCACTCTCACTTTCTCCAATATTCCATTCCATTTTTTTTTAAAAAATAGCATTTCCAAAAGTCTCATGCAACAAAATGAAAATGTAGTTTATTTAATTATTTAATTGTTTGTTTGTTTGTTTGTTTGTTTGTTTGCTGCCTTTCTCCTAAAAAGGATGCAGGGTGTCTTGTTCAAACAACTCTTATTAGAAACAAGAATACATTGTTACATTTTTTAAAAAATCAACACACTGCTGAATAGCTCTTCTCTTTGTATACAACCATAAAGTAGTTCATTGTAGAGTAGAGATGGGCATGAATCAAAAAATGACGTTTCGTTTGTCGTTTGTCGTTTGGAAGGTCCGTTTCGGTTAATTTCCGTTTTTTCATGATTTTTTGCAAAAAATTCATTTTCATTTTCGTTCGTTTATTACCGTTTTGTTACCATTTATTTCATTTTTTTGTGATTTTTTTTAAAGCATTTAAAGCAGTTCACTGAATTGCAGTAACGAAGCCGAAACGCACGACAAAATTTCCGGTGTTTCTGTTCGTTTCGTTTCATTTTGGAGACAAAATTTGTTTGTCATTTCGTTGCGTAACAAAACAAAAAAATGAAAACAGAAATGAAAAATTGTTCGTTTCGTGCCCATCTCTATTGTAGAGAGCAAGACATCATGTTGGTCTCCCTGAAGGCAAAAGACTGACACCATTCAGCTATTAATAGAATGGTTAACAGATGAGAATGTCAGCGGAAGAGTACACTTGTTCTTGTAGATGCAGCAAGCCAACCACTTTGAACTGCTGGATAACACAGTGGTTTATGTGGGAGAGCCAGAGGTGGAGAGTTCAATTCCCCGCTCTGTCTCCTTGACAGAGGCTGGATTGGATGAAGCATAGGAACCCTTCCAGCACTGCAGCTCGAAGACGACAAAGATAATAAATGCAATATTAAAACTAGCAAATGAAAAAAAAAGTAGTGAAACCACATCAGTTCCATTAAACCAGGCATGTCCAAACTTTGGCCCTCCAGATGTTTTGGACCACAACCCCCAGAATTCCAATCCTGTCTTACCAATGACAAAGGACAGTGGGAGTTGTGGTCCAAAACATCTGGAGGGCTGAAGTTTAGACATGCCTGCATTAAACACTGAGAGAGAGAGAGAGAGAGAGAGAGAGAGAGAGAGAGAGAGAGAGACAGACAGACAGACAGACAGACAGACAGAGACAGAGACAGACAGACAGACAGACAGACAGACAGACAGACAGAGACAGAGACAGAGACAGAGACAGACACACAGACACCTACAGACATACAGACACACAGACACACATAGACACACACACACAGAGAGAGACACAGACACAGACACAGACACAGGCAGACAGACACACACACAGAGAGAGAGGCAGACTTAAGAGAACAGGTAGAACAGAGAGGGCCACCCAGGCCTCCCATGGGTAGGAATTCTGGAGTCTAGGAGCCAAAACCAACCAACACCTCTTTTTACCTGATCTATACCAGCTAATCCTGTCCTGGAGAGGATCAGGTTGTCCCTGTATGATATGCCTATTGAAAAGTCTTGTTGGGGGGAGAAATTATAGGAACAAGAGCTGTGGAGAAAAACCCTGCCCCCCCAAACTTGGTCCATGCCTAAAAGGTTTTGGAGGTTTTTAAGCAGAGGCTGGATGGCCACCTGTCGGAAATTTTGTGATGGGGTTTCCTGCATGGCAAGGGGCTGGACTGGATGGCCCTTGACGTCTCTTCCATCTCTATGCTTCTATGATTCTATGAAAAGAAGAGCACATGAACCGTAGTTAACTTGCCCAAGGTCCTTTGAATGACACTGGTCTTTGTCCAGGTCAATGGCAGCATTTGTTCATTCCGTGTTACTGCATGAAATCTCAGTCCTATAAACTGCAATGGAAAATTAACAAAGTCACTTTGCAGACTGAATGATATGAGCAGAAGAGAAGGGCACCTGGGAGGGCCCACAGAGCTGAGTGCTCTGTTTTATTTTGTATCACTCCTCTCTTTTGTTAGGGAACAAGGAGAACTCTTCCATCAGCTTCCTAAAGCACTCACCTGGAAAGAAGTGAGGGGGGGACTTTAAAAGGGCAATGGTCATAGTCACCTTTGATTCGTTCCTAAAGGGGAAAAGTGGGGACAACCATCTCCTTTACTCTCCAATTCCATCCATTGTCACTCCCGTGCCCTGCCCATTCTCAAGATCTGAAATCGCTGGTGCCGCAGCCTCACAACTTTGGTGATCTTCCATCCAGAAAGGCAATCAAGTTTACTTCTAAGGTCATCCACCCTTCTAATTGCACAATTGGAATGTCAATTGTTTTTTCCTTAGAAAAATTTTATTGTTTCTGGGCTCTTGGCTTCACCCTGTGGCCAGTTCTGAAACCAATAAATGTCCCTGCTTTCGTTCGTTTTTTACACGCACATGCTCAGCCACAAGACTTAGCAGTGCAAAAGCCATTGAACAGCCTGGAATCCGAAGGTCATTTTTTAAGTGCTGTGCTGTCACATGTCAGAATGGAGGAATGCCATCAGAAACTGCCTTAAAAGAAGAAGATACTCAAGTGTATTCCACCCTCTTTGTGAAAAAGCTTGCAAATGTTGGAAGTCCTTGTAATAAAAATGGACTAAATAAACACCCTTCCTGTCTGATTGATTCACTGGGGGGGGGAGGGGTTAAGACCTGGCATCCAACAATCTCCCAGTCAGCATGGCCAGTGGCCAGGTTGGCAGTAAGAGCTTCTTTACACGACCCCTAGAATCCGCTGGCAACTTAAATGCAGATAGCCCCCCCCCAACATGGTTTTTGTTCTGCTTCCTGTGTTCCCACCTCCCACACTCTGATTCTATTGCTCCTGTCTGCAGTGAGGGGAAAGAGAGAAAAAAAATGCAGGCTCACCTCCACCTGCCGTCGGCCCGTTAGGATTCCTGTCTGTTAAAAAGGGGGGAACCCAAAAAAAAAAAAAGCGGAGGAGGGCCAGGCATGCAATGCTTTAAAACAGCAAGAAGGAACAGCAACAAGGATTTTACCTCCTCCAGACCAGGTACTTGTAAAATGTGCTGGGGCACGCTTAAGTGGGCATGGTCGTACTTTTTTAAAAACTCTGCTGCTGGTGGGAAAGCTATTTTATGCTCAGCATTTTGCAGCGGATTTTAGGGGTCGTGTGAAAGCAGCCTAAGTGTTTGGGAGTTCAAGTCTCCAAACACAACTATTCCAATCTCTGGCCCTACTTGTGGGTTCTGCTAAGTGCTCGTCTGTCTACTGTATGAATCAGGATAACGGCAAAAGGAAGCATTGACCCACTCTATCCGGCATCTTATTATGCTCGTAAGTGTCAACCATGAACCTCATTAGTAATAAATGGTTTGCTAGTCATTCCTAATGGAGAAGATGTAGATCATTACTAATATGAGTCCAGCAACACTTCCTATCTCCTCCTGGCACACTGACTTTGTCCTTTGAAATGAGTGCGAAAGTGATGAGGACGTTGTGTAACAATGGGTTGTTTTCAAGATGTCTCATTACTTTTTTCTGTGCTAAGTGATCATAACAGATTCTTGATGTTCCTTATGCAAGGCTGGAAAAGGGCGACTTATTTGCATTTTGCATTCATTAATATGATCGTCTCTGTACACGACTCATGACCAGAGGAAGTTTGCCGAGGCTGGTGCAATGAGAAACTACTTTCTCTTATTTGTTTGAGAACTAGCACCCAAAAGTTTCATGGAGTGCCCCCTAGTTTTAACGTTGTGTGATGGGGAAAACAGTTTATCCTTATCTACTTTGTCTATATCGTGTATGATTTTATAAACTTCAATCAGGTCTCCTCTTAGGTGCCATCGTTCAAGACTGGAGATGCCCAGCTGTTGCAGCCTCAGATGGTAAGGAAAGTGTTCCAGTCCCCTAATCATTCTGGTTGCTCTCCTCTGTGCTTTTTCCATTTCCATAATATCCTTCTGGGGGTACGGTGACCAGAACTGTACACAATACTCCAGATGGGGCCTCACCGTAGATTTATAAAGAGGCTAAATAAATCAAGAGGACCTATATCCTGTGGGGTGAGTCTCCAAAATATACAGTACGGTATGTCATTCACTGGATGTGTGTCTTTTCTTGTCGATATTGCATCTGGTATTTTGCAGAGATAATGTGTCGCAAGGTCAAGCACGAAAGGCACTTTGTGACAAACAATCTCCTTTTTACCATCATTTGGGAATTACTGTCATTTGCTAAACCCGTCGACCTCTTCTATCTCAGTTTCTTTGCCGCTTTGAGATTCAGAAAGGCTGGCACAGGGAAAGAGGAACACGATTCATAAAAAAAGGAAGATGCCAACTGGTCTCAATCTGTCTTCTTCTTTACCTGTCCCTTTATACAAAACGATTGATCCTTCTGACCTCATTGATTGTTTAGAACAGAGAAGGTCTGAACAGGCGTGAAACAAGGGGATATGCTGAATTGTTTTTATGTGCATTTTAGACACACACACGCTGAAATATTACTTTTTTAAAGCCAGAGAAATACAACCAGCAGAAATTTCCGTGAATTAGTACAATGTACAGATTCAGTGTAGGCATTTCCAGTGCCAACAGAGTTGTACAATCTGGCATGTAGCAGCGAACTTCTCTGCCAACAAGAGACGGGGAAAGGCCACCAGGGATGGGGACAAACCGGACCTAACAAATATGAAGCAGAAATTATTAAATGATTCAGTGATATTTGTTGAATATTGCCATCTTTTTCTATAAAAAAAATTGTCCCACCTCTAATGCTGACTCTTAATTGGCGGCGATTTGCAGCTGAGACTGGTGTCATTTGTTTTACATCGGACAACATAGCTAGCAGGATTCTGGCATGGCATTTGGCAATGTCTTATCAGAGTTACCAGAATGCAAATTTTGGCAGTACTGCCCATGCAGTAGTCCAGAGCTAGTTTAATGTCAAAGCAAATCTCGCCATTCTGGTGTGTTGGTGCTTTTAAACAAAATCACTATTTATAACCCCACCTTTAAAATGGAAGATGAAATCAGACACAATTTGTGCTTCCAGACCTATACATTTTTAGATTTGTAAAAAGTTGCTTCCACAAGTTAACACAAGTAGCATCAAGCAGCAGCTCAGTTACGTAGAGGATTCACAGCCTGGAAACTACAGTACAATGGTAGCAGAACATGTTTCCTCCTCTGGGGGAAAAAAATTACATCCACATTTATTTTAGGAAAGAAGAAAGCTTGTAATTATTACTGAAATATATTAAGGTCGAGAAGCCAATAGGCATCCTATTTTAGCTTATTAAGGTGAAGGTATAGGAAGTGGTGTGGTGGCTCAGCAGGCTAAAGCACTGAAAACTGTCAGCTGTCAAGTCGGCAGCTCAGCCGTTCGAATCCCGAGTGCCACGCAGGGGAAGTGATCTCCTGCTGATAACCCTAGCTCCTGCCAACCTAGCAATTCAAAAGCATTTAAACACAAGTAGATAAATAGGTACCTCCATAAAAAGCGGGAAGGTAAAACAGTGTTTCCTTGCAGCCATGCTGGCCACATGGCCACAGACATGCACAACATTGGCTCTTTGGCTTGAATACAGAGATGAGCACCGCCCCTAGAGTCGGACACAATTAGCATGCATGTTGCAGGGGAACCTTTACCTTTACCTTTTTATATGAAGACATGACTGCCCAACAGCATTTGATCTCTGAAATCATAAACACAATATTTCTTGAAATATACATGGGTAAAAACGACCAACAGGCCACCAATCCATTGGTATCACTAAGACATTTTGCTCCTTTATATTGAATTATTTCTGAAAATGCCTTTGTCCCTTTTCCTCTATTGCTCTATTGTCTTGCAATGGGAAGTGTAAGAAGGAAATGAAGTTACTTCACAAGGTAATATTATGTGTCCAGCAACAAGCATCTTTTTAAAGCCAGTCCTTATTCTCAAAACACTTTATACTCCAGTCGGCAGTTCAATTTGAGTGGATCAATCATGTTCACAACAGGGAGAAGCCAGAGGCAAGGTTGCCAGCAGCCCGCTTGTCAAAGGTTCCCGAAATGTGGAAAGGCAATGCGGAATAGCAGGCAGAAGGTGAACTTACATGTTGTTACTCAAAAAGACCCTATTGGCAGCACATGAGGAATTTATAGTTAGAAGTACTAATACTCCAAAATAAATAAATAAATAAATAGGCAGACATGGGTGTTTCATTTCAGAAGTGGTTTGGTTCTGAAACGAAACGCAGGACCCCAGTGGGCGTTCGGAACTGGACCAACCCTCCGAAACACAATCAGCCAATCCCTTACCTTGCTCTGGGCTTGCGTGGGGCTAAACTCCAATGAGGAAGAAGCCTCCGACGTCATCTTCCCTTCTCCCTGGCGCTGGCCAATCAGACAGGGAGGTGGGATGATGCATTTCCCTGCACTGGTTCTGATTGGCTAGCAACAGGAAGAAGGAAATATGACGTCGAAGGCTTTTTCCTCATCGGAGTTTAGCCACGTTGAGCCCAGAGCAAGATAAGGGATTGGCTGAATTTGTTATGGAGGGTTCGTTCAGTTCCGAACGCCAGCTGGGCTCCCATATTTCATTGTGGAACCGGATCACTTCCAAAATGAAGCGCCCATGCCTAGTTCCCAGCCAGCATCTCTCTCATGTCTAGCTTTTTTCCAATTAGCAGTCAGAGGGCCAGAGATGCTCACTGTTTATATAGACTGTTTCAACCAGCGCCTCTCTCAGAGACAAATAGGCCTTACATTTGCTGCATTCTCTCTGCATCTTAAACTTCCTTGTCAATTGTCCATCTTCTAGAAGATTCTGGGTAAACACTGATCACGGGGGCACTAATGCCCCTGCCTTCCACACAGAGTATTGGGTTGTTGCTGCCTTAATTTCCAACCACCTGTTTCCATGGGTAAAACATCACACCACACCCCTAAAACCTGTCTATAACCAGCTCCAAGCTGAGCTTAAGAAGATGCCTGAGAAACTTTGCAATGAATCTTTGGGACATTAATGTGTAACTCTTCTGTTTTCCACATGTTGCCTGAAGAAGTCTTTTTTTTAAAAAAAAATTCACAAAAGCTCTTATTATTTGTTTGATTTTTAGTGCTGTGTTAAAGGTGCCACATCCTTCTACATTTGCCCTGTGTAATGATCACAAAGCTCCCTTTGTATGTGCTTTTCTCAACAAAGGAAAGCAATGGAGAGTACTACTAGTTAATGATCCTTTTGTGTACATTCTGTTCATGAAACATTTTTTAACTGTCATTAAAATTGCTCACAAAATTTGGCCTGTGAACCCATTTTTAAACAGAAACCTATAAATTGGTTTCAAAATAAACAAAAATAAATAAATATTTATTTCAAAATATTGGACAGCTTCCTTGATCTTAGCACATAATGGTGTAGCAACAAATAAATACATGTCCGCTTAAACATTCTCCTGGGAGTTTCTGATCAGACCACTGTACAATGAAGTTAATCAAAAGTGAATTTCTCAAATACTGAGAAAACAAAATATAGTGGGCCAACCAGCATTTCCACCGGATGGATCCTTTTAAATCCATTTACATCTGATACTTCTGTGGCCTAGTTGTGGGAGTCGGAAAAGGGTTGTTAGTGACAGAAGGTGAACGTGGGCAAAAATAAACTCTTTAAATCATCTAGAGCTCTGAAGGGAACTTCCTTGGACTTTGAAGCTCACAAGAACTCTGGGCCCTGAGCTCTTAATGAATAAGGGGACGTAATGTGCTTTCTACTTGACTTGGCCTTAATAACACAATGCTCATTTTGATGTAGAATACTAAAGGGAGTGTAAGATACACCATAAGCTTTGAAAACTTGTTTCCTTCTTTAGGAACACTGAAGCCGATCATTTCATTTGGAGTTGTTACCGCTTTTTAAGTTTAGACACCACAGACTCTTTCTTTTCACAAACCTTTTATTTGACTTCGAGGCTGCACATTTGAGTTTGATAGTGGCAGTGCGGGGGTAGGTACTGCCTTTTATATGGCGGATGTTCTTTATGTTCCTCACACCTCTTCTTATTAGTTTCAACAAGGAGATGATGATGACACTTGAATGCAGCGGTGGCAACCCAAAGGATAGGAGGGAAAGTCATAATTTTGCTTGAAAACTGTGGTCTTGCTGTCCATGCCATGTGCTGAGGTAGATGTCTCCTTGATTATTTGATTTTGGGAAGGTATTCTAGTTCTAGTTATGTGTGGATACATGAGGAAGAGGAAAGAGTGAGCCCAGCCCTGTTTCTTCTCCATGTCCGTATGTGTGTGTGTGTGTGTGTGTGTGTGTGTGTGTGTGTGTGTGTGTGTGTGTGTGTGTGTGTGTGTGTGTGTGTGTGTGTGTGTGTG
Organism: Phrynocephalus guinanensis; assembly: GCA_037367245.1. Classification (NCBI taxonomy): domain Eukaryota; kingdom Metazoa; phylum Chordata; class Lepidosauria; order Squamata; family Agamidae; genus Phrynocephalus; species Phrynocephalus guinanensis. The sequence goes on along the minus strand of CM074745.1, from coordinate 7,372,361 downwards.
TGTGTGTGTGTGTGTGAGAGAGAGAGAGAGAGAGAGAGAGAGAGAGAGAGAGAGAGAGATTGAGAATCACAACACTTTGAAGACCACCACCTCCTCTTCAGATGGAAATTCTCCCTATTATGGAGAACCCAGATTTTTTGGGGGGTATGCAGTACTGCAACAAAGATAGAGCAACTGGAAATTTGTTCCTGGGCGCCAAGATTTAGAGGACACTGAAAACTAGATGTGAATCTCCAGGTTATTGTAAGGAAACTAAACGACAATGTATCCACAAATTATCCTTCCTTCCTTCCTTCCTTCCTTCCTTCCTTCCTTCCTTCCTTCCTTCCTTCCTTCCTTCCTTTGAAACCAGAACTCTCTCTTCCCTGCAAAACATTCTGTTCCTCCTTTTTCTTGATGGAGGAAATGCTGGAGGTAGTCTTGTAGTTTGGGGGCCTGGTGGGGCAGGGCCCCATGCAGCCCAGAAGATGCATTTTGCCCAACCATCATGTTAGACCAATCAGAGGGCTTTGTGCCAAAGAATGGTTGTCAGGGGCGCAGTGAAGAAGACGAAGAAGACAGAGGAGGAGGAAGAGAAGGAGAAGACAGAGACAAAGATGGAGGAGGAGGAGGAGGAGGAGGAGGAGGAGGAGGAGTGTTCCCTTCCAAGCGATCTTTGTTGGCTCGGAGCCTTCATGAAAATGAGGCAGTCAGAAGGCAATGTGGGAGACCTTCCAATGCAAGGTGAATCCTGCATGAGGAATACTGACTCATTTTCCTTCATAAGATTGGACGTATATCAGTGCTGGATCAGACCAAAATCTCATTTGATTCAATAGTTTTGCCACACAATTGTCAACCAGCTGTCTGTGGGAAGCCTACTCATAGGACATGATCAGAACTGGGCCATTTTTATCGTGTTTTCTGGCATCTGCCACGAAGACGTATGATAATAGAGGTGAGACATACCCATTCTGGTCAGTAGCTCTTGCTGGCTACTCTTCACACTAATATTTCTCGGAGGGCAGCCAACCTCTTTTCATTTCCCTTCCATCTGTCAGATGTTTAAAAAGTGAACAAAGAAATGATGCAGGTGGAGTGGAGAGGTGTTTTCTTACCCAGTTCTGTGGCTTATGCTTTTGCCTTGGTTTACTCAGCTTATAAAGTGATTGGCCCATCGCATGCTGCTGCTTAGGGTAAATAAATAGGAAGCCACATTGAGTCTGAAAAGGTCAGCAAAGAGGATCAGATGTCTTTTTACAGGTGTAAATTGTCCATCATCCTACTTTAACTATATTGTCTCCTGGGGAGGTAGTCAATCAGATGCTGGAGAGTGAGAGAATCCCATATTCTCTCTGCTTGGAATAAAAAAAACAGGAAGAAAAAAAGCACCAAAAATCCCAGGCCATCACAACCTCATGGCTCCTGGTAGACATGAAACAAGACTCTAAACACATTTTGTGCAGAAATACTTGCTCTTCCATTGAAGAATTCTGAGTCTGGATACTAGTGTCAAACACTGCGGGGTATTTCAAAAATGTGTGTGTGTGTGTTGCAGGGGTAGGGGGGGGATCAAAGTAGTGTGTTTGAGTTTGCATGTTTGGCTACTGTTTTTAATTCTTCTGCAAGTACCGGGTTCAAATAGTCTAGCCCTTAAGAGTTTGACATTAGAGCAGTAAATGCTAAAAGTGTTAGCCGTGGAAAGCCCAACGGAAATTTGATCAGTTTGCAAAGATCTGTGAACTTCTGCATTGGCGCCACCACACCTAAAACAAAGTTCATTTGCATTTAATATTTATTTTACTTCCCGATCCATAACGTACTAGGCCATTACCTATACCTGCCGTTAGCTTCAGGTATGCGGTTACATCTAATGGCAAAATGCTGGTTGTAGGTTGCTGGAACCACGGCTGCCCACTTCACACTGCTAGATACTCATTACCACGGTTGGAGAGCATAAGCTGTTCCACCCTGCCTCGACAGCCTGGCTACTTCTGATCAAGGTCATTTAATAATATCGGGCTCTAAAGGGGTCCACAGAGAAAAGGCATTTGGAGCAATATGGCAAAAAGAAATTGTATAAGAGGAGATTTGTTGCATGAGTTGTGATCCACTCCAGATATCATTAGTTCCCAGGATGCAGTTGGTAAAGGCAAAGGTAAAGTTTTCCCCAACACATGTGTGCTAGCTGTGTCCGTCTCTAGGGGCGGTGCTCATCTCCGTATTCAAGCCAAACAGCCAATGTTGCGCAGGTCTGTGGCCACGTGGCCGGCATGGTTGCATGGAAACACCATTTTACCTACCTGCTTTTTACAGCGGTACCTATTTATCGACTTGCATTTTACAACGCTAGGTTGGCAGGAGCTGGGGTTAACAGCGGGAGCTCACTCTGCTGCGTGGCACCCGGGATTCGAACTGCTGAGCTGCCAACTTTTCAGCCGACTGTTTCAGCGCTTTAGTCCACTGAGCCACCAGTTGGAGCCAGGTATCATTGAAATAGTTGCCTAAGAAATAGCCAGGTGGTGTGTGGAAACACAGAGCAGCAAGTGTCCTTTGGAGCAGGAGTTTGTCCATCCTTTGGAGGGGTGTGTATGGAGAGGGTGATATAATCTTGCTTCTGATGCCATGGTCATTGTCATTGCCCCACCGTTGTCACCAAGCGCTTGCGCCTACCTGGAGAAGAGGAGGAAGGGAAGACAGATGAGCCACGGTGGGGGTCAGGAGTTGGAGATAGGTGGAGATGATAAGTGATCATGAATATTGAACATTAGTGCCCTTGAATAAGATTGATTCTTTAAAAGCAACCCATCATTAACTCCCCTTTCTCTCCAAAATCGTGTTCTGTGAGTCATTCTATTAATAAGCACTGTCCTATTAAGCAAACTGACTAATTATTAATCCATTAGCAATCAGGCTGCACATAGTCGAGCGTCTTTTCAAAAGAGGCCGTCTTGAATTTTTTTTTGTGTGGATTTTCCTCTTTCCACCCCTCCCCCCACTGTATATTGTCGAATTATAATTTAAAAGGTCGGTTTCCCAAATTTAATGAGGAATTAATGACTTACATTACCTCACAGTTTGCTGACAGATCCTTCTTGCAGATTAATCAGGCTCTTTCTCTTTTGCCTTAAAGTAGTACATTGTGTATGGTAAACTTTCCAGGTGCAGTCTTAGAACTGAATTGAATTATTAAGTGGAAGAAATGGAAATGTTTATCACTGCACCACAAATGGAAGGGTATAGAGAATGAATGCGCAAGACAATGCTTGCAGCTATAGCTGGGAGTTTAAGTCATGGGGTATTATCATTCTCATACAAAATCTCTAGTGGCATGCATCTAATAGTTTGCTTTTTGTCGAATTGCCCGGAGGGGGAGTTGGGGAATCATTGTATAGTTATCTAGATCATTTTACAAAATGCATACTTTGTTCCAGGGAAATGATAGGTCCTTATTGCCTGAAATATTTCCATCTGATACAGAAAACAAGAGTGAGATGGAGGTCTCTCTCTGTTCCTGCTGTACTGTCTGGAGGCTAAATTCAGTGTGAGTCCAAAACTAGAGTTCATCAAGAAAATAAATGGAACATCACTGTTACTGTTACTGATTTCAGTGGGTCAACTGTACAGTAGTTGGGGGTAACAACTAGGTTTAGCCTGTTATTTACTATGTTGTCAACTGCCCTCCTCAAGCAGGTCCTTGGGGTGGAGTGAAAAATTATTATTGTTTAATCTGTGGAATTGGATTTAGCCCTTGGTTTAGGGGAAGAGAAGATGGCGGCACAATAGTGTGTGTGTGTGTGTGTGTGTGTGTGTGTGTGTGTGTGTGTGTGTGTGTGTGTGTGTGTGTGTGTGTGTGTGTTATAGAGAGCAAGTGAGAGAAAGAGAGAGTGGGCATGTCTGATCTTTTTATTTTACAGGAAATTGTATGATTCTGGTCCAGCTACTTGGGTAGTCTACACAGGTCTCCATTGTTTCAGGTCTCACACTTACAGGTGGCTCCTGTTCCTTGAACAGATGGGCTGTTGTATTCTTTCCTGCTAGTTTCTGTAGTCCGACAGCAACCATAAGATGAAGCTGGGTGTTCCTTCGAGGAAGGGAGGCGAAGCTAGCAGAGAAATAAAAACAAGCTCCTTAAAGCTGCACATTTCTAACTGAGAAATGAGGCAATGTTGACCTCACACTTGCATTGGTGACTTTCATGAGATATATTCTCCCAGTGGTTTTAGGTCAACTTCCTGAATGTACAAATCAAATCGTGTTTCTGTTCTTAAATATCATTTACCCAAATAGCTGGGATTCTTTCAGTGTATGCTTGAGGTAGACCATTTCATGTTGATCTTTCTTTTTCATATTCTGAAGATATTAACTTTTTTTCCTAGTTCTGAGAGTTAAATTGGGTCTCTTGGTACTTCGGCAGCATATGGGAAACTCAATGCACATTTTGCAAGACAATTAATGAAAGAGGGCCTTTATCCTCTCCCTTTGTGCTTCACTGAGGCTATGTTTGGCCACTGTGAGAGATTGGAAGCTGGTTGAGATACATTGTTGATCTGAATCACCAGGACTTATCTTGCCTTCTTTATGAAGGATACTGCCAGTTGGAGAAGGCAAACAAAATGGAGGAGTTGATATGAAGGTCAACAATCCTGCAGCCTCGTGGCGCAGTGGTTAAATGCCTATACTGCAGGTAAAACTGTGTTCACGACCTGGGTTCAATCCCAGGTAGCAGGCTCAAGGTTCACTCAGCCTTCCATCCTTCCGAGGTCGGTAAAATGAGTACCCAGCTTGCTGGGGGGGGGGGGGGGCAATGTGTAGCCTGCACACTGTAATAAAAAAAAATTGTATACCGCCCAGAGACTACTTGTAGTGGTATGGGGCGGTATATAAGCAGAAGCAGACAGCTCGATTATATTCAAGTACAGTATGCCTATAAAGCTTCATCCACTTACTTCACAGAAGGCCCAACACTAAGCACTTTTGAAGACTACAGGCAGTTGAGAAGTGTTTGTTCTCTGTTTAGACAGCAGCACTCATGATGTCTTTTGAAATGCTCGGTGGATATTGATTCTTCATCACTAGGAGAAAAGTAGCAGTTGATAACATAAAACAAACTGCTTGGAATAGTTTTCTTTCTTGCAGTAAATCAACTCAAGTTAAGTCTGACGGGTTCAGAATCCAGCACATTGCCATCATAGACATTTTTGAGACACAGCTGAGACATATTTTTGACAAAAAAGAACTGTATTTTGCCCGTTTGGCATTCTGTCAATAGGTCATAGCAGGGTGGGCAAAGATAATTCTGGATGGGGTGCAATATTTTGACAGTAATTTGTAAATCCGAATTTGAATTGTGCAAAAAGTGTATTTTTATTGGTGTGAACAGATGCTGGGAGTTCCTGGTCATTCTTGTGAGCATGAGAAAGAATGCTGCACTTTCCTACCTTCAGGGGTAAGCATGAGACATAAGAGTACAGTGTACCCTTGGATAAGAAACAGTTTGTATAACATAAAATCTGTAGAACATAAAAAATTCCAGAGATATGGGAAATTTGCTTAACATAATCGCTTATGGGGCATATCCGTACAACATAAAAATGGTCATGATTAGGGATTACTCTGTTTTCAATGCATTCCTATGGGAAATTTGTACAAAAGAAAATTTGCTTAACAGAATTTCATTCGTAATGAATTAATTCCTTTATACAAGGTACCACTGTATTTAAACCCATCCCTGAAACAACTACAATGTAGATGTCATAAGATTGACTTTTGCCCTTCTCTGAATCAGATAAAATTTCACACAAAAATTGGTTTGCCATTTCTTGTACAGTAATACCTTGGTTTATGAGTGTCTCGGTCTACGAGTGTTTTGCAAAAAGAGAAAACATTCCTGATCAATTTTGCCTTGATAAATGAGCAATATTGCGCAATACGAGCACTGGAGCAGGTCACATGATCACAAGGGAGCCAATAATCTCTCCCTCTCTTTCTTTCTTTCTCTCTCTCAATCCCTGGTGGATTGTAGGTGATTATCTGGAACCTTCCATCTTAGGCAAGCCTTCAAAGCGGGTGGGGGGGAGAGAAACAGAGGTCTCCCTTGCACCAGCCACAAAGGTTTTCACAGGAGAGTGCAGGTTAGAGTTTTGTTTTTCTTTGTATTTATATTTTTATTTAATTTGTTTTCATCATCCTTTCTTATTGTTCAAACCATTTCTAGTCATGAGGCAGCTAGTCAAGTGTGTATGTGACTGCAAATTGCATTTTATTATTGTCACATTAGAGACACAGAGAAAAATCCAGTTGTTAGTCCCAAGCAGAGCAAATCCCGCAGCCAGGGTACCAAAACTTGTCTGGATGTGGACTTCTAGTCAACTTCTTGTGTGAGTTTCGACATTTTGTACAGTATATGGTCTATGGAGCCCCAGAACGAATTATTTGAGTTTCCATTAATTCTTATGGGGAAATTGGCTTTGATATACGAGTGCTTTGGTTTGCAAGCATGTTTCTGGAATAGAAGATGCTCATAAATGAAGGCACAATGTTACCTCTTAAGACAAATGCCCCATAAGAAAAAACCTCGTAAGACGAATTTTCCCTATGGGATGCCTTGCAAGATGGACTCCATGCATTCCTATGGGAAACAGCGTTAAACTGCATGGATTTTTTGTAAAATGAATTGACCCATAGAATGAATAAAATTTATCTTAAAAGGCAGCACTGTGCTACTGTACAAAGCCCTTTTCAAAAGTTGTAATCAAGCAGCATTGTAAGGTATTATTATAGGGATTAAATAGAATCAAGAAAGAGCATTGCTTTCAGTCAAGTTTCCTCCCCCGCAAATACTATACCTTTGTGATAAAATGGAGCATGGCCTTGTGCCAAGGTAGCTGCAGAGAACACAACCAGCCAGATGGTAATTAAGATGAGTTTCTTCACCTTGATTTCTCAAAGGAGGAAAGCTTTTTTAAAATTGTATTTTTAATTCCGCTTTATTTGGTATGAAATGTAAATCTAAAAACAAAACAGGAAAATGTCTTTATATCAGTAAGGTATTATAACTGCTTAATGAATATAGATGTTCTACATGCAAAGTGGCCATTAAATATCAGAATTAGAGGTAGATTACTAATTTTTAAAATATATTAGGAAACTGCTTTTAACAAGTAATTAATGGGGATTGCAAGAGTCAAATAGGAAGGTAGTGACAGCTGCAGCAACATTTTTAGAAATGCCTTAATTCTCATTGTCCAAAAGGAATTAAAATATTTAGTTTTAATTAATCTGAATTATCAGTGAAAATTCCTCTGAAGCCGGAATCCTATTGCATTTTTATGCAAGAAGGGAATTGTGGAAGCAGATATGGTGAGTTGCAGCTAATTCAAAAACGTGTTGGGTGTATGTTGGACAAACACGGGTACAATGACCAGACATACACTCTGCATATATCCAGCATTTCATCCGTTCATAGTACTGTCTCCATGCTTCCTCTTCAGTAGAAGTAAAATGTAGGATTCTGGCATGTGGCACATCTTTGTAAGCATGACAACAGCAGCAACAGCAGCAAGGGAGGCTGCATTTGTAGTGGTGAGGGAATCTATGGTAGTGGAAGACAAAGTAGGAATGGGCACTAGGTATGGGGTGAGGGCAGGGTGTAGGCTTGGGGGTGAGGGACTTTGGTTTTGTTTTGGGATTTCTAAAAGAAGGGATGAATGAAAAGTTGTCATCCCTTCGTATTCATCAGGGTGCCCGGAACCAACAAATATGTTGGGATAAATATTTAATGGACCAATGGTTTTTGTTGAATATCACAATTTGTTGTTGTTGTTAATTTATTCCCATCTCTCCTTATAATCATAATGCAATTTACAGGGTGAGTAATTGGGATGTGCCAGGCCTCAATGCTTTTAAAAGGGGATCAGACAGATGACTGGAGGAAAACTCCATCGCAGGTTACAAGTCATGATGGGGATATGTGTTATTTCCAGGCTTAAAACAAGGGTACTTAAAATGCCAGACGCAGGGGAGTGGTAACAGGAGACATGTATCTCGTGGTCCTATGATGTGCTCCCCGAGGCATCTGGTGGGGCTGCTGTGAGATACAGGAAGCTGGCCAGGCTGGGGCCTTGGCTTGATCCAGCAGGGCTCTTCTTAGGTTCTTATGTAGCCGTTTGTACATTGGCTATTTACTCTGTAGTTTGTGTTGGATATGGTGTCGATGTGACCCAGGCAACTTGTAGGAAATCATCTATCAAACAGAATTTTGGGGGAAATTCTGGCTCATTCTGGCTATTGTATCACAGACCACTGATTTTTATCTTACAAAGAAAATCCTGTGGACGTAACAGCCATTTAGACGAGCAGATCAAACATAACGCTTCTTAGCTGCCACATCACTGAGTTAGAATCACATCAATATTCCTTTCATTTCAACTGAGCTACTCTTCTAAAGTCTGGATCAAACTTTCTTTCCTTCCTTCCTTTTGATCAAGGACCGCTGTGTTGACAAATTGGCCACACCACCATTTTGAATTGTCCACAATTTGCTCAACAATTTGTTCTGACCATGGTTTTATTCTAGGATACTTTTATATAAGCAAATACAGTGGTACCTCGATTTACGAATTTAATCCGTTCAGAAGGCATGTTCTTAAGTCAGACTACTCTTAAGTCGGGGTACCTATCTAAAAATTTGAAAAAATAACTTAAAAAATAAAAAAATGAAAAAAATATTTGTAAGTCGAGCAGACCATATCTAAAATTTGTAAAATTTGGCAGTTAAAATTCCAACAGTTTTCTGCTCTTAAGTTGAGCTGCTCTTAAGTCGGGGTACCAATGTATACAGATTTTCATGTGGAGGAACCAAACAGTGGGAAACAGTCAGAGAAAATTCTGCCAAACTGACTCTTATTTTAAATAAAGAGGGAACATGAATATGGTTCTTACTTATCTGTAGTAGGAACTATGGGATATGTCTAGGCATACCTTTTTGCCACTTTCCACATATGTAAAATGTCACAAAAAGGAGGAGGGGATGGGTGTTCCCCTTTGAAATATCCCAAGAAAGCAATGGATGAGTACTTCTACAGTGTATTGCTTTTATTACTTTCTGCAACAGGATAAACATGATCAAATTTTAAAATACTAGACAGTTTACAGAAACGCACAAAACTCTCTCATGGAAATGCACTCTTTTTCTCTAGGAAAAAAAGCCCCTGTCATCTTGTGGCACCTTGTACCATGGGCAATTCTTTAAAAGTTGTCTTATTTACTGTGTGAGAATGAATCAAGTCAGGCTTTTCATCCTTAGTTCTAAGAAATACAGTTTCAGCATTCATTTAATCTGCCTAGATGGAGCCTAACTCTGACTCCAAATCGTGATTTATTTATTTCTTTCAGGACTCGGCAGTAATTTTAGCTGGAATGTGCTTTGGCTTTCTGTTTAAGATGAAATGCAACAGGAAAATACCCTACCGTGCCCTCTATTGCGAACTTAACTTATAACAATCACGCCACCAAACACATGAAAAATAACTGCAGAGTATCTCCTCTTGTTCTTATTCAGGCTCCGTAATCCAATGAAGGGATAGGTAGAACACATCAGGAGTTCAGTGAAAAGGAACAACTTGATGCTCACATGCTAATTAAGTGAGAGTTTGCTCTAGATCCCTTTTCAAGAAATCGTAACATGTCGTGGCCCAGTTTCCTAGAGTACTTATTTATACAAGTGCAAAGCAGTTGTGATACATTTCTCCTCAGAGGTAGAGACGTGGCTGTGGTAGAAAGAAAAAAGTACCATATGTGAATAGTTTTACAGCTTTTAAAAACAGGATGAACTCTATTCTCCCTGTGGGGCGTATTCATAGAGCCTGAGCTTACTTTCAATTAAAAATGTGCTTGTATTGGGGTCTGCTTAAAAAAAATACTCAGATTTAATCATAGACCGCTACCGCACTTTAGATTTGAAACGGCTTTTCCTTAAAGACAAATCACCTTAAAAATCACTGTCCGCTTTTCAAATCACTTTTTCTGAAGAACCCCCTTGGCCACGCCCATTTTTACCGCTGTGAGGGTTTTTCTTGTGACGACCACTGGGGTGGTGTTTTGTTTCTTTAAATCGGTTCCTGCACCCCCTTTTAAAGCGATTTGGTTGTATTTGTGGACATACTATGCCGCCTTTTTTCGTCCCGTCCCCCCGTTTCTGTCGTTTCCCTGTCGTAGTTTAAAGCGGTTCAGCCAAGTGTGAACGGAGAAGCCAATTGCTAAGCAACCGCTGAAGTGCGGAGTGCCGAACTGCTGTAGTGACCACGTGACCATGGGAGGAGATAAGGTGATGCAAAATAAAAAGCGGCTGCTCAAGGAAGTGCGGTAACGGCCATAGACGCAAGATACTTGCACATGTGGAGCAATATTCCAAGGGAACACATTTTTTCTGTTCCTCCACCAGAAATCCATTTATGTGGAAGTGGAATTGATTTCTTGAAATCGATTCCTAGAGCTGTGCTCGAACCGCCAGTTCGTAGGTTTGTGTCAGTACATTTGTCAGCCGAACAGATGTAGTGAGGTTTCGAATCCCCAATTTCTCCAGGCTACCTCTCAGTGGGCACACACGGGAGGAAGTGGGGCTTTGAAGCACCAATACTGTACATATGTTCGGTTGAGAAACGAACTGGCACGGACTGCCAAACTGGCAGTTCGTGCCCATCTCTATTGATTCCAAGTATGTGAATGTCCCAACAGGAGCAGAAAAACTCACTCTCATTCACTTCCCTTGTTCACCCACTTGATCACACACACACACACACACACACACACACACACCAATTCAATCACCAACTTGCCCCCATGACGTTGGTCCAAATCCAAAATAAGTCACCCCTCTGCTGGTTTAGTCTAGCAGTGAGATCAGACCCTTAGATATTCTTTATTTGCGATTTTCTTTCCAAGTGTGTTGATGCTTCACCACACATTTTCAATTTGGCACGTTGTATGAATACAGTTCCACAGGTAAAAGCACGTTTCAGCAATCTTTTGCATACCGTGTGCACATTTATTGAATGTGAAGATAGTGCAAGTTCTCTGAAGAACAAAAGGTGTTTACCTTGAGGATAGTTTGAAAACTGAAGCACAAAAGTCAATTGAACGATGTAAGAGTCCTTGCATCCTGCTAGTCATGCTGGTAATTTACATTGTAATCCTCAGAGGTTTGGAAGGATGGGAGTAAATTTGGTCCCACCTTTTATTTAAATTTCTTTTTACACACACTCAGTCAAATATATAGTGAGATTTTTTTTTTTGAGAACAAAAATGCAGAATAACTGTGAGTAATGCCATAGAGATGAAGCATTCACTATGGAAACAGGAATACCAATTGTTTCCCTTCTGAAGCACTTAGAGACGGGAAAAATTAAAATACCTCAGGATATAATGACCAGGCCTGTTCAAATCTAGGTTTTGTTTATGTCAGGCATGTCCAAACTTCGGCTCTCCTGATGTTTTGGACCACAACTCCCAGAATTCCAAGCCTGTATTTCCAATGGCAAAGGACTGTGGGAGTTGTGGTCCAAAACATCTGGAGGGACGAAGTTTGGACATGCCTGGCTTATGTAGTGATGCTTCCCCACATGGTTTTCTTGATTTTGTGGTACTGAATTGTTTTTGAAATGCTCCCATATATAAATTGTTCACCATTACATGCCAGATGTACATGCTACTTTACAAATCCTGTACACACAGAGTGAAGGAAAAACAACTATGCCGTGGGTATAAGATACCGTTAGTACAATCCCTCATGGCTCAATTAACCAGTTCACCATTCAACTGAATTATGGGAAATGATGAGAAAAGCAGCCCCATTTAAATGTGATGCATAGATGTGTGCCCTTCCTGAAAGCTAGTCTGATTTCTACAGACCTTCCTGCCAGCCATAAAATGCTCGACATTGTCAGCTAATTCCCATATGCAAGAATATCCCAATAAAATGGGAATATCTGACTGGACTTGAGGCAACTTGAGTGTGGGAAGGTGTGGCAAATGACCTTGCAGTTCTCAGTATAATTTCTTGGAACAGACATTCAGATGTCAAGGTGATGGGCATGATTTAAAGCCACAGATACTTACAGAATGAAAACTCCCAGCTGTTCTGAAATCTTCTGTTCAAGGCTATTGTGATATTACTGCAGATTGCATGATCATGAGGTTACAGATTTATAACTAAAGGAAGCACTTTTACTCTGAATGTTCACATGGTCATGCCTCTGCAATTTCTGCAGAAATGTCATATTTGCTGATGTTCTGGAAGGTTTCTTGATATAATGATCGCACGACAAGATAACCCAATAGTAATCTGAAAGTTACAAAGCTGCCTACATGTTTTTGCTACAGATTCCAGCCATTTTGATGGCTACTGTCTTCATATTTCGCTGGACCACTCTGGCAGATCTAGGAAACTGCTACTGCAGCAACCATATGTTATATGCATACAAATGATAGTCTATGACCCTCCAGGCAAATGTGAAGTACAAAGGAATGGGACAGGATAACGCCCATTGATTCCAATGGCCTACTTTAGTTGCAACATACTATGGCTGCTATCTCACCTGGGGAAGATCCTGATCTTCTGAAGGTCTGGCTTTTCCTCTTCCTCCTGTCACATGACTGAAGACATAGGATAGCAGTTCCCACATACAAAGGTGTGCTTTTTTTAAAGCGCAGTTCAGCCCCATGGCCAGCAGGTGGCACTAGGATTTTTAAAAAAGGACCAGCTGGCTGGTGCTAGGGCTTGGGGAAGTTAAAACAAACAGCACCAGATCCAGCTTCCTGTCACTAGGAGGGTGGGGGGAAATTAAAATAATAATAATAATAACACAGCGCCGATTGGCCCCTGGAACAGCCAGTTGGCGCTATAAGAAAAACAGAAGAAAGAAAACTGGATCCTCTATGGGGTCCCATGACATCTGCCTCTTTAAAAGGTGGATTTTTTAAGCAAGGCAAAATATTCCCTACTTCTCTGGTAAGTCTTGGAAACCTTGCTTAAGGGGGCATTACCAGGTTTTCTTCCCCCCCCCCCAATAAAAAGCCCGGTGGCCATGGGGACGGCATTTTTGGACACGGTTTATCTACAAATTTAATCTGCATTTAAAGGGACATGGGATAGGGGCCTAAGTTGCAATTGGAGGGGTGCCTATTTGAATCAGTGGGACTTAAACAAGTATTGACTCACCACATCCTCCCTGATTTAATGGACCTGCTATAGTGCAATCTATTATGCAAAGCAAGAGGATTTCAGCCACTGTTACCTGTAATGCAGTGTTTACATAGGCAACACCTGCTTACTAACAGAGATGGGCACGGACCACCAGTTTGGCAGTTCGTACTGGTTCATTGATCATCCAAACAAGGCAGCACCCAGAAGAGATGGGGCACAGAAGCCAGGATGCTTCCTCTGAGTGGGCACCTGTTGGAGGAACTGGGGCCTTGAGGTGCCAAATACCTTTTCGGCCAATAAATGTACCGGCATGAATCACCAAATTGGTAGTGCACCCATGTCTTGTTTCTCAGTAAGGCTGAGTGCCTTGGCAATAGATTAACAAAGAAATTCTATGGTCCACAAGAGTCTTTACATCAACTAGAAGAACAGGCCTACCAATGGAACTTCTCTTCTTGTAGGTTTATTGAGCTGTTCCAGCAATTTCTCCATTTCTCAGGCTAAGGATTTGCGAAGAATAAGCCCCAAAGGGCAGTCTAGTTGCTCACAAGGAGCCAAAACTACCTGTCCAAGGGAGGTGTTACCATAGGTTTGATTCTTCCAATTTCCAGAAATGAACAAAATATCGAGTCACAAAAATGAGTAAGAAAAAGGCCACTATTTACATCCTTTCGGTCAGGACTGGCTAGGACAGTGTTGGCAAGCCTATGGCATGGGTGCCAAAGGTGGCACTCGGAGCCCTTTCTGTGGGCACCGACATCACCCCTTCACAGCCACCTGCACCCAGGTTAAATTGTTGTATTGGCACTTCATGAAAAATTAGTTGGTTTTGAATCACAGTTTGGGCACTCAGTCTCTAAAAGGTTCACCATCACTGGGCTAGGATCACACCCATCATCCCAATGTGTCTGCTCCTTCCTTCCTTCCTTCCTTCCTTCCTTCCTTCCTTCCTTCCTTCCTTCCTTCCTTCCCTTTTACCCAGATAGTTAAATAAAGGAGTCTGGAGAGTTAAAAGGTTTTATAGACTAATGGGTATCTCTAGTCATCTTATAGTCTCTGCTGTGGAGTTGATCCTCTGCCCTCTCTTCAATGCTGCACAAGGATCTGTTTTTTAAAAAGGCAAAAGCAATTTTACTGTAGTCTCTGTGATTTAAGGCTTTGTTCCATGATAAAACAAAAGGGGAAAACTCAGTGAAGATTTAAAAGCTGGACCCAAGTTTTATAACACCAAGAGCTTAGGTTCACACTCCTAGTAGACTTTGTTGTCACTGGCAGAACTGAGCACAAAGTTTTCCATCTCCTGGCTAGGAGTTTTCCGGTCAAACTGTACAGCCCCTTGACAAAGAATCTAACTCAGTATTATATTGTTATTTTAAAACAGAGGAAGTCTCAATATTTCTGTTAAACTGACTTGTTTGGCGAGAGTTATTTGCAAGGCAATGAAATATGCGGCGATCAAAATGTACATATCTGCGGTTTTTGGACTAGAACACTCAGAATTCCCCAGTGTTCATGAAGGCAGTGGAATTCTGGGAGTTAAAATCTCACTTTCAGAGATCAGTTTGCAATATACACAGAAGGAGAAACAATGAGTTCTTGGTGATAAGATTTATCTTCTCTGCTGTAACCCATCCTACCAATTGGTTTAATTGTTGGCATTCACTCTGGCCCATTTCTGGGTTAGGACACTATAACAGCTTTTCTTAGGTGTCAGAAAGCAATGCTGTACTAAGTCAGCCTTAGTCTGCTCTCCAAAGCATCAAGATCAGTTCCTTCCTAGCTCTGCCTGGAGACACTGGTGTTGATGCTGGGACCTTTTTTCCAGAGTTTCAGTCCTTCCCCAGTACATCTGCTGTTCTCTGATGACTGTGTCTTTATTCCATAAATCACTTTATACAGTTGTAACTGAGACAATAAAATTCTATGGAACATAATGAGAGGAACACAGATTGAGGCCAGTCTAGTAAACACAATGCTAGGAAGAATTTTGAGAATGGATCATCCTCCTGGTTCAGTGGTTAAACTGTAGTTCTGCAGCCAAAAGTTTGCTCATGTTCAGTTCAAGGTAGCCAGCTTGAGGGTCACTCAGCCTTTCATCCTTCCAGGTTGGTAAATTGAGTACCCAGCTTGCTGGTGATGGGGTGTGGGTGGGCAATGTGTAACCTGAATAACAGAATTTCAAACACCCCAGAGAGTGTTTTAAGTGCTATGTAGTGGTATATAAGCAATACATTTTCTTTCTTCATACAGGTTACAGGATGTCTTCAGGCTGTGTGGACACTTTAAAAAAAACACTTCCCATCAAAAGGGTGACTGCCTACACAGTATCACACCCAGAGCATACAATGTGCCCATTTCATTTGCCATTTTCATTCTTTGCTCCTCACAGACAAACAATCAGAGTGACTCTTCCATCTGCCTCCAGTGTTAAAATGGTTGGCTCGTAACTCTTATCTGATTCTACGGGCTTTTGATGATACTGTTATCCATTTTCTTTGCTCTTAGGATTTCTGGACAAGGGCTTAGATGTCTTTTCCCCGGGGGGGGGGGAGAGGTGCAATCTTGAATGCTCTGACCTGTTTCTAATTCTAAGGGCTTCTGCTTGCCAACTCACATTTTCTGATACAGCTGTATTCACGAGGACAGATAGACACCCCTTCTGCCAAATAGCATAGGATACAAAAATATTTCCAGACCTCTTGAGTTAGAGTGCAGGGGATGATGACATTCAGCTGTTTTGACAATCAAGATAGTCAACGACACAGTATTATAAACCCTTGCATCATCCTACTTTTCCCCATTTTTTTCTCATGTGAAAACCATGCCTGGAATACATCAGACTCCATGAAGCAAGATTTATGCACCTGTAATGAGATAAAATAAAAGCTTGCCACCAGAAATGGGTACAAATCAAACCATGAACCAGGGAATTGGTGAGCATACAAAGGAATGTGTGGTGCCTGCAGAACTCTTGGGTGGGTGGGTGGGTGCTGTGCCAAACTGGGCTGAATCACCAAATTGTGGTTCGCGCCCATCTCTAGTTCCAGGTATATAATTCACAGAGGCAGATTACAGAGTAGTTTCTCCCCTTTGGACCGGATGCTGGTCACAATTAAGGAGTGGTAAGGCCAGATACACTCTTCAAAGAATGCCACAATATTGGAATCTGCAATGCCCGAAGACAGTTATCAGCGTGGATGCAGCATTACACTGTCTCTATGCCACCTCATCCTTCAGAGTGCTTGATTTATTGATAGTATTATTAGGCGGCCCTGCCTCCTGCCCTGGTGGAATTGCAAGGCAGCAGGAGCATAAAGATTATTTTGTGACATGTAGCTTGGAGTGAGGGTTTGTGTCATGACAGTTGAACTTTGTCTCTTCTGCCTTCCCCACTATAGGAAATTGAAAACTGGACAAGCCATCAGTTTCTGACAGCAGGAAGAAGGGATGGTTAGATCAGACTGTTTCATTTTGGATGTCTTCAGTCCTAGGTTTCTCCCATCCAAATGGGGCAGCAGGGGGATGAATATTTAAATTTCTACTTAAATATTTATTTTATTTTATTTGTTTTATTTTAGAGTATTTTACCCCACCTTTCTCATTGGAAAAGGACAGAAGGCGGCTTAAAGTAATAAGGGATAATATACAGTCCAGTACAATTAAGACATGTTCAAGTATTTGAGAACAAGGAATTGAGGGACATCTTATAGCATTAATAGACAAACATTACATTAAAGTAACACAGTTATAAATAGCCATAAACACAAAATCTATGTGAACCCATAGATTCATATAAGGTACACATGGTAGTCCATCATTCAGGGAAAGCTTGCCTGAAGAGAAACAGTTATTTTTTAAAACACTTTTCTTATACATTATGCCGTTCCCAATGTATTAGACCTCTAAATTTAAATGGCAAAGCCTTATACTGTATTCTATGGGAGAAATTATGAGTCAAACTAGGTGATGTATTTTTGCAGAAGTACTCCCCTAGTTGGGAAAAGCTGTATAGTTCCCCCCTCGGATGTCTCTTAAATTCAGTATATGTTTGCTGCTTGGATGCTGGAAAGTAAACATGGGATTAATTTTCAAACTAAGTTGATGAGGCACAGGTCTCAGAGTAAATATATTTATGGGAAGGAAAGGACCTGTAGTCTGTTATATGTCCAGGGTGAATAAGAGAAATCGGAGAAAGAAGCAATCCAGGGGAAAGCAGGAATCCAGTGGTCTTGCATTAATCTGGAAGCTCTAAATCGGTAGTTCTCATCCTGTGGGTCCCCAGATATTCCTGAACTGCAACTCCCAGAAACCCCTTCCAGCACAGCGAGTGGCAGAGGCTTCTTGGAGTTGCACTCCAGGAACATCTGGGGACCCACAGGTTGAGAACCACTGCTCTAAATCAACTGGGTTTACCTGACAATTCTCAATGAGAAACGACAAGACGAAATCCCTCATTCATCCAAGATATATAGAACATCATGTAAGGTCCACAGATTGCTTTTATCAGACAAAAGTTGACCTCGGCAACCTAGCCTATTGACCCTTTTCTGTGTAGTGAGAACAGGAACTCACCCCACAACACACACCCACAGCACGGTATGATGCTTCATCTCGGTTACAAGCAGGTAAGATTCCTCTCATGAAAAAGAACGAGGACGAAAGAGAGGGAGAAATGGCTGAGAGCGATGTTAGTGACAACAGTGACAATGGTGAGGATAATAGAACGACGAAGCAGTGCACTTCAGGTGAAGCAGCAGCAGCATCCCACAGGGTTTCAGCTAGAAAGGAACACACACACCCTATTGCAGTCACCCTTTCACACACACACACACACACACACACACACACACACACACACACACACACACACACAGACACAGATCAGCTCAGGGAGGCTTAGAAACTGGTGAGTAGCTTAGTGGTTTAGGTCTCCAGCTTCAGAGCTCGAGGTTGTGAGTTTGATCCCCCACTGTTCCTTCTTCACTGAGGCTGGACTCAATTATCCATAGTGTTCCTTTCAGCTCTGCAATTCGGAACCCACCACTGCTCATTTTCTTGTTGTGTGAAGTACTGTGCGGGGCGGGGGGGGGGAGATAAAATGCTTGCACACTAGCATAACATTGGATTTTGACACACTACTCCCCCTCAACCCTCTCTCTTTTTGAAAGCAGAGTCTTAGATGGTCACTTCACGTCCATTCTCGTCCTGGGAGGAAGTTTGTTGCATGTTGATGTCGGTCGTGGTCACGTGGTCTTCTTCCGGTTCTGTCCCTGTTCCCGTGTACACATGGGCGTGATGGATGATACTGGCATGACTGTTACCGCACATCCTCGTTCCATGATGAGGTGTGAAATTCCATGCCTTTGTTCTCCGTTTTTCCCCGGCCTGACCTTCCGTTTTTCGATGTTTCGATTCTCCGAAGCCTTGCCTTCAATGCATTACGGAGCTAAGTTTGAGGCATGTGTCTTTTAATATTTCTGCACTGTGTTGTTGACTCCATAGGGAATGTACTGGCGAATGGCACTTCGCACTCCTGCCACTAGATGGAGAATGGCACGTTGCGTGAGAAGCCTTACCTCATAGGCACTCATCTCGGAACGAGAAGCATGACGAGCAGATTCCCGAGGACAGGGAGGGGAATCTCTCATCCCGCTTAAATTGCAGTTCAGGGGGCGTGGTCGGGATGAACTCCCCTCGTCCCGCAATGGACGTGCGGTTAGATTACTTCGTACCGGTCCCAAGCGGGACCGCGAACCGCGATGAGATGGACATGAAGTATCAGGCTTAAACTGCTACCACACTTCTAATTTAAAACACCTTTTCCTTTAGAACAAGGCACCTTAAAAATCACTGTCTGGTTTTCAAAATGATTTATCTCAAGAACCCCCTAGCTCTGCCCAAGCTTTCTGTTCCTGCCCAATACCAGCGGTCACCTTTGTTTCCAAATGGCAGTGTTGCCTATCTTTTTGGGATTCTGCACCGCTGTTCGGGGTGTGCCGAGAGCTCAATGAATGCCAAGGTTCAGGTGAACAGAGAAAAACTTTTATTATTGCGCTATCATAGCGGGCCACCAGCAGAGTCAGCTCCGTGAAAATCTGGCACCCCGGACAAAGGGTACATAGGTGTTTTGTAAAGTTCTTCACTCCTAGCCCCTCCCGTCCCCAAAACTGATAACGCCCCAGCTGCAAGTCACAAATTGAATAGGGAGGGGGATAGGAAGGGGGAGCATACACATAGTTACAAATCAAGTAGAAAGGAGGAATGTACACATGGTGCCATGGTGCTAGCCTTCTTTGAAGTTCGTGTCTGCCCGAGACGAGAACCGGCTGTCAGCCAGCGATTTATGATTGCCTAGTGCATCCCTCACAAGGACAGTCTGGTTAATTGGATAGTTTCACACACAGAGATAATTGTTTACACAGGCACAGGCTTACACAGGCACAGGAAACAAAACTCAGGTTAAATGCGGACTTTGAATAACATATGAGAAAGCATAGCAAGAGAGCATAAGCGTCGCCATCTTTGATCATATAAACGGCAGTTATAAAGCAATATAAATTGTCATTCCCATCAGCAGAACTAGGTCTAGCTCAGCCTCACAGCCTTCCTGTTGAGTCCTTTGTCCCATGTGGGTCACATTCAGGTGTCTATAAGGCATCTTTTTGACAGTGGAAACACTCATAATAGAAAATTATGGTTTTTTTCAACACAAGATTTTTTTTAAAAAAAAGCCTACCCCCACCAATTATTGAGCCCTCCACAAAGTCTTTCTTCATAAAATGTCACACACACACACACACAGCACTTCCTTTCCTAATGCAAGCAAAGTTCATGGCAGAACTTGTTTTTTCAGTAGGCTGTGAGAACAACATCAGGACAGGAGGCCACAATGGTTATTTTCCTCCCTTATGAGAAAGGCTAAAACATTTGGGGCTCTTTAGTCTGGAAAAAAGGCACCTGAGTGGGGATATGATTGGGAGGTACAAAATAGTGCAGGGGATGAGTAAAGCGGATAGAAGGACACTCTTCGCACAAAATAGCAGAACTAGGGGACATCCACTCAAATTGAGGTTTGCAAGACTGAGAACAGACAAAAGAAAATATTTTTCCATCCAGCGCATTGTTAGTCTGTGGAACTCCCTGCCACAGGATGTGGTGATGGCATCTGGCCTGGATGCTTTCAAAAGGGGATTGGACAGATTCCTGGAGGAAAAGTCCATCACAGGTTACAAACCATGATGGAGATGTGTAATCTCCAGGCTCAAAACCAGGGTACTTCAAGGGCCAGATGCAGGGGAGTGGTAGCAGGAGACAGATATCTAGTCTTGTGTGCTCCCAGAGACCTTTGGTGGGGCCGCTGTGAGATACAGGAAGCTGGACTAGATGTGACTTTGGCCTGATCCAGCATGGCTCTTCTTATGTTCTTATGATATTTTGTGCAATCACCTGACCTTTCTACATGTGCATTTTCTGTTTTGTTTGGGTAGCCTCCCTGAGAAACTATGGGCCAAATGTACTCTCTTAGCTGCATCTACCTTATAGAGATGTGAGGTTAGAATGGAGAACAACTTGGAAATGGGGGTATTTTAGAAGAATTATTGCATCCATCTCCATTTCATTAACTTCAACTTGTGCTTCTAATTAAGGCTTTATCTGCCACAGCTGCTTTAAAAAATGTTATGGCCAACTTATTATTTTAAATATGTGTGTATTAAATGCTGTGATAAATATGCAAGAAATATTTTTAGGACTTTATTACCTATTTGTATTTTTAATTAGGTGCAATCCACATTGTGAGGAGGCCACTTTGAAAGGGAGGGGAGAAGATGAAGATATTTGAGAGTCATGCTTTATTAATTTATGCTTGCATCATCCTCAGCATCATGGGAACTAGTGCCAGTTCCAAAAGTATTTTGACAGTGAGAAAACAGATATGCTGGCCAAAACCCTGTTGCTTAGCCTAGTAAATTGCACTAGAGTAATCCCATTAAATCAATGGGCTTTTGGTAAGATAGCTCTTGTAATAGATTCCACTATATCATTGGCCCAATTATAATGCAGAGCTTACTATGCTATTCAAATAGGCATACTTTAATGGTGACATTAGAGTGCCTATTGGAATAGCAAAGTGAACTCTGACATTCTAAGGTTATTGTATGTTATGGTCATTGTTTGAGCAAGAGAATCAATGTGACTTACAGAGGAGTTAACTCACCAGATCCTCACTGATTCAAATGGAAGTCTTCTAATACAATTTACTACATTAACCACAGGATTTTGGCAACTGTGTGAAATTACAAATGAGTAGAGATGGGCTCAATGGTGGCTCAGAGGACTAAGGGTCCAAAAACTGTTGGCTGCAACGTTGGCAGCTCAGTGGTTCGAATCCCAGGTGCCACGCAGCAGAGCGAGCTCCTGCTGATAACCCCAGCTCCTGCCAACCTAGCAGTTCGAAAGCATGTCAATGCAAGTAGATCAATAGGTGCCGCTGTAAAAGGCGGGAAGGTAAAACAGTGTTTCCTTGCAGCCATGGACTGGCACAACACTGGCTCTTTGGCACAAATACGGAAATGAGCATCACACCTAGATACAACTAGCTCCATGTGTGGAGGCAGGGCCGGTGCTAGGTTTTTTGCACCCTAGGTGAGGGGCAGGGGGTGGGGCGGGGCAGGGTGGGGGCGGGTGCCAGGGGGTGGGGGCAGGGCAGCGGGGGGGCAGATGGCAGGGGGCGGCGACGGGCACGGAGGGCGGAGGGCGACGGGCATGGGGGTGGGCAGATGGTGACAGGCGGCTGGTGGGCGGTGGGGGGACGGACAGTGGTGGCCAGCGGTGGGGGGGGGGGCAGGGGGGCAGCAGGCTGGCCAGCACCCCCTCTCCATTTTGGTGCCCTAGGCAACTGCCCAGTTGGCCTTAATGGAAGCGCAGGCCCTGTGTGGGGGGAACCTTTACCTTTACCTTAGAGATAGGCACAAACTGCCAAAATGGAGGTTGGTCCTGGTTTATGGCTTGTCAAGGTTGACATCCTACACATTTCTGAATGTATACCCATGAATTGATAATTCAGGCTTGGTTGGTTTTTGTTGTTGTTGTTGTTGTTCCTCAGTGCTTACTTTCTCTCTTTTTTGGACACCCCATAGCTGTGAGGAGAAAACAGTTGACCTCTTGACCCCACCGACCCTGTTGTCTTCCTACCTTGTCCTGCATTCTGCTACTTCCACTTCTCCACTTCTGCCACTGCAGTCCTCACTTCCATTCATATGAGTAAAGCATCTGCCTCAGTGTACACTCATGCACAAAGATTCACAGAATAGCCGATACAATTTTACATGGTCCAGTTTCATTAGCCTTCCTAGAAAAGGCTGATAAACAAATTCTTAAGGAAGAGCCATTGTTTTCTTGGCAATACACTTCGCTTTCTTTACTAAATCAAAGGTCTGTTGCGTTTATTTCACAAGAAGACTTACGACAAGAGGGAATAGCTGGTCTACAAGGCCATTTCTATTATGATCTTGCTGAAACAAAGGGGCTTTTCCAGTTTGCTCATAATGTTCGTATTTTCATTGTCCAACTTTGTAATCAGCCTCCAGGGACCTTTTTTCTGTGATTCTCGCTTGTTCGGGTTCTGTTCATGCTGAATGTTTCTTCATTGGCATTCAAATCTGGTATTATCCTTAATGCTCTAAGTGGCTCACGCAAATGTTTAAAATGCGGTGTGGGGAAGAAAACAGAATGGCTGACAGTTCCTATAGGACTCACAATGGCCTCGATGAGAACAAAGGTAATAGAGATAGGGGGAGCATATCTAAGGATGCACAAACCAGCCTGTTACCAACCATGCTTTTAATTTTACACTGAAGTTATCTTAATACAATTTTTTCCAATGCAACTGGCTGCAATTCACACATTTTTGTTCACGGACCTCTCTGATATGCCCCCCCTCTCTTTCTTGTGGGCTAAAATGTTGATTCAGCCCACAAACGCCACAGTGATGGCGGGGCTTGTATACCCTGCCAATCTCTCACTCTCTAAGGTATAGTGATCAGAATTGTTGCCAAGAATTTTGTCCAAGTCACTATGCGTAAAATCAGGTTCATAGAAATTCCCACCAAGGGCTCTATCACACGTCCTTTAAAACCCACATCTAATTTTCTGATAAACCGGCTCCAAAAATGTTGTCCCCACAGTCATCGGTCTTAAAAAAAAAAAAGGTAGCACCCCTTTAGTGGGCTCTATTGAGCTTTCTAAGACCTGCCGGAGCTCTTAGGTATTTTTTGTTCCGCTTAAAAATGCACACTTTTCCCCAGCGTGGGGGTGCATATGATCCCCTTTTTTGGCAGTTTTTAATTTTTTAAATTTTTCCTTAGCACCCACCAGCCGGCCCTGGGGCTGGTCGGCACTGTTTAATTTTTTTTAATTTTTATACCCCCCCCCCCCAGTGCTGTTCAGCTGGCCTGCAGACCAGTCGAGGCATTTTTTTTTATTTTTTTTTAATATCTTATTTTTCCTTAGCCCCCACCAGCCAGCCCTGAGGCTGTTCGGAGGTTTTTTTCTTTTTTAAATTTTTTTTATTTCCACCCCCGCACCCAGCACCAGTCAGCTGGCCTGCAGGCCAGTAGGGGCATTTTTTGTTTATTTTTTTAATTATTTTAAAATTTCTCCTTAGCTCCCAGCAGCTGTCCTTGGGGCTGGTCAGCCATTTTGTTTTGTTTTGTTTTTTAATTTCCTCTGTGCCTGCCTGAAGCAGGTTAGGGCCGTGGGGACATAACAGAAGCGGAGCAGAATCCAAGGGACGTGCGAACTCGGAACCCACATCTTCGATCACGTGATCAGGTAAGGACAAAAGGCGGAGTTTCCCATTCCCCGCATCTCCCCCCTCATGTGATAGCACCCCAGAAAATCCATGTTTCATTGACTTTGTTCTCATTGAGGATTTTTACTGGCATATGTGACATTGTGTAAACCATGGGGCTAATTGACAAGGAGCTATTTGATTTCCTGGTAGTGCGGTCAGCAGTGTGAGCAAGAATTTAACAATGTGTTGCAATTCACGCTCATGATTTATGCAGTGTGGCTTCATAGTTACTGTATATACTTGAATATAAGCCTAGTTTTTCAGCCCTAATTTTGGGCTGAGAAAGGGGACCCTTGGCTTATATTCGGGTCACTACTTTTAGCCACTGAGGCAAATCATCTGTGGCTAAAAGTCATTTTAAACGTTGCATGCCGCTTCTCATGACCCCCCTCTGCATCACAGGGGAGCAGCACACAATGTTTAAAAATGACTTTTAGCCACTGACCCAAGCACTTGCATCAGTGGCTAAAAGTTATTTTAAACATCACACACCACTCCCCCAGCTCACAAAGGAAGAGCTGCCAGGTCCTGCTGCATTTCCCACCCTAGACTTATACTCGAGTCAATACATTTCCCCAGTTTTGGGGGGTTAAATTAGGGGCCTCGACTTATACTCGGGTCGACTTATACTCAAGTATATATGGTATGTCAATGTGTTAGCATGTGAAAGTATGGAGAAGTGTGCAATTTATCTCAAGTAGACTATGTCCAGGTTTCCAGGAAGTCAACCATAGCACCTGTGTGCATTTCATTTCCCTTATTAAAATCCACAGAATTCAGTATTTCTGTCGTTGGATGGATCATGACCAAACACTCTGGTACCCCTGGTCATTTTGCCAATCTGCATACAGACCAAAAACAAACGTAAAATATCATGCACAATCCTGGGTGAACAGATGGGCTATTTCCTATCAAACTGCTAACCCTTTCCAACCACAGTAGATGAGAAATTGCCTTTGCAGGCTGCCATTGTCATGTTTGTTTGTTTGTTTATTTTATTTAGAGGCCACTTTAATCCCGATAAGGGGACTCAGTGTTTCCTAATATCAATACAGTGGGTACCTCTACTTACGAATTTAATCCATTCTGAATGCATGCTGATAAGTTGAACAACTCGTACGTACAGCAGCCATATCTAAAAAATAAAAATAAAAAATAAAAAAGTTTTAATTTTTTTTAAAAAAAATGTAAGTAGAGCAGAGCACATCT
Organism: Phrynocephalus guinanensis; assembly: GCA_037367245.1. Classification (NCBI taxonomy): domain Eukaryota; kingdom Metazoa; phylum Chordata; class Lepidosauria; order Squamata; family Agamidae; genus Phrynocephalus; species Phrynocephalus guinanensis. The sequence continues at coordinate 7,347,117 of CM074745.1, read as the reverse complement.
AAAATTTGCAAGGCAGCAGTTAAATTGCCAATGGTTTTCAGCTCTTGTTGAATTCCTCGTAAGTAGAGCCGCTTGGCAGTAGAGGTACCACTGTATATGAATTTGACAGATGACTTTTGTATGCAACCCTTAAAACTTCATCGGAATCATAGGGAACAACTTGTTTAATCTGCATAAGTGACCGATGTGTTATGAGTAGAGATGGGCACGACTTAGCGGTATTCCCGTTTCCGTTTCCGTTACTCGGTTCCGTTACTCTACGGAAACGGTAACGGTAATTACTCCCCCAGACTTCGAGCTCGAACCGACGAACGAACAATTTTGGTCTGATTTGTCGTGCTCGTTCCTTGCATCGCGCGATGCCACGCGGCACAGAAAAAAAGTTTTTAAAAGTTAAAAAAACCCGGTTCCCGGCCAAAAAGCAGGCGGAAAAATGCCTGCCGTGCCTCAGGGCACCTACCAGAGGGGTTGTTTCTGGAGGTCCCCGGCCTCCCCCCCATCCCCCGTCCTAGTGGGCTGCTCTGTGGGACTCGCCGCAGGCTCGCAGCCAGCCAGCAAAAAGCCCAGTCTCGCCGGCCGCCGGCCGCCGCAATTAAAGCGCAAGCAAGCGGCACGGATGGCACAGGAAAAAACTTTTAAACTCTCCCCCCACCCGTTCCCGGGCCAAAAAAGCAGGCGGAAAAATGCCTGCTTGACTAAGGGCGCAGGGCACCTACCGGAGGGGTGGTTTCTGGAGGGGGGGTCCCGCCTCCCCCCCATCCTGGGCAGCCGGACTCGCGAGTCGCCATCGCCATGCCATGCGGTGCGGGCGGGGGATCCAAAATGGGGCAGCGAACGCAATATTGTTTTTGAAATCGTGGTCCAAAAACACACAAGCACAACAGAAACACGCGAAAATTTATAAACTGCCTGATTTTTCACAGTAGCAGTGGGTTTTTTCTTGCAACAAAATGTCTCTCCTCTCCTCCTCTGTCCTCCATTGATTTTATTTTTTTTTATTTTTTTTTACACCTGCGCATTGGATGGGCTGGCCGAGTGGCCAGCCATGTGGGAGTGGACGACCATGCAAATTTTTGGAGCCATCCCACCAGTTGCATGGCCACTTGGCCATGGAGACTTCTGGGATGTGCCAAAAAGCCCCCTAAAACCTGCCCTAGCCCTAACCCTAACCCTTGACTCCGTACCCATACGTCACAGACTGTCTTAGTGGGTCAGAGAGGCACCCAGAGGTGCAACCCACTAGCCCACCGTAACCTTACCCATCACTAGCCTAACCCTAGCCCTTGCCCTAAGCCACCTTAAAGCCAGATCTACTTGCTTGCATTGCACTACACGCAGCAAGTACACTTCCCTTCTGTGTGAGACATGGTGGTGCGAGAGCCTTGTGCAGGGAAGGCATGATTCTATCACTCTCACACTGGTCTCACTGTCTGCACATTATGTTATGCAATATCCATATGGCTATTGCATAGCATTTTGCAGCAGCAGCAGGTGAGGAAGGGAGACCCCCATGTAGAGGGGTCTCTTGGAGCCTGCTTCCCCTTCCTAGTGGGTGAGGATAGGAGGCACCCACGGGTGCCTCCAGGAGCCCACTTTCCCTTTATAGCGGGCCAGAGGAGGCACCCACCCCACAGAGGTGCCTCCAGGAGCCCGCTCCCCCCCCAAAAAAACAGTACTAATGACAACGAAAAAACGAACCGACTAATTTTTGCGAATTTTCGCAAAACCGGAAACGACCCGAAACGGGACTGGCCCGACTAACGACAACTCGAAAATTTTTTTTTTCAAGTCGTGCCCATCTCTAGTTATGAGGTCATATAGCCTTCACAATCATATGCTTCTGTCTATCACAAACATACCAGTTTGTATCTATACATGCTGAAGTAGATAGTGCACAAATAGAAACACAGAAATGGCTGACAGGCGTAAACAAATGCATGCATTATGTAAAGTGAGTAGGTAAATGCACCGATTAAGAGAAATCTCTCTGGATGGCAATGCTGGAGAAAAGAAAGTCCTGCAACACAATAATGTTGTGCAACACAGTCTGCTAGCATGAGAAGAAAGAAGCAGGTGAGGTTTGTAGCAAAGCAAGAGAACTGAAAGAAGGGATTTTCACCTACCTAGTGTGACATCACATGGCAGAAATTCAATTGCTTTGCCTTGCCTTGCCTTGCCTTTCCCTGAGTGTATATAACCCTGGACATCTTGTCACAGCACTGGGTTTTATTGTTGCCAGGCTATTGTAACTTTGATCATGGTCCTTCAACTTTCTCCGCATAAAACATGCCATTAAAATTTACTCTGCAGCACACAAAGATTGCATGGCTGATTATTTGCATCGAGGTTTCGTTATCAGTTACTTTATTGGCTCCTTCACCTCCAGTACAATGTCAAAGGCACCATCTCAAAGCAAATGTAAAACTGTGCAACCTCCCCAAATCTCTACGATAAAACTGGCTACACTTGCCAAGACCCCATGCACATCTTCTGATGCATATCTTTAGATAATCCTCCTATGTCTGTTTCCGCCTATTGTGAGTTCTTTCTCCATGTCTTCATTTTATGTTAATTAAGCTAACCTAACACTGTAAACACAATCAATTGCCATGTGCCTGCGTAAGCCTTACAGATGCAGAGTTACGTATGAACTCAAAAAAGTTCCATTTATTCAGTGGGTCCCCCAAAATCCAGCCCTGTGTCCTTTAATTACTCTCATGGCAACAACAAGGTATCATCTAATGGGTATTGGGAGCCATAGTGACACATGAGATAGGATATTCTTTGAAAAGTACCCTCTATAGAGTCTAAAAGGTAGCAAAACTCCCCATTGTATGTATCATTGTGGCTCCTGTGGAATCTGACCACTCTCAAGCACCGTGGGTGGGGGTTGGGGGATTTCTTTCCTCTTCAATTGCACACAAAAATGGTCACATGTGTAAAAAAATGAAAACTTCTCTGTAGACTTTTTATCTTTGGATGCACCCTCCAGATTTCTCCTTGACAGAATTGTGAACAAATCCTGGGATTTGCAAGCCAAAGAAATGAAAAACTCCTGTTCCTGGTGTTCAGCTGGAATGTGTGGAGGTGGGAAAAAAAGAAATGAGATGGTTTGGTGACTCACAAGCCCTCACCATCTGTGGTGGTCAGGTAGTCCTTTAAGTGTTCAGCTCACCATTTTACCTGGGCTTTTGCAGTAGGTCTCTGATCAGCAGCCCCAATAAAGGATGTCTACCAATCTCATAAATGCACTAGGTATATTCAAACACGAAGGTCTGAACACTTCAAGGTCTGCATGACTTCCCGATGGGATGGGGATGTGAGGAGAGGGCTGAAATATGTGTCTGAATCCTTTTTCAACCCTACATTCTTTGAGATGGAGTCCCTTAATAGATCACTGATCACTTGATCACTGCAGATGGCGACTGCAGCAATGAAATTAAAAGACGCCTGCTTCTTGGGAGGAAAGCAATAGCAAACCTAGGTAGCATCCTAAAGAGCAGAGACATCACTTTGCCAACTAAGTTCTGGATAGTCAAAGCTATGTTTTTTCCAGTAGTGATGTATGGAAGTGAAAGCTGGACTATAAAGAAGGCTGATCGCCGCAAAATTGATGCTTTTGAGCTGTGGTGCTGGAGGAGAGTCTTGAGAGTCCCCTGAACTGCAAGGACATCAAACCTATCCATCCTGAAAGAAATCAACCCCAAATGTTCACTGGAATGACAGATTTTGAAGCTGAGGCTCCAGTACTTTGGCCACCTCATGAGGAGAGAGGAGTCCTTGGAAAAGTTGGGAAAGATTGAAGGCAAAAGGAAAAGAGGATGGCAGAAAATGAGATGGTTGGACGGTGTCATTGATGCAACCAATATGGATTTGACCAAACTTCGGGAGGCAGTGGAAGATAGGAAGTCCTGGCGAGCTCTGGTCCATGGGGTCACGAAGAGTCGGACATGACTGAACAACTGAACAACAACAACTCTTAATAGAGTTTTTGGAATTCCATGCTCATGTATGCAGAAATGAAATTTAGTCTGTTGCTCTTTATGGTTCTCCCTGCCCCCCCCCAAAAGCATCTTTTCAAAGAGTGTGTCATTTTTGCCTCATCCCTGCAGCTCTTGTTCATAGTAAAATGTAGGGAGGGACAGGGAGGCCAGTCTAAGAAGGCAGAAGGAAATGTCTTGGCTTCTGAAAACATTTTGCTATTTCCTACTGAAAATGTCATTTCATTCTCCTCTACTGTTCATAATAGTTCATTAATGGTTTGGCATCTTCCATGCTTGTTGATTGAACAGACAGAATTTGTTTTGAAGAACACTGTGCTCTATCTATCTATCTATCTATCTATCTATCTATCTATCTATCTATCTATCTATCTATCTATCTATCTATCATCTTCCTTCCTTCCTCCCTCCCTCCCTCCTCCACCCCCATCCCATATAGAAAACTGTCTGCAATGGCTTACAGCCAGTCTTGATAGTTAATTGCAGTTGGTGAGAGGGCATAGTAAGTAACAATAAACGTTTATCTGAAAAATCTATAAAACCAGATCCAGTGAATGCTGAATATAACAAAATATTAGTTTAACTGCCTGTTTATGGCCCTTCCATAAAAGGGGGAAACAGTTAATAAAAAACAAAGATCCTGAAGCAACACTTCATAGAAGGGAAGAGCATGCCTTTTGTTTAACCAGATGCTGTAAATTTAATGCAGTTATAGTCTTGCCACCCAGGGTTTTATTGATTATCTATTTCTTTTACTGAGATATTTATCAAGAAATTTATTGTGCCAATTCCCAATGTTGTTGTTTTTTAAAATAGTGATTTCTAGAAAGACATTATTAATGAGCTCTTATTAGGAAATGAAAAGCAGGGACAAGAGGAACAGGAAGGAATGCTGTTCATTGCCAAATACAGCTGTGATCTAGAGAGACACTCCAGACATTTGTTTAATGACAGAGTTGAGGAAGTATGTGATTTTTTAAAAAATTAGACTCACTTAGGGCGCTTTTACATGACCCCTAAAATCCGCTGGCAACTTAAATTCGGACCAGAGATCTTGGGGGTTTGCTCCTCTTGCTGTGTTCCCACCCCTCTGCACTCCCTTGCTCCTGTCTGCGTGAGGGGAGGAAGAAAAAAAAGGGGAGAAAAAAATGCAGGCTCACCTCCACTCTGCTGTTGGGAGCTGCCCTGGGAAGCATTCCAATCTCTTCCAGTCTCTTAAAGGGGCAGGGGGGGGGGCAAAAAACCCCAAACACACACAAGGCGAGGAGAGCCTGGCACTCCCTGCTTTACATCCACATCAGAAATTTTTCGGAGACCAGTACTTAGAAAATGCACTGGGACGCGCTTAGGTGGGTGTGGTCGTACTTAATTTTTTTAAAATCTGGACCTGGTGGGAAAACAATTTTAAGCTCCGGATCTGGGAGCCCTTTTCCTTGGATTTTAGGGGTCATGTAAAAGCATAATTTCATTTCTGTTCCTTAGTAATCATCCCAATATATTCTTCAAATGTACAAAATATTCTGTGACTTATTTACCATACTGCAGCTATAACTCTGCTCATGACCTGGGGTTCAAATCCAGGTAGCAGGCTCAAGGTTCACTCAGCATTCCATCCATCCTTCCTGAGGTCAGTAAAATGAGCATCCAGCTTGCATGGGGGTGGGTGGCAATATGGAGCCTGTATAATTACTTGTATAATTACTGCTTTAAGCACTATGGGATGGTATATAAGCAGAACACTTTGCTTTTTACAGCACACAAGGTTATAAATTTAGACACTGAAAGTTTTATGTTCTCATCCATTCTAAGTGAAATGTTTTCTTTCTTTCTTTCTTTCTTTCTTCCTTCCTTCCTTCCTTCCTTCCTTCCTTCCTTCCTTCCTTCCTTCCTTCCTTCCTTCCTTCCTTCTTTCCTTCCTTCCTTCCTCCCTTTCTTTCTTTCTTTCTTTCTTTCTTTCTTTCTTTCTTTCTTTCTTTCTTTCTTTCTTTCTTTCTTTCTTTCTTTCTTTCTTTCTTTCTTTCTTTCTTTCTTCCTTCCTTCCTTCCTTCCTTCCTTCCTTCCTCCTTTCTAATCACCATGTTCTAGAAAGGAACAAAAACAGATGCATCCAGAAGTCTGAAAGAATTGTATTTCCCAGAGCCAGAGGGAGGAAGAGGTGGCCATAAATTGTGGTTGAGTCCTCTAAATCTTCTGCCAAAAGCTGACAAATAGTTCAACATTTCAAACCTCAAATGATATAAGCTGGACTCTGGAGAGAGTTCTGGGACACAGAATCACTCTTTGCAAAATTGTCATCAGCTGAGAACCAATCAATTCCACCTGTGATTGAAAGTCATTTTAATGTGAAGCCTTAAAAAACTAGGATCCAATGGGAAATGACTTGTTGGTTTAATCTCCCTAGAAGATGCTTTGAAGGCTCAGGTTATGAATTATAGACTCAGAGAATTAGAGAATTTTAGAGGCAAAAGGGACCATGGAGATTATCTAGCTCAACACCTTGCTTATGTCTGGACAGTTCAAAATCTGACAAACCTTGCTTGTCCTTAATGAACACAATTATCTTTAAAAGTGAATGACTTTTAAACTATTAATATTAGAGATGGGCACGACTCAAAAAAATGGTGTTTCTTTTGTCGTTTGGTCGTTTAGAGGTCTGTTTCGGTTCGTTTTCGTTTTCGTGACGTTTTTTGCAAAAAAAATTGTTTTTGTTTCGTTAGGTAACGAAATGAAAAAACGAAAACGAAAACAAAAAATTGCTGTTTTGTTAGCATTCTTTTTTAGTTCAATGCATCTGCTGCAACGAAAACGAAAAACACGGCAAATTTGGTCGTTTCATTTTCGTTTTGTTTTGTTTTAAAAAAAATTCATTTCATTTTCATTGCGTAACGAAACGAAAAAACGAAAATGAAAAATCGCTCGTTTCGTGCCCATCTCTAATTAATATACTTCTCCTAATGTTGAGTTGAAACACGCTTCCTTTTTAATCTCCTGCATGGCAGCCTTTCACATATTTCAGGACGGCTATCATGACACTCTTAACCATTTCTGTTGCAAGCTAAACTCCCTTCCGTCCTCCCTTCCTTCCTTCTTTCCTTCCTTCCTTCAACAATCAACCAGCTCATTCAACTATTGTCTACAAAGCCAATATACACCAACATTTTCCTATCTAAATTTTCTATCTTGCCAATGTCTTTCTTAAAATGCAGTGCTCAGAACTGGACATTTATTTATTTATTTATTTATTTATTTATTTATTTATTTTTATTATTTTAATAGTTATATACCGCCCGTCTTCCAGAAGAAAATTGGGCAGTTTACAACACAATTCAAACAAAAAAATACAATGAAAACAATGAAAACATGTTAGTAGGACTGTCCTATTCCAGTTCTCCAAACATTTGTTGTTGTTGTTCAGTCATTCAGTCGTGTCCGACTCTTCGTGACCCCATGGACCAGAGCTCGCCAGGCCTTCCTAACCTCCACTGCCTCCCGGAGTTTGGTCAAATCCATATTGGTTGCATCGATGACACCGTCCAACCATCTCATTCTCTGCCGTCCTCTTTTCCTTTTGCCTTCCATCTTTCCCAACATCAGGGACTTTTCCAAGGACTCCTCTCTCCTCATGAGGTGTCTCCAAGCATAGGTCTCCTAATTTGCTTAACCTATGTTTTGTGCAAGCCAGATAAGCTTTCTTTATAGCATGCAAATGTGTATATTGTGCAAATTAAGATAATAAATGGTATTTGTATAGTATGCAACTTTGAGAAAATTATTTCCCATTTGCCCCTTGGCAAGATGGAGGCCAGGCTTCTTCTTGGAAGGCACAGGGCAGCAATGGTCCAATGGGGCTGGACTTTACAGGCCAGTTCAAACAAAGAGCAGCATGGTATGGGCACCTCCCTCTTGCTTACATCCATCATCTCTCTATTGGCTCTTCGAAGCATAGAGCTCCTTGTTGGCCAGAGGTAGGGTAGAAGCAGGAGGTTAATGCAGAAAAAGAAAAAAATGGTGTGCACTAGGCGGTGGGGAAGAAAGTTTTTTAGGGGAGAATTTTAAAAATGTCCCACTAGGCAGGGCCAATTAAGCCCGTTTATAGACGACCCCTAAGCTCCGCTGCAAATGGCTGCAAGCTCTGGAGCTTAAAAATGTTTCCCCACCAGCTCCGGAGTTTGCAGACAATTAAGTGCAACCCCGCCCACTTTAGTGTGACCCAGCACACTTTTCTTGTACCTTCTCTTTGGAGGTGAAAAATCTTTGATGCGGTGGAACGATAGTGAGTGCGGGGCTCTCCTCGCTTCTGTTTGCTGCTTTTTGGCTCCCGCCCCTTTAAGAGCTACTTTTACAGAGACGAGGGGGTTGGACTTGATGGCCTTACAGAGACAAGAGGCAGAACGAGGTGAGCGGCATGCTTTTCTTTCTCTTTTTCTCCCTCCCTCACGCAGCCAGCAACCAGGAAGTGCGGAGGGGGGTGGGGACAGAGGAAGAGCGACGAACCCCTAAGATCTCTGGTCCGAATTTAAGTGGCCAGCGGATCTTAGGAGTCGTGTAAAAAGGCCCTAAGAGTCTAAGGGCCTTTTCACACGACCCCTAAGATCCGCTGGTCCCTTAAATTCGGACCAGAGATCTTGGGGGATCGTTTCTGTTCCTGCGTCCCCACCCCTCAGCACTTCCTCCTCCTGTCGGCGTGCGGGGAGGGAGGGAAAAAAAGGACAAAAGAAGCCTTTACTAACCTGCCGGTGCCGGTCGAAGTTGCCACGAGCCCCGTTACTTCCTGGTTCCTTCTCAAGGGGCTCTTAAAGGGGCGGGAGGCGAAAAAACAACAGACAAGCGAGGAGAGCCCGGCACTCTTATCCGCATCAAGGAATTTTCATCTGCTGAGAGCAAGTACATGAAAGGTGCGCTGGGACGCGCTTAAGTGGGCGTGGTTGCACTTAATTTTCTCTAAACTCCGGAGCTGGTGGGGAAACATTTCTAAGCTCCGGAGCTGGGAGCCATTTGCAGCGCAGCTTAGGGGTCGTGTATAAATGCCAATTGAAGGGAAAATGATATCACAGTTCCTAGTGTTAATGTCCTGTTGCTGTAGATGTTTCTTTTGCCTTCTTCATGGTGGAGGCAGCTCTTTTGTGGTATCTTGTTCCATTGCGGTAAAAAAAGAGATTACTGCAATAAATGTGGGTGGGTGGGTGGGTGGGTGTGGGTGGGTGCGGGACAGGAGAGAGAGAGAGAGAGAGAGAGAGAGAGAGAGAGAGAGAGAGAGAGAGAGAGAGAGAGAGAGAGAGATGGGGAGATAAAATGCAGTGATACGTTGTATAAAGGAATTAATTCGTTCCAAATGAAATTATGTTAAGCAAAATTTCCTTTACACAAATTTCCCATAGGAATGAATTGAAAACAGAGTAATCCCCAATCGCGACCATTTTTATGTTGTACGGATTTGTCCCATAGACAATTCTGTTAAGCAAATTTCCCCTATCTCCAGATTTTTTTTTATGTTTTACAGATTTTATGTTATACAAACTGTTTGTTATACGAGGGTCCACTGTACTTCTGCCTCCACCAAACAAGGCTGGTGCTATAATAATTGTGGCTCTTTATGCAACAGACAGTTTAACTCTCAGAAGATTCATATTTGTTGGAGATGAAATCCTTATTTCTTTGGAAAGTTCATGTTTGTGTTAGCGGAAGAGGCTTGTTGCCCCAGGGTGAAATTCCAAAAGCAATTTTAAAGAGAAATTGGCTTCCTCTAGGTGGTCTATTTCAAACTGGAATGGGTTAACTTGAAAGCTTCTGGCAGCTGGTTTTATCTGAAGAGAATTCTTGCTTTGTTTTCGAGTTCAATTCTCCTGATGTAATATCTCCCATAAATCGAAAGATAAGAGCAGGGTACAGTATGTCCTTTTGATAAATTTACTGTGATTCCTCAGAGAGAGGAGAGAATAAAAGCAAGTATTCTACACTACTGACTGGTTATAATATTGGCTGCCTGCTCTCAAATGCGGAAAGGGCATTATATCTCAAATGCTGGTTAAGGACATGGGTTAAAAAATAAATAAATTCCCCAGCACTTAATGCTCATCAGTCTTCCATCTTGAACTCAAGGTCCTGAGATGAATCTTGATATTGACAAGGATTGTACGCACGTGCCTGGCGCTGCCCTGATGAAAACCCTTTGTAGTTCTGTTGTACATGTGGAAGCACCAAAGGCACTATCACACGAGGGAGAAGATGATTGAAGATGTGGGTTCGGAGTTATCACGTCCCTTGGGTTCTGCTCCGCTTCTGTATATGTCCCCACGGCCCTAACCTGCTTCAAGTAGGCACAGAGGAAATTTAAAAATAAAAAATAAAATAAAAAAAATTGGCCGACCAGCCCCAGGGAAAGATGCTGGGAGCTAAGGAGAAATTTATTTATTTATTTTTAAAAAATGCCCCACCGGCCTGCAGGCCAGCTGACATCCACCTGTTGCAAAGGACGTGGTGCCTGTTTGTGGTTCTAGTATTGTATTTGTCACCACGCCAGACACACAAGCAGATCATGAATTTGCTGATAAAACTCACCCATCCAAGATGTTGGAGTGAGACACATTTGATTTGGTCCACAACCAGGCACACATTTCTCTCATTCTTTATTTTCACAACCATCCTTAGGAGAAGGAATCTAGGATGCGCAGTAATGATTGTTACAAAATCACTTGAAAAAGCTTTGCCCTCCCAGCCCGAAATAAAGAGACGGACAACAGGCATTGGATTGAATAGGGCCACAACTTTATTAACTTATTAAATTAACGCCATGAAACAAGGGAGCCCGCGTAGTGAATAGGTTGGGTGCAGAAACTCCTAACGAGCTCCAACTCCCAACATACATCAGTGAGTTCCCCATTAGAAGTGTGCTGCCCACCTGTTCAGCACACCTCCAACCTTGAAGGTATGAATACCTCAGGGCTGCCCTCTGCCTCCTTGATAATCTTAATTTATCCTACTTAACCTATGGCTAATTACGATCCTATTTACTGCAAGAGGGCTACCAAGCACCCATTGGATGCCTCTGGAATCTCAACTGTCTCTATAACCTATTCACTACCCGCAGTTGCGACCAAACTGTAAGTGGTAACCCTAACAGTCCTAACCAGTTGATGACGGTAAGGGTGAAAACACACCGTCACCCAAAGCCAATCAGGGTGACGGCCAAAAATTCCCATCTGGCCCCAAAGCGACCAGCTACTCTCATCATCAAGACCAAGGCAGGGGTGGGGTGGGGTAGCAGCAGCGCCAGGACCTAGTGGGGCAGGCTGTTAAATAGACTGCCCCAGACCTCATCAACTTGTTGTCCTGGCACTCCCAGTCAACGTCTCATCACGCGAGAGGGCAAAGCTCCCCTCCACCGGGACGTCGACGGATTGGAGGTACCCTTGCATGGATTGGGATGTAGGCATTTTTGGAGATGGTCTTGATGGACCGCAGTTCAGAGGTTGACAGCTGTTTGCATGAATGCAACCACAGGCGCCTCTCATTCCCTTCTCCCGCTTTCCTGGCCAATGACCCACTCACCAGTTGGAGCCTGCTGCTGTCCCCCTCTCCTGGCTGTTCAACTCCTCCTTGGCAGTAAAGGCTTCCCTGGCTTACCTCGTTGTCAGAATAGGCAATCAGCCAAGGAGGCAGGACAGGGAAGCCCACGCGCCTGCCAAGGACCAGTTGAGCAGCTGAAGAGAAGGAGAGGACCAGGTGCTGGCAGGTGTGTGGGGGATCCAGAAGAGGAGGCAGGGGAAGGGAACATGCCGCACCTATGGTGCTGTGCATACAAATCGAAATGAACCTTCAAAATTAAGTTTGTGCCCATCTCTAGTTTTGAATTTAAGTTCAGCCTTCTAACCACTGGACCACAGTGAAATAAACAGAACATTTATAAGATCAGAACAAACTGTCTGAAAAAAGAAGTGTAGTAACATCCTTAAGGAGGGTTACACTGGTAAAAAGATGTAGCTTAATTATTCTGAGCAGGTTGCCAATGTTATTTTCTGTTTTTGTTGGAATAAACCAGGAAACCTCAAAGGCACTTTCTGTGTATTCATCCTTTAAAGATCAGCTTTATCTTTTTCCTTTTGCCTCTAGTTAATTCTTTTCTATCTCACAAAAGGATGCCGTATAGCACCTGCAGGAGGATGTTTGCAGTCAACAAAACATAAGCAGCTTTTTTACTTGTAAAAGTCTTGTTTCCTTCCCATCCCCCCCCACCTGGTTTGCATTCAGTGTGGCTGCCTCCCACCCACCTACCCTCAGCTTTTGGCATTATGTACCCAGACTAGTAAAAATCTGCCAAAACATTTTTCGATCTAGCGGAAACACAGTATAGGTACCCTTGCTATGGTAATATGTCTGTGTGTGCTTGGGGGGTGGGGGAAACAGAAATCTTTTGTGGCAAAACCTGCAGAGGAGCACATATATTTTTTTTAGGAGTCTTTTATCCAGTAATTACCCAGAAGGCGGTGGCTTTTACAGAGATAAATCTATAAAGTGGAAATAAAGTCTATGTATGAAGAAAGGCCAAACAAAATTGCATACCTCCTATTTGAGTCAAATTCTCAACCAGCCTTTTTTTTATGTGGTTGGAAGCTGCTGTAGATAGGGACCACAGCTTTTGTCTTTCTCCTAACAATGTCAGTTAAGTTTGGGTATGATTGGATTGTTTAACCCTCTTCAACTCCAGAATGGAACAGGAGATCCTCTGTTAATCCTGGGTTGTATTATATTGCTGTCAATCCCTGAGCAATGGACCTTGACTGTGAAAGTCCTATCCATGCTGGATTTGCATTGAATGAAAATGCACTGGATACTTATGGAACGTGCTTAGCTTTATTTAAATGCAAAGCCTACGTGAAGCCAAGCAATACACATTCCAACAAGACAATAGATTGTTGGCTTCCCTCAAGGCTCCATCAGCTAATTTACCTCTCTCCATGCCTAATTCTTTTCCAGACTGCTGTTTCTTTACAGATCCACATTCCTCCCACTTCTTTGGTTGTAATGGTGTCACAGAGCCCTTTTACACGACCCCTAAGATCCGCTAGTAGCTTAAATTTGGATTCCCCAGCCAGATATCATGTGGGTTTTGTTCCTCTTCCTGTGTTCCCACTCTTACACACTTTGTTGCTTCTGTCTGCGATGAGGGGAGGGAGAAAAAAGGGCGAAAAAATGCAGGCTCACCTCCATTCATCTCCGTCTGCCCAGCCCCCGGAGCAGTGGAGCAGCCCCGTAGGGATTCTTGTCTGTTAAAGGGGCGGCAAACAAACAGAAGGTGAGTAGAGCCCAGCATTCACAGCTTCACAATCCACATCGGACTTTTTTTTACCTCTGGAGACCAGGTACTTGTAAAGTGTGCTAAGGCGCGCTTAAGTGAGCGTGGGCATACTTTTTTTTTTTAAGTCCACTGCTGGTGGGTAGAGATGGGCATGACTCAAAAAATGGTGTTTCGTTTGTCGTTTGGTCGTTTAGGGGTCCGTTTCGGTTCATTTTCATTTTCGTGACTTTTTTGCAAAAAATTTCGTTTTCATTTCGTTAGGTAACGAAACGAAAAAATGAAAATGAAAATGAAAAATTGCTGTTTTGTTAGCATTCTTTTTAGTTCAATGCATCTGCTGCAACGAAAACGAAAAACACGGCAAATTTGGTCGTTTTGTTTTCGTTTTTGTTTTGTTTTTTAAAAAAATTTCGTTTCATTTTCATTGTGTAACGAAATGAAAAAACAAAAACGAAAACAAAAAATCTCTCATTTCGTGCCCATCTCTACTGGTGGGAGAACAATTTTATGCTCCGGATCTGCAAGTGTTTTGCAGCGGATTTTAGGGGTAGTGTAAAAGGGCTCACAGTCACCATCCTTGAATGTGGAACTGAGAGGTCTGTGGCATTTCAGATGAATCTAGGCCCCAGATTTCATTGGTGCCAACCACCGTATCCAGGGAGACCAAGAAAGTTAGTCCAACAGCAACAGGAGGGCCTGTAGTTCTTCACTTTAATTATTATCTCTTTTAGAACATTTTAAAGACATTCCCAGAAGGCCATCTAGAGATATTGGCCAGTATTAAATGGATCAAGAAAGTGTCGTGCCTTACAGACATGCTGTTCTGGATCTTCTCAAAATGGCTTCTGATTGTGGTGCCGTAAACATGCACAGGACCTCTGGCTGTACGGTTTCTGTCTCTTGCAAGGCTTTCAGATAAGGCTGCATTGTTCTCTGGCCATGGGAGCAAGATTCGATGAGAGAACCCCGAGGAAACAATAAGTAAGTTCCAGGTTTGCTTACACAGAGAAGTTTATTGAGTAAATTACACAGGCACCCACACAATGCTGCGAATCCCAAGTCAGTACTTGAAGAACGGACTACCATGAGACCGATCAAATAACTCTTACCTACATTGGCTGTTTACATCTATGAAGCACAGCTGTGCTAAGGATCATTATTTTTGTACTGCTTTGATGAGCAGCAGAGATATGTGAAATGCTCCCCTTTCTGTGTCCCACTGTGATAAGCTAGGTATGTACCCTGTTTCCCCCAAAATAAGACCTACCCCCCAAATAAGCCCTAGCAGGATTTCTATGCATTTGTTAAATATAAGTCCTACCCCGATAATAAGACCTAGTGATGGGCGTGGCTGTGCCTGCTCACGCACGCGTGCACACACACACACACACACACACACACACACACACACACACACACACACACACACACACACACACACACACACACACACACAGACAGCACATGTTGCCTCTCCCTTTCCATTCATGGTCCTCCCCCCACCTTCGCTTCGGCCACCAAAGTTACCATACTTTGTAGCATTTTTGCTTGCAGTTCCTGTATCCCTGAACATAAGCCCTACCCCAAAAATAAACCCTAGTGTATCTTCTTGAGGGAAAATAAATATAAGACAGTGTCTTACAGTAGTTTCAGGGACAAGCTCCTTAGTAGTAGTTGACAAGCATCTGTGTTGTCTCCATCTCGCTGTGCGTGCCAAGAACTCACCGGGACAACTTGACCATCTTTGGTTTACCAGGAAAACACTGAAGCATCTTTGCTTAGCCAACGAAAATGGATGACACAGATCAAAATGGAGTCCAGACCTAACATAGGCCACCCACCTTCTCACTGCAGCAAGCAAGGGAAAGCACTGCTTTTCCCATTTATCTTTCCAATTCACAATTGCTGTCATGTTTGCATTGGATACATCCCACCAAATTAATTTCCAGTGATTTATTACTTGTTTCAAGAGATGCCTCGCAGCCTCAGAAAATATTTTCCTCTCAGTGTGGAAAGAAATATGTTTATCAGTATTTTGCGGAGAATGTTGCGGTACCATCAATGGGTTCTTTCTCTGTTATTTATTAGTTCTCTCAATACTGTACTACTGCATATGGAACAACCAAACACATACACATATGTTCTTTCTTTGCAGGCATGGAAAACTGCTACTGCATGAAGATGATTCAAAATTCCTTCCATTACATTTATATTTATGACAATGGTTCCTGTTCTTTTAAAGCATAAACCATTGTCAGTAATATACAATGAGGGATATTATAGAGTGACAGCCCATAATTCAGCTAGAAATTAACTTTCAAAAGCCTCCGAGTTTGAAGCACCATTTGCTTTACCAAGTGAATAGCTCTGAGATTTGAAATATATTTCTCCGTGCCCCTTTCCTGCTCTAATTTCCCTCTGCAAAGAAATGTGGTTGCTTAAAAAAAAGAAGAGATGGCTGCATGTACTGTGAACTAATTGTCTGAGATATTTGGTGTATCCTTCCTCGGGTGTTCCAATTATACTAGGTGACATAGAAAAGAAGGGAGCTTATTGCCAGCATTTTGTGTCTTTCTTTGCCCATAACTAGAGATGGGAGAACTCTTTTTTTTTTGGGGGGGGGGATGACAGCTCCCAGAATTCCAGTGCCAGCATGGCCAGACTTAATCAAACACTTAATCTTAATCATATATACATTCTTCATATCCATATTGTAGCTAAAACAGAATTTGACTTCCACTTACAATGCAGGCTATAGTCATCTTTCTCTACCCTATGCTGGACATGGTGTATAGTAGATTTTCCCAATGTAGTGCTCACCAGGTATTTCGAATTAGAATTCCAGTGTGTGTGTGTGTGTGTGTGTGTGTGTGTGTGTGTGTGTGTGTGTGTGTGTGTGTGTGTGTGTGTGTGTGTGTTGTTGTTGTTGTTGTTGTTGTTGTTGTTGTTGTTGTTGTTGTTACAGTCATGACCGACTCTTCGTGACTCCGTGTCCATGGAGCTTTCTTGGCAGGAATACTGGAGTGGTTTGCCAGTTCCTACTCCAGGCGCCTACAGCAACTGGTATTCCCTGGTGGCCTCCCATCCAAGTACTAACCAGGGACGGCCCTGCTTAGCTTCTGAAATCAGGCGAGATCGGATGTGCATCTAGGCAGCTAGGATTCCATCATACATATCCACTAATGAGTTATGGATTCCAAAACATGATCATCACTTTAAAGAAGGCTAATCTTAAAGAGACACTATTCAACAACACCACTCTTTCTAAGTCTTAAAATATGGAGGCATCCAATTACCCAGTGTTTGGATGACAACCTGGCTATCTGATATGTTAGCTAGATCTTCATTGTTGAAGAAAATTTGATGTTTGTTTGTTTGATGGCTTAGCAACGGTGAGGAATACCTGATTGTTCAGCTCTATTTTCAGTTTTTTCCTTTAATCAGTGGACACTAATATGATGATTTCCACATGCTCATCGTATGGAATACCTCTTTGTCTGGAATCTATGCTAGACTTTCTATTTCAAAAAGGTACCGATGCATTCAATGTGCATGGCTTAGGGCAGGAGTGGATAGTTTCCAAAGTTCTGGGAGGTGTACATACACATCCCCAGTCACTGGAGGGCCAGGCTTCACTGGAGGACCAGGCACCCCTGTTTAGAACTCATGTGTTCTGGGGATTGATAGGGCTTGACTAAAGATCTGATGTAGTCCCAGGAGTTTGTAGACTAGGTTTGATATACATGCCATTTGAGGAGCTGGAGAATGTAAATGGATCACATTTTTCGTTAAAATCTTATTCACACAAGTGCTAAACATATTGGGTAAATTCTGCTGGTTTGAAGCATTTTCTTGGAAGTGTATTAAAGACCCATCAGAATGGTGAAAAGGAATAACGGCATTGCTAGTTTCAATGCAAATCCCAGAAACAATTTTCATTTCTGACAGGTTTTTCTGTTTAGAGTAATTGAAGCTGGCAGCCTTATTACATAACCACTGCCAAATAGGAAAACAGCATCATAGTCAGCATTTCTCGAAAATGAGGGTAGATGGAGAGAAATATAAAATTCTAGGTAAGGAGCAATTCAGTGTAAACAGTGTGAGGCTTTTGTATGACTTCAAGTGAGATGATAGAAAATCATCATCACCACCACCACTATCGTCACTAGAGATGGGCACGACTTGAAAAAAAATTTTTTTCGAGTTGTCGTTAGTCGGGCCGGTTCCGTTTCGGCTCGTTTCCGTTTTCGCACGAAAATTTGCAAAAATTAGTCGGTTCTTTTTTGTTTTTTCGTTGTCGTTAGTACTGGTTTGGGGAGGGGGTAGCGGGCTCCTGGAGGGAGCTGCAGGAGTCAGCCAGAGCCACAAGTGACGGACTGGCAGACTCTTTGCACCCGCTGTGTCTCACGTACTTGCATGTAGTGCAATGCAAGTAGATCTGGCTTAGGTTTAAGACGGGCTTAGCGCAACGGCTAGGGTTAGGCTAGTTACGGGTGAGGTTACGGTGAGTATTGGGGTGCACCTCTGGGTGCCTCTCTGACCCACTTAGAAGGACAGTGTACTGGTGTATGGGTTAGGCTTAGGGTTCGGGTTCGGGTTACGATTAGTGGGCTGTTTATGCCCGATTGGCACATCCCAGAAGTCTCTGTGGTCAACCTGGCCAAGTGGCCATGCGATTGGTGGAAAATTTGCATGGTCCACTCACTCCCATGGGCGAGCCCATCATTGCAAATGTGCAGGTGTAAAAAAATAAAATAAAATAAAATAAAATAAAATAAAATAAAATCAACGGAGACTTTTTTTTTGCAAGAAAAACCCACTGCTGCTACTGTAAAAATTCAAGCATTTAAAATAGCTAATTTTCGCATGTTTCTGGGGTGCTTTGGTGGGGTTTTGGGCAACGATTTAAAAAAAAATATTGCGGTCGCCATTTTGGATCCCCCGCACTGCATGGCAAATGGATGCGCCCTCCCAGCCTGGTACCAGCAGCGCAGCAGTAGCAATAGCCAAGGAGAGGGGGGCGGGGAACCCCCCCCCCAAATAAAACACCCTTCTGGCCTGGTAGGTGCCCTCAGACAGTTTTCGCCTACTTTTAGGGCCGGGAATCGAGGTTTTTTTAACTTTTAAAAACTTTTTTTCTGTGCCGCTTGGCATTGCGCGATGCAAGTAACGAGCACGACAAATCAGACCAAATTGTTCGTTCGTCGAGCTCGAAGTCTGGCGGAGTAATTCCCGTTTCCGTTTCCGTAGAGTAACGTATACGAGTAACGGAAACGGAAACGGGAATACCGCTAAGTCGTGCCCATCTCTAATCGTCACCATTGTCATAGTCATCACCATCGTCCCCATCATCACCAGGTAATTATTCTTAGTCATAGATCACACCATGATGTGATGGCTTTAATTGATTGATAGAGCACATGCTTCACCTGGATGGAGAATTTTCTGCGTTGAGTCACCAGCATTTCCGGCTTCAGAGGAGTTCAGTCACCAATGGTGAGAAATTCAGACACCAAGGGTGATAATTTCGAAAGCTACTACTACTAAGGACTACCAGCAGTGAACACTTGGACAGTATTGCCCAGCCTGTTGTGTAGATGCTTGTGTTTTTAGGGTGGGTGGGTGGGTGGGTGGGGGATTGTTTGGGGATTTGTGTGTGTGTGTGTGTGTGTGTGTGTGTGTGTGTGTGTGTGTGTGTGTGTGTGTGTGTGTGTATTGAATCTGGTCTCTGGGTGTCTAAATTTCATTGTATGTGTATACTGTGTATATACACACAATGGCTAATAATAATAATAATAATAATAATAATAATAATAATAATAATAATAATAATAATAATAATAATAATAATAATAATAAAGTGAGATTTTCTAAAAAAAAAAGTGTGTGTGTGTCCCCCTTATTTACTTGTTCTTTCGTTATCTAGACTTTTCTTAATCACGTCTTTAAGAATATAATGCACTTTTCAAAATATACCGAGAAAAGCTGCCCTTGGCGGGCGGGGAGTCTTTCTAATCTTATCAGAGCATCCATGCCTTGTCCTTATGCATCTCTTGGTGGTTTACTAATTTTTTTTTACAGAAGTCTTCTACTTTATGCGCTGCTCCAGCATGCCACTGGCATGTGTCTCCAATAATCATTATTGTCTAAATATAAAGCCATAAGAAAGGAAGGTCATATGAAATTATAAGTCTTAACAGGGTTTCCAACAATACATTGGTATTAGAGGTAAGCAGTTGGTTGCTGAAAATAGTCCTAGATGCTGTCAGGTATTTTTATTTCACAGAAAGTGGTGTTCATACCTATCAGACGTAGCTCTCAGATTTGTGTTCGGCCAGCATCAAAAGGTCAAGAATAGAATTGAACATGAACTGAACTACTGTAAGTGGCCTAATGCCTCTGAAGAGACCAGTGAAGGAGGACCGTTCCCCCCATCATAGGGGTTGAAGGGACTGGAAACAGGAGCAGAAAAGAAGGAGGCTCTGAAGGTGGAAGAGGAAACAGACAGAGAAAAATATGAGGAAGACATGAGATATAAAAAGGGAGGAGACATGTTGGTGTGGACAGAGGGAGGAGACAGGAAGGAAAAGAGACAAAAGCTGGGAGACAATAAGGCAAGAAGATCTATTGATAGGAGAATGGGTGGACCTCGAGGTACCAAAAGAGTATGGTGAGAAAACGGTGGGAAAGACCTTATTGGAAGAAATGGCTGGAAGAGAAAGGAAAAAAAGGAGACAGAGTGGAGAGAAAGAGAGAAGAATAACAGAGACAACCAATCATGTTCCAGGTGTCTTGGAAAGTCTCATGGGACAAGTGCCTTCAAGCCCAGAATGGACCCTACCCCGGGCAAGAGAGTATGAGAACCTCAGATTGGCTGCGACGTAATGTGTGCTAGATCTTTGATGCTGGCCAATCAGGAGTTGTGCAGGGACAGACCTCACCCTGCCTCCCTCTCTGATTGGCCAGCAGCACAAAGCAGGAAAGATGACGTCGCAGTGTGCTTCCTTGTTGGATTTTAACCCTGCGCCAGGCAGAGAAAGGTAAAGCAATTGGATCTGCATGTATCAGCCAGTTCAGAGGACTACCTGGGTTCGTATGGTTCGTTTCATAACCTACTGCAGGCATGTCCAAACTTCGGCCCTCCAGATGTTTTGGACCACAACTCCCACAGTCCTTTGCCATTGGAAATACAGGCTTGGAATTCTGGGAGTTGTGGTCCAAAACATCAGGAGGGCCGAAGTTTGGGCATGCCTGACCTACTGGTTCCAAAATGAAATGCCCATCCCTAATGCCATTAACTGTAATAAGGCTCAGTGTTGTGTGCTATGACCAGAGCTGCTGCAGATTCAGTCTTTTTCTTACTTCTGGATTAGGTATTTGTGGCCATGAGAGCAAGACTACCACTCTTTCCCTTGTCACACTTTCAAATTAGCCCCTTTGGAAACACTAGGATAGGGCTTATCTATCTATTACCCCAACTCCAGTGACTGAGGACCCTTATGGCGTTTGCTGGTAGGCTGCTTTGACCTCTCTCTGCCTTTCCTCCTCTCTCTTCTCATCTGTTGTGTGTATAATTTTCTGTTCGAGCCAGGAAATATTTTTTTATCTTCCCTTCTAGATAAAAGCCTACAGATTGTGGAATAGATATATATTCAGGTGAGTCATTTCAAACTAGCAATGTTATTGCCTTTCTGTCTGTAATGTGGATCTGTTGCCTTATGCCCAGAACAGAAGTAGCTAGCAAGCCATTACTGCTCTCCTTTAAAGACAGCTTTATGAGTAATATTTCAAAGGATCATGGGTAATGATATGCAAAGTCCCATAAAGACAACTGGCACTAAGTGCAATGAGGGAAGGCAACAGGTGTCACATATGGTCTTCTTTGGTTGATCTGTCAAGGCTGAAATTGGCAACCACTGACACATATTTAGACCCTCTGGAGGCTCATCTGAGTTCTACAGCTGTTTCCTCCATCAGAGGTTTTGTCTCTTGGAATTACTTAAACTGGTAATTCTTGGCAAAGCCGAAAGGGAAGAACGAAACTACTGTGGTTTACAGCCTTCTGTTTTTGTTATTGCTTTACATAACATTTCCAAGTGGGATATTCAAGACCCAGAAAGACTTCTTGTCAATGTGTGCAGTTCCAGTTATACAATTAACATAATTTTCAGCAAAATACCCTGGAATGTTCTCTGTATAATCATCATGAGACAATAACATTTGGAGAACTCAGCTTCTTTAACCAGAAGGAGTTGCATGATATGCTTTAAGAACGAATTTTATCCAGTAAGGAGAAGGTATATCTATGTCATACGAAGAGACACTTTGACAGACATTCTAAAAACAGGTATTTATGCCAGCCATCAGATAATATGATTTAAACATGCAGCTATGATTACTAGCTCAAGACATGAACACTGCTCTCAAATGCCCAGAATTCTGATTTTTTAATTTACAGAAGCTTGCTGGCCTAAATCCTTTCTAGGTTTGCATGCTTGTAAATTAAGTTTACAATTAAGAAATCAACCCAAATGTTCACTGGAAGGACAGATTTTGAAGCTGATGCTCCAGTACTTTGGCCACCTCATGAGGAGAGAGGAGTCCTTGGAAAAGTCTCTGATGTTGGGAAAGATTGAAGGCAAAAGGAAAAGGGGATGGCAGAGAATGAGATGGTTGGACGGTGTCATCGATGCAACCAATATGGATTTGACAAACCTCCAGGAGGCAGTGGAGGATAGGAAGGCCTGGCGAGCTCTGGTCCATGGGGTCACGAAGAGTCGGACACGACTGAACGACTGAACAACAACAAATTAAGTTGAGCTTATTTACTTACATTTCCTCGAGGCCCTGTAAATTTAGCAGATGAAATGTTGACCTGTTTTCCCCTTCCACTCCTGAGGCTGGGCTTCAACAGTCCATGACAGTTCTGATCCATGCAGTTAGTTTATCTAAATGTTTCCTCAGCCACCGGAGACCTGCCCTTGGAATGGTTGAATCTGTCTGTTCTGGTTTCTCATCTCCTCCCACCCTATATTTAGGCCATTTCAAATAGTGAGATGTCTTTAAAAAATAATAATCAACATTTTTATTAGAAGTTTGTTTTGTGTTGTTATTAAGTGGGATGCATATTTTTCACAATGCTCCCCTTTTAAGTGTACCATGCTCATTTTTGTCAGGCATTTTAATTTTCTGTACTATATACCTTCCTGTGTGTGCCATTTCGTGAAATATACAGCTGTGTTTTGATGTTGTTATTGTTGAATTAGAAAATTCAATTTCAAAGCACAGAGAAGGATCAATTGTGATACTCGATATCTTCCAGTATCTTTGCTCCCATCTCCAAGGCAATGGTCACATCGGTGACATATAAACAAGGGTGAACACAGCCTGTCTGCAATGGCAAAAAACATACGAGTGTGCTTTGTGACAGATGAATGTCAATCCATCTCTACTGTAAGACAGTACAAGGCAGTTGTCCACCCTGTTGCGCTCATATGGGCAACAACAATGGGTGTACAGAACTATCTCTATGCCATTGAAATGTGTATGCTCTGTTCAATATTGGGTCAAATGACACTACCCAACAGCAACTAAATGTGACGTCAACTACAGAGAGAATGCGAGAAAGCCAGCTTCACTGGTATTGACGAGATCTCAGAGCAGCACTTTCCACCATGGCCAAAACTGCTTAGCACCTGAAAATTGATGGCTGGTCATTAGAGATGGGCACGACTTAGCGGTATTCCCGTTTCCGTTTCCGTTACTCGTTTCCGTTACTCTACGGAAACGGTAACGGGAATCACTGCCCCAGACTTCGAGCTCGAACCAACG
Organism: Phrynocephalus guinanensis; assembly: GCA_037367245.1. Lineage (NCBI taxonomy): Eukaryota > Metazoa > Chordata > Lepidosauria > Squamata > Agamidae > Phrynocephalus > Phrynocephalus guinanensis. The sequence continues at coordinate 7,323,990 of CM074745.1, read as the reverse complement.
AACGAACAATTTGGTCTGATTTGTCGTGCTCGTTACTTGCATCGCGCAATGCCAAGCGGCACAGAAAAAAAGTTTTTAAAAGTTAAAAAAAAAACCCGATTCCCGGCCCTAAAAGAAGGCGAAAACTGTCTGAGGGCACCTACCAGGCCAGAAGGGTGTTTTATTTGGGGGGGGGGTTCCCCGCCCCCCTCTCCTTGGCTATTGCTACTGCTGCGCTGCTGGTACCAGGCTGGGAGGGCGCATCCATTTGCCATGCAGTGCGGGGGATCCAAAATGGCGACCGCAATATTTTTTTTGAAATCGTTGCCCAAAACCCCACCAAAGCACCACAGAAACATGCGAAAATTAGCTATTTTAAATGCTTGAATTTTTACAGTAGCAGCAGTGGGGTTTTCTTGCAAAAAAAAGTCTCCTTGATTTTATTTTATTTTATTTTATTTTATTTTTTTACACCTGCACATTTGCAATGATGGGCTCGCCCATGGGAGTGGACCATGCAAAGTTTTGGAGCCATTCCACCAATCGCATGGCCAGGTTTTGCTGACTGTACCAGGCTGGGAGGGCGCATCCATTTGCCATGCGGTGGGGGGGGATCCAAAATGGCGACCGCAATATTTTTTTTGAAATTGTTGCCCAAAACCCCACCAAAGCACCACAGAAACATGCGGAAATTAGCTATTTTAAATGCTTGAATTTTTACAGTAGCAGCAGTGGGGTTTTCTTGCAAAAAAAAGTCTCCTTGATTTTATTTTATTTTATTTTATTTTATTTTTTTACACCTGCACATTTGCAATGATGGGCTCGCCCATGGGAGTAGACCATGCAAATTTTCCACCAATCGCATGGCCACTTGGCCAGGTTGACCACAGAGACTTCTGGGATGTGCCAATCGGGCATAAACAGCCCACTAATCGTAGCCCAAACCCGAACCCTAAGCCTAACCCATACGCCAGTACACTGTCCTTCTAAGTGGGTCAGAGAGGCACCCAGATGCACCCCAATACTCACCGTAACCTCACCCGTAACTAGCCTAACCCTAGCCGTTGCGCTAAGCCGTCTTAACCCTAAGCCAGATCTACTTGCATTGCACTACATGCAAGTACGTGAGACACAGCGGGTGCAAAGAGTCTGCCAGTCCGTCACTTGTGGCTCTGGCTGACTCCTGCAGCTCCCTCCAGGAGCCCGCTACCCCCTCCCCAAACCAGTACTAACGACAACGAAAAAACGAAAAAACAAACCGACTAATTTTTGCAAATTTTCGCGAAAAACGAAAACGAGCCGAAACGGAACCGGCCCGACTAACGACAACTCGAAAAATTTTTTTTTCAAGTCGTGCCCATCTCTACTGGTCATCCCTATCTTGAACAACCAAAATAGGGATGACAGAACACTGTCAATAAGGACATGCAGTCAATTGGGCAATGTGGCATTACAGGATCTTAAGAGCAGACATGCGGAGGAGGAGGAGGAGGAGGAGGAGGAGGAGGAGGAGGAGGAGAATATATAAAGTATAACTTCAACATCTACTTCTTTATTAGACAGTTGACTAGGGATGGGCACCTTTACAAAAATGCACACTGTTTGATTGTTTTGTAAGCTTACAAAACCTTACAAAACAAAATGAAACAGCAAACAATATGTCATCAAGAAAGGAAAAAAAAACACATTTTTTGGAAATGAAATGATTCATCTTAGCCTCTTGATCCAGCTGTCTTGAGGACAGTGGGTTTATTTTTCAACTGATTGATTTGTTTTCCTTTCTTCCCAAGCACCAGCTGTTGAGATAGCTTCTTTCCAATCTTGATCCGCCTGACGCTAGCCAGCTCAGGAGCTGAGCTGTTCCCTTCGCTGGCTGTGTGCAAGTTGATTTAAACTGTTTTCCTTTCCTTTTTAAGTAGGACTGTGGAGGTTAATTTTTAAAATATTTTTCCCTGGCCACACCACAATCAGCTGTTGAGTTTATCTGCCCAATCTCTCTTTGCAGCAGCTAGCTATTAGGTTTCTAGCTTGTTTCCAGATGGTTCTTTGTTTGAAAGCAAATTGATTGGAAGGTTTGAGGGTCTTTGATTTAGGTCATGGGCTCCCTGTTAAATAAAAATAGGGAAAGCTCCCCATTATTTATAGCCTTACAAAGTGTTTTGTTTCACGACAAAAATTCTTTTAAAAATCTGTTATTAATGAAACAAAACAAAGTGAAGGCTGAAACAAAACAAAACACTATATTTCTGTTTCATGCCCATCTCTACATTTGGCCATGCTCTGTCTTGCTCATATTTGCTTCGAAACTAGAAACATTTCTCGTTTTCTAAAATACTTGAGTTCAAGCTTTGGAAATTCCATTGAAAGCATATGAAATGTCATGCTAGTCATTCATGCAAACTGGGTCATCAAACATACAGCATGGAACAGCTGATATACGTGATTATTGACACTTAGGGCTTCCTAAACTTGATTTAATTCACAAGTCTAACTGAATTGCAGAATCTAAGCCCAATTCACATTTCATTTCAAGATAATTGATACTACGTTGTACTGCTCTAACAGTTAAGAAGTTTTTATCTGATGTTCAGTAAAACTCTGGCTTCTTGTAAGTTGAGCACATTACATTTCCTCCATTTTTGAATGACCAAGAACAGACCCTGCCCCTACTCTGTTTAACTACCTTTCAAGTATTTGGAAAGAGCTCTTACATATCCTCTCAATCTTCGTTTCTCAAGGCTAAACATGCCCTCTTCTTTCAATCTTACCTCACTGGGCTTGGTTTCTAGTCCCCTAATCTTTGTTGCCTTCCTTCAAACTCCCCCCCCCCAGTTTGTCACCATCCCTCTTCCAGTGTCGTGTACAAAACAGAAAAGAGGGGGACAAGTACCTCACAGGCTTTTCACAGGATTCTGATAATGCAGCCAAAATGGCATTTGTCTTCTTAGCTGGAGTTTCAGGAAACTTAACTTTACATAAGAACATAAGAAGAGCCATGCTGGATCAGGCCAAAGGCCCATCTAGTCCAGCTTCCTGTATCTCACAGTAGCCCCACCAGATGCCTCTGGGAGCTTACAAGACTAGATATCTGTCTCCTGATACCACTCCCTGGCATTTGACTCTTGAAGTACCCTGGTTTTAACCCTAGAGATTACAAATCTCCATTAGAGATGGGCACGAAACGAGCAATTTTTCGTTTTCGTTTTTGTTTTTTGTTTCATTACATAACGAAACGAAAAATGAATTTTGTCTCCAAAATGAAACGAAACGAACCGAAACAACAGAAATTTTGTCATGTGTTTCGTTTTCATTGCGGCAAATACATTGAACTGTAATGAATGCTAACGAAACAGCAATTTTTCATTTTTGTTTTTGTTTTTTTGTTTCGTTACATAACGAAATGAAATCGATTTTTTTGCAAAAAATTCATGAAAAACGAAAACGAACCGAAATGGACCCCCTACACGACAAACGACAAATGAAACACCATTTTTTTGAGTCGTGCCCAATCTCTAATCTCCATCATGGTTTGCATTTTCCTGGAAATCCAGCTGGTGCCCCGAGTCATTGCATCATAGATGCTATTACATTTGTTGGTTGAAGCTTATGTGTGCAATGAGACTCAGTAAAAGTTTTGAAAACAACCCTGTCCATCCAAATATGCTTGCTAATGTGGTTTAGTTCCACATTATCAAATTGTCATTTTCTGCCTAACAACTCTGTCCAGGTGTTCCTATTTTGTAGGTCAAAAAGATGGTTGGACACTTTTTGATAGCATGTCTTGACATTATCACTGTTTGAGTCAGGCATTTGTATTCAGGTTTGTACATTCTTCCAAAAATTTTGTGTGTGTGTTGGGGGGGGGATAGGGTATTCCACCACCTGAAAAGCCAAGAAGAAGATAACCTGCTGATATAAAGGACCACAGTAAATTCCACCTATTTAACATAATGAGAAGTGCTTGCACAGACTTCCAGATAATTTCTGGGTCTGGCAACTGCAATTGCTGATTTAGACTGTTTTGCCTTTATCCAGGCTGAGTTCCAGAAATCATAATTACTACAATTTTCAGAAAATCTGTGCTCTGAATGAAGTGTTCAGTGCTTTTTATAAACTTGCAAGGAAAATGGATCCAAGTTCATAAATAGTGCACTCTGCACCTTCAGGTTCGTGGAATATGAGGGTGCCATTGTAAAGGTTCATGGAAACGAAGCCCGTTATGCTTTTCATGGCTGATAATATGATTCAGGCATGGGTTGCTTAAATGAACACAGGGGATAAAGAGGATAGGAATATGCATCTGCTTTGGAAAACAAATTGTCTAAACAAAGTGAAGCAGGAGCTGTTGTATGCCACAAGATCAGAAAAGGGATGTTGGCAGTCATCATTAGGACACCTTTGCCCCACCCCCAGCCCGAAATAAAGAGGCAAGACAGCAGCTTTTGGCTTAAACAAGCACCACAACTTTATTAACATCTTACTGAAACTATGGCAATAAGGCCGCCTACGTAGTGCAATAGGTTGGGATCAGTGACTCACGAAGATATCCATATCCCATGTGACCTTCAGTGAAATCCCAATTAAAGGTTTAACTACATCAGGACTGCCCTTGGACACTTATGAATCCTAATTTATCACTTTCTTTTTGCCTATGTTACAATCAACTCCTATCCCACAGGATGCCAATCTGGGATCTCAACAGACTCTATTAACTTATGCACTACCCACCGTTGCGACCAAAGTAATGACAACCTAACCTCTAAGGCTGATAATGGGATGGGCGAAAGCACACTGCCACCCACCGGCCAATCAGGGTGGCAGCCAAAAATTCCCATCCAGCTCTGAAGCGACCAGCTAATCTCATTATCAACCAAAGGGTGGGAGGGAGGGGTCACCGCGGCACCATGAGAAACACATGGAGCATGTTGGGGCAGTCCCTTAAATAGACTGCCCCTCGCCACGCAAAAGGGTTCCTGGTGCCACCATTTTGAGCCTCTTCACGCAGGAGGGCAAAGAACCCCTGTGCCAAGCCAGGCAGATGCGAAGGTACCGTTACAAATAGCTAGACTTTGTTATTTGTTTTAGGGGCAAAGAGACTGACATTTGCACAAATATAATTCATTTGGCAAAAGAAAGAAATACCAAAGCAAGTTGGCTTCTCTGGAGTCTATTTACTCCTCATCTGCCTGACCAAGCAGCCAATTCTATAATGAAGCCAATCTAATAAGCAATGCAGCACCCTGCCTTTTCCATGCCTGGATGCAAAACCGCTGCTTGGAGGAGGGGAGGAAAAATATATTTCCTTGTTTTGCTTTGCTTTGTTTAGACCCCAGCCGAGGCAAACCTGGTAGAAATGCCTAGGGAGGCAGTAAAGCTAAGTGTACAGTGTGCCAAGCGTGTGCTCTGCTACTGAGTGGTGCTGCCCTCTCCTTTCAAACCAGGAGATGGTGGAACACAGTTTAATTAGTGAAAAAGAAATGATCTTAGGAAGAGCTAGCAAGATCTCGGATGGACAAGATTTTTCTTAATTTTGACTGCTTCTTAAATGTTGCTATTCAATTACATTGTTCAATAAGACCGCATGTTTCTTCTTTTTTCTTACACCTCCTTTCTGGATCACTATCTAAAATAAATGTTCCTTTCTCTTCCAATATATATTATTCTATATATCTTTACAGGGGAGTAACACTGGGATTCCCAGGGTAGCATAGTGGATAGGGTTCCAGACGAAGACCCTGGAGAACAGGATTTTATCACTTGGCCACAAAAAGTCACTGGTGGAGTGGACCTGCTAAAACCATTCCTTAAATATCTCATTTACCTTGAAAGTCCTATTAGGGTTGCTCTAAGTTGGTTCTGACTTGCCAGCACAGACAATACACACATGCACGTGTTTCAGCGAAACTATTCAGTCCTATTCAGGCATTATATTAGCTACTACAGTTCAAAGGAAGTGCCTAGTGACTAGTTCCATCTCCTTTGTCATTGTTTCGTTCCAGCACCAGGCTTCTTGCTCACATGAGTTACAATCTACTCTTCGTCAGACTTAGCAAGGAAACCTTGTCAGAAATCTAGGCATTTCCCTCTAATCAGGTTTGGAATGTCGATGAAAATTACTCATGAACAGGGCTTTCTTCTCAAGTATGGATGCATAGGATTCTAGACATAACCTTGCTCTCTTGTAATTAGGACATCTGGTCTCTATATAATGAAAGCTTCCATTCTGTGGAGACAATTGACATCCATATTAGCCATCTCTTAAGACACTGGAAGGGTAAATGCTCAATTGTGTAAGGAATGAGTGGGTATCTATGGGTTCACATAGACTTTGTGTTTATGACTACTTATAACCGTGTTGCTTTAATGTAACATTTGTCTATTAATGCTGTAAGATGTCCCTCAATTCCTTGCTCTCAAATACTTGAACATGTCTTAATTGTACTGGACTTTATATTATCCCTCATTACTGTAAGCCACCTTGGGTCCTTTTCCAAAGAGAACAGTGGCATAAAAATACTCTAAAATAAAATAAATAAAATAAATATCTGCCCTTCCATCCTCTTCGGAGAGGACTCAAGTCTGCACTTGAAAGCACTTCATTCTGCACCCCTGTCAAGGAAAACACAAGAGCAGCATGTAAAATCTAAGATCAGACTCCTGTTCTACAGCCCAAAGAATTTATTTATTACCAACTAGCTATGCATCTAGCATTTCCACTACGCTAACAGGCGGAGGAATGAAAAGCCCATTGATCTAGTGGAAGGATGCATTTGTATCATCACTGCCCCTCCCTGGTATAATTACTCATTCACATGTTTGGCTGCAGAGTTGATGCACATTAGACATGGGCACGGCCAGAAAAAATGACGTTTCGAGTTTTCGTTTGTCGGAACGGGTCTGTTTCGGGTCGTTTCCGTTTGTCGTGAAATTTTTCAAAAATTTGTCGTTTCGTTTCTTTTGTCGTTTCCACCGCGATTTAGCGCGATTTGACTTCTCCCAGAGCATAGGGGCATCCCGCAATCAGGGCCGGTGCTAGGTGTTTTTGCACCCTAGGCAGCGGGTGGGGCGGGGGACGGCGGGGGGGAGGTGCGGGTGGGCGGTAGTGGTGGGGGGCCATGGGCGGGCGGTGACAGCGGCAGGGGGGAGGCAGAGGCAGGCGAGCGGGCGGGCAGCGGCTACGGGTGGGCGAGTGGGTGGGTGGCAGCGCGGGCCGCAGGCGGGTGGCGGTGAGGGCGGACAGGCGAGTGGGCAGTTAGGATATCACTTAGCATAGAGGTTCTGTTCTTGGCTTGCACCCCAAATGTGTGTGTGTGTGTGCAAGCAAATTGAAGTTGGGAAAATAGAAAATAAATGGTAGTATCTAATATATTTTTAAAATAAATCCACACCTCCCACTCCCAGTTGAACCTCCCCCTTTATCCAATATCAGAAAAAAATCCTCACAAACTGCCAGAGAAGAAATAAAAATAAACTGCTATTCCCTTCAGCAGACAAAGCTTCAGGGAATCAAAGAAATTATTTTCTAAATTCAATTCCCTCCCTGCCTGCCTAACTTAAATCCTAGAGCCTCCAGCCTCCCTCCTCAATCTCGATCGGATCATACCAGCACCAGCAGCCAGCCCTCCTCCCTCAACCACATCCATACACCCAACTGCGATTTCTGGAAGGTGCCTCGGCTTTTTATGTCCTCTGAAACATCCAGAAGTGTCAGTCAAAAACCTGGCGATGCCATTGGTGGAATGGTTCAAAAAAATTGCATGGTCCCATCCCATGCCCAGCCCAAATGGGCAGGTCTAAAAAAAATAAAAAAATAAATAAAATAAAATAAAATCAATGTGACGTTTTATTGCTATAAAAAAAACCCACTGCTGCTACTATTAAAAATCAGGCATTTAAAATAAATAAATTTCACATGTTTCTGTGGTGATTTGGTGTGTTTTTTGACCACAATTTCAAAAGAAAAATTGGGGTCGCCGTTTTGGATCCCCCCCCACTGCATGGCATGCAGCGAGACAAACGACGAGGATGACCCTCCCCCCAGCCTGGTGCAAGCAGCCCAGGACAGGAGGGGGGGAAGGCCAGGGCCCCCCCCAGACACTACCCCTCTGGTAGGTGTCCTCAGGCAGGCATAATTTCGCCTGCTTTTTTGGCCGGGAGTCAGTTTTTTTTAAACTTTTTAAAACTTTTTTTCTGTGCTGCTTGGCATCGCGCGATCACCGCGATGCCATTAACGACAACAAAAAACCCAACCCAATTTTTATTTTTTCGTGCCGGATTCGAGCTGGAGTGGCGTAATTATCGTTACCGTTACCGTTACGTAATGGAAACGATAACCGAAAACGGAAACAACAATTTCGCTGCTCCGTGCCCATGTCTAATGCACATAATCCAGGCTCATTCCTTCCTCAAATTAACTGAGGCCATGTGGTTTGTTTGGGCAATGTCCATGCCTATTCTAGTAGATGGCAAGCAACTCTGACAACCAGAGAGCACCTTCTAGTGGATGTCAACCTCTCCCCCATTATTGTGCTAGCTCCTGTCTCCTTTGGTAGATGGCAGAAGGAGCTAGAACCTGTGGAGGTGCACAAGCTGACAATCATCATTATCGTCATTTTAGGAGAACCTTTGAATCATTGAGTTCAGCCCTTGTCAAGGAGATATCATACAAATTCCATATCAAGATTCTGTGTTGCCACTGTCTTATGGGAAAGACAGAAGGAAGTCACTATTTTAGAATAAGAGTAAAAATGGAAGATAGTAAATGGGGGGAGGAGGAGGAGGAAGTAAAACATACCTTTGAGGCAGAGATTTGTCTGTATTCAGAACAAGTCACAACAGGCAGTGGTCATATTTTCCCATCCTGTATATTTACCTGCAGCCAATGAAATGATTATGCACCTGTCATATTTCACTCAGTTTTCCCTTAATTAATTGGTTTGGAGTTTCTTCTGAACACATAAGCCGATTTAAATATAGTTCAAAAGTTCGCTTCTACTCCTTTATGACTTAGTTTAATAAAAGCAATTTTTACTTCGACAGATTTTAATATGGGTTGTGCTTGGTTTATTCATAGGAGACAATGATCTGATTTCTTCCCCCGCCTTCGAGAACAATGATTTCCTTTTCTTTCCATGTGCATGTTTATTGTAAAGAAAGTTTCACTGTATCCATCTGGACTTACTTTCAATCCATGGGATTGTTGATAGAGATGGGCACTGCACTTTGGTGTAGTTTACCAGATAAGGCCCGCACTTGCCCACTCAGAGGAGGAGAAGGCAGGAACGCCCACCTCACTGCTTCTAGTGCAGTGGTTCCCAACCTTCCTAATGCTGCGATGCTTTAATACAGTTCCTCCTGTGGTCTTGACCCCTTGCCCTGCTTGGAAGAGGCCACAAGCCCCCTTTGGCAGGCCACTGCCACAGGGGCCGTAGGGAACTTCGCTCTACAGGCACCCTCAGCCAATCGCAGCCTCTGGTGCCATTGACTTACATCCCCTCCAACCTATCAAGCTGTAACTTACTCTTCCTCCCATCTCCTCCTCCAGACCCAAACCGTTTGTGCCTTTTTCTCCACTGGCTCCTGGCGACCTCTGTGAAATGGTCGTTCAACCCCCCCAAAGGGGTCCCAACCCACAGGTTGAGAACCACTGTTCTAGTGGGAAGCCTGTGGGAGGAGGAGAAGTGAGGAATCCAGGGCTCCCTATGGTGAACTGCACCAAACCATACAACCCATCTCTATCAGCAATCCCATGCATTGAGAGTAAGACCAACTGCACCAAGCTGCTGAACCATGGTTAGTACCGATTTCAAATTGCAAATATAGAAACTGGTCAATGCAAGCAGATGTAAAGGTAACCTTATAGCAAGAAAGTCTACCTTGTCCTCCAAGTGTGTGTGCTCTTTCCTTTGACAATTAGTAGAAGTAGGAAGTTCAGCCTTTCAGAGATGAAGTCTAGATCTCGCTGTCCATGGTGATCTCACTTGATTTCATTTATACCATTGTTGCTGTCCTTCTTGTTCCATCTTTGAGCATTCAGAGAAAGGCCAGGCAATGGACCCTCTTTCGTAATTGCCCTATTTTGAACAAAGGAATGGGAGTTGGGGAAGGAATTATTTTACAAGGTTCCTGCAGGGAGAAGATAAATCTTTCAACAATATCTAGGAGAGAGGCCACCATTAGCAGCAGTTATAACACATCTTTACTCCCCTCCTCTTAAGTTTTGTTCTTCTTATGGCAGCCATTTTACATCCTCCATAATGTCATTTTACATCCTGTCATTTTACATCCTCTGTAATGCGATAGAATTTGCTTAATTCTTTTCTAGTGAGCAGAGTATCAGGTACAAACAGCAACTAAGCAGAGGAAGTCTGGGGTATTTTTACTTGTTGGCTCTAGTTACAGTCAGCTGAAAAATAGGTGGATACCAGTAGGTTATTGGGAAAGGAGAAACACTTGAGGTCCTAAACACCCCTTCTCAATACCCATTATTAGAAAACCAGCAATTATCTTAACACATTATGTGCCGGATTCAGTGTCATCCTGTGGCCAATGTTTTTTTATTATTATTATTTGGTATTGTTTTGTTTTTGCAGGTACGGAATGGTTGAACAAAAATATGCATCACTCACTCTAAATTTAGAAGTTGTCGCAGTTTAGGGCTGTCCAGTTTTCTTTGACTTACGGGAGCCATATGAATGCGTGATCTCCAAGCTGCCCTGTACTAAACAGTCCTGCCCAGTTCTTATAACCTGAAGGATCCTATTTAGATGGAGAGGTGGGGGTGGGGAGAAATATTTCACAATTTTTCCAGCAACATTTCTTTCTGTGCAATGCGGTTGAATCTCATCTCGGGCACCAGTGTGCCACTTTTACATTGGAAACAAGAAACAAATTGTTCAGAATTCCCCGCCCGGTGTGGATAGGGTGCGTGTGCTTGTGTGCGTGAAATTCTGGCAGCGGTTCTGTCCAATCGAGCAGCAGACATTTGACAGTTGTATTCTTCAGTATTAAGCAGATTTTATTCTGCCTCCCCATTAGAGGAGAACAAAACATCTGCCTAGTTTTTCATTCTTGAAGCAGGCTCTGTAGAACCCACTTTCAAAATTGGCAAGCACACGCGTCGGCTGCTTTACACTCCTGCTTCAGGCAAGGGGGAAACATCCTCCAACATCTGTTAGGATTGCAAAGGCAAGCAACTGCCTGTTGCTCCACCAAAAGGAATGAATCCTGATTCATGCACAGCAAACTTGTCAATGGATAGACATTCCAGATATGCAGAGTAATGTAGAAGTGGTCTGACCCACTTTCATTGGGGAGAGAGAGATTGTGTGTCTTAGCTAGGGAAGGGCAAACTGGTCAATTTTGTTTTCTCCCAGAACTAGAAGTCTGAAAATGGGCATACTATTCAGATCATGGGAAAATGAACTGAAATAAATTTTTCACTGAACAATATTCTGAATGAAATCCTTTTCCCTGGGGATACTATTCAGATCATGGAAAAATGAACCTAAATCTATTTTTCACTGAACAATATTCTGAATGAAAACCTTCCCCCTGTTGTTAGCTGGAATTCGGAGCAAGTAATATACACTGACTAACAGGACAATTTCTCAGTATTTGATTTTGTTCAATTTCTCCATATCCGCCCCCATCATACTGTGGATCACACACTGAAAATTGTATGAATGATGCTCTTTAATTATCCACTTTCCCCAATGTAAAAGCAAAGCAAAGAGAGTTGCTTACATAGGGCTCCTTAGCACTCTCTCTAGGCATTAGAACTGTTCATACAGGCTTCGTGTTGTCCCTGCCCCCCCCCAGCAAGCTGGGTACTTATTTTACTGACCTAGGAAGGATGGAAAGCTGCGTGAACCTCAAGTCGACTAGGTGGGATTGAACCCCAGGTCATGAGCCAAGTTTAAAACTTTGAAGTCAGATTTTGAAAAGTTATACGCCAGGATCTGGGAACTCAGCAATGCTTAGAGTTGGAGCGACGAGTCTTCAAGAGTCAATGGAAGGGACTCTTGAAGAGTCAAGGGAAGGGTACCAACCTAACTTCCCAAGGGAGGCCATTCTATAATTTAGAGCAGTCGCAGAGAAGGCCAGCTCTCATGTACCTGTCCAGCCAGGGCCGGCACGTCCATTAAGGTGAATTAGGCAGTTGCCTAGGGCGCCAAAATGGAAAGGGGGTGCTGGCCAGCCTGCTGCCCCCCCACCGCCTCCCCGCCACTGGCCACCGCCGTCCAGCCACCCATCGCCGTCCCCCCCCGCCCATCGCCGTCCGCCCCCATGCCCGCCGCTGTCCCCGCCATCCGTACTATGAAAGTACACATTGTACTTTCATCTTCATATTATTCAATAAGTCTTTCCTTTAATAAATAATATAGTGGGTCAACTATCACATAGGTACATCGTCAATTTTTGCACTGTTTTCTTACACACTATTTCGGTCTATCGTCCAAAGGTATCACATGTTCCTTAAACACACCTCCAAAGGTGATGAAGCATCTTCCTGGCCAGAAAAAAAGAAAGGGTTGAAGAAGTCACTGAGGACATTTTTACACCTCTGCTGTGAAAATATTTACTCTGCTGTGAAAAGTTTTCAATTCCTCACCTGCCAAACATCTTTATAAAAGCCTGCTTCCATTGAGCAGCAATATAGCCAATTCCCAAATCACACGTTAACCATCGAGCCGTCCCAGTGTCTCTCCTCTTAATTATTCCCAGTACCAGCAATTAAACATTAAACAGTCTGTACACTGACTGATGGATCAGTGAATGAATTAATTAACAAACAATATCCTATTGCATGGAAGACCACGTTCTAATGGTAATTGTGAAGATCAGGTACAAAAAGCCTCCTCCCCTCTTGTCACCCCAGTCCCTTTCCAAGTGGGGGGAAGATGTGGAGTCCTCTAGCATCCTGATTAATATGGGGTAGATGTGGGATATCACAAAGCCACACCATTCTTCCACTTCCTCCCCCTTCCCTGTGCCTCCATGATCTTTCACTAGCTGTACAAGGTTAATTAGATACATTAGAACCTCCGTATCCACTGATTCATTAACCACTGATTCAGTTATCCAGGGGTGGCAGAGGAAAAAATTATATAGATAATTCAGCAGCCACAAAGCAAGCTACTGTCACAGATATCAGCTGTAAAGCAAGCTACTGTTGTAAAACAGCGGCTGTAAAGCACGACACTGTCGCAAAACAGTAGGTTTTTTTTGGAGGGGGGAGGTTGGCATTCTCTGTTATCCATGGTTTTCATTATCCACGGGAAGGCCTGGAACCAATCCCCAGTGGATACTGGGGTTCTACTTTCTACAGGAAAGTGTAGGGCGTCCATACTCTGGTGGGAAGACCCAGAACCAAATCAAAATATACTGGGCTAAACTCAAATATACTGTAGCCCAACTTTGAATAAGCTTATTGAAACAATGGCATTTATGTAAGGGCTAACTCAACAAAATGCCATTTCTTCAATGGCTGTACTCAAGTCATGTCTAACAAGTAAATTTAGCCACTTGCTTCCCAGGTCAAAGGGGAAGTCTGTACCTTTTCCTGTTCCATAAAAGAAGGGCCACTAGACAGATAGACAAATTGACTTTAGGATTGGCTTTCTCCACCATCCTAGTGAATGACTGGGTGGTTTAGAGGATATCGGACAGGACACACTGCTTTTCTCCATTTCCCTATTGCTTCATGGTAGGTGCTTCATGCCAAGGTTGGAGCTACCCTGCAAAGCTGAATTATGGACTAAAACCAGGATGGGCAAGGTTTGGATTTGAGCGTGAAGATGGGCATGAACCGGCAAGCTGATGGTTAATCGTGATGCTTCATGATTCATGACTAACCATGAACCACCACAAACCTGTGGGTAACATGAACCAATTTAGTTTGTTTGTTTTTCTAGTTTGTGCCTGGGTGGGAACCTACCACTGCCTGCTGCCTCTGCCTTTGAGGATGGCACCTGCAGTGGCATCAGATGTGACAGCAGCAGCAGTGGCAGCAGTAGGGAATCAGAGTTGAGGGGGACAGTGGGAAAGGGGCAGGCAGGCATGCTCTTTTCCCCTGAAGCGAATGAAATGGCAACAAGGGGAAAAATGGTACTTTGCTTTGGCAGAATGAGATGCCCAAACTAGATTGGGAAACACACCAACCAGTACAGTTTGTGGTTGTTCATAGTTAGTTTCATGCTCATCTCTAGTCTAGAGATCAGTATTGACCTTTCCCCAAACCCACCTTCCTTGCACCTAGAATAATAATTAGAATCATGTGTTGTGCTGTGTTGTTACAGTCGTGACTGACTCTTCGTGACTCCATATCCATGGAGTTTTCTTGCCAGGAATACTGGAGTGGTTTGCCAGTTCCTACTCCAGGTGCCTACAGCACCTGGTAGTCCTTGGAGGTCTCCCATCCAAGTACTAACCAGGGCCGACCCTGCTTAGCTTCCGAAATCAGGCGAGATCAGATGTGCTTAGGGCATCTAGGCAGCAATTAGAATCATAGAATCATAATTAGAATCATAGAATCATAGAGTTGGAAGAGACCTCAAGGGCCATCTAGTCCAACCCCCTGCCATGCAGGAACCCCCATCACAGTGCTCCTGGCGTATGGCCATCCAGCCTCTGCTTAGAAACCTCCAAAGAAGGAGACTCCACCACCCTCCATGGCAGCATATTCCACTGTCAAACAGCTTTAACTGTCATGGCGTTCTTCCTAATGTTTAAATTGAATCTCTTTTCCTGGGCTTAAGGTAACTTGTAATTCCTGCCGTTCTCCATTTGTTGACCCAAAGCCCTGTAATTCTGGGGTATGGGGGGGAGAGAGCATGGATCCATGCCCTGTAACAATTTCCTTGACCCAGTGACCACATGATTCCTTTTGCTGGACTAAATAGGTAGCTACCCCATTAAAATGTTTTATGGGTACCTATCCCATTAAAAGCAGTGCCATGTAGCATCACCAGAGAGCTGAAATTCCTGGGCGAACTATCTCTGTCTTGCTTCACCACAGATATGGAAGAAGTGGCAATTACATCATAGCAGGAGGAAGAAAACATGATGATTGGGGAGAATGATTGGGGGAAGAAAGAATTCCAAGCATGAAGCATTCTCTGTGACCAGCTCACGGCCCATACTGTCTGTATTCTCTCTGTGCAGTGGGCACAGATTTTTCATTTCATGCTTCATTCCCAGCCTGCTGCTGTGATTTTAGAGCCCATGCCTCTGCTTAGCACAAAAAGGAAGGACAACACTCTATTTATTGCTGCTTAGCAACTCGGCCACAAATTCCATTTCTTGTTGCAACACCACCACGGCTTCTCACCAGCTTGAAACAAAGCAAAGAGATTGGGCAGAAGAAAAAAAAGCTCCAGAACAAAATTCTCATCGTGGTCTGGTTTGGAGTGTTAAGATTTGCATGACCTCCCTGTATCATCGTGGTATACAGTATTGGCTGTTGTATACTGTGGTATACAGTATTGGCTATTGTATTGTTGGACACTCGGTTGGTCTTATTGTGATTTGTTACACAGATGTGATAACTTTATTTATTTATTTTTATTTATTACATTCATTCATTCATTCATTCATTCATTCATTCATTCATTCATCCCTTTTCATTTAATCTTGTATGTCCCACTCACTACCCACTGTTGCCCAGCCAAAGAGAAACAGGGTCTCTGGTTGGCTCACAATCACAATAAACACCTCAGACAGTTAAAACATCAAAATTGCAATAAAATTAAAACATTTAAATACAATAATTACAATATAATAAAATACTACACTAAAATCACCATCAGGACCCACAATAAACAGTTACTATTCTGTAACTTTTAGTTGGAGAGTTGTCTCTCTGTCTTTCTGATCTGGTTTTTATTTTATTTTTATGATCGACCAGTGTGTCCTTTGTACTTCCTGTGTGTATGTGGCCTTGCCTTTAATCGACAATAGCATGGCTTTAAAACAGAGCTTCTGGTTTTTAAACACAATCTTCCAAACAGCTATATTTTAAAGAAGTGGAACAATCTAATCTAAACAATTTAATCACTTCTGAACCCTCACATGATGATTGATCCAATCTAATTCTGTCCAAGAAAAGGGAACTCCCCCTTTCTGCATGTATGCCTTCATTGCATCTTCTTTTAAGGAGTTGGAGAGTTGTCTCTCTGTCTTTCTGACTTTCTGTCTGTCGGGGGGACGGAGGGGAATTTACTTGCAGCAGTATTAACGAAATAGCACTGGATTTGCCAATGGATTATTCCTTTTGTATTTATTTCAGATTTTTACTTTATTTGTTCCCCGGTACTTTTGCTGCTTCCTTCACACTTTATGGTTTGATTGTGAGGGTTTGATAATATTGCCCTTAGTGAATGTGTGTGAATTTTTATTTTGATTATGATCATGTCAATGGCTTCTCTTCTTATCTATTGTCCCTGGGAACCATTTTTAAAATTAATTTTTATTGTTCCGGTACTTTTGCTCTTCCTTCTTTTGCAGTGGATGGTTGTCTGCTGCCTTGTCCCTCCCTTTTTAAAAAGTAATTTTGAGAATTTTGCGGTTCAGTTGGGAATGAATGAGAATTCTTAAATGAAGGTACCCAAACGATTTTTGTCCTTTTGGGTTCATTGAAAGGTTTTGTATCCTGAAGAACCCAAACTTAATGACGCAGCCTTTGAAAGAATAGGAAATTTATGCTAATTTTCAGAAATTAAAAGTGCATTTAGAATGGGACTTTTATCTTGTAGAATCACACGATTCCATTTTATGAGTAACTTGAACATCTGGTGGAGATATAATCTGAAAACCAAAAACTTTCATAAATGTGATAGCATCATTAGCAGAGAGGTGAGCAAAACCCAGTCCAGGCAATTAGTTAGACAAAGTGGCTACAAAGAACTGTGATTCCATTTGCGCATGCTGAGAAAACAGGATATGAAGGCAAGAGAACGTAGACATGTCTGAAATGCTGTAGGCGCTTAACCTAATTTGGTTCTGTGAAACCTACAGTATAAGTTAATTGGAAGTGATGTATACGCCCAACTCTTCCTTACTTTTTGGAATGTAGCTGTCTGTGCCATGGTGCTGGAGTTCAGGGGACTGAAGTCAAGTTCTCTAGTGTGGAATTCTAAAGACTTCAGCAAATTATGGCTCCTTTGGACACATCCCTGACAGTTAAAGTGCTCTCATACTGCTGTAACTATGCAGCGCAAGCACCGAAGGACTTGGCCTATTGATCACAGAGATGGAATCAACCCAAAGAACACTTCCAGTTTGCTGAAGTTCGTGCAGCACGGCAACAGCTGTTGTAATTTTGTGCAATTTGTGAACAAAACCATTCAAATCGAGTGTGAGATATTTTATCAGTAATGGGAGAAAACATATTTCTGTCTCACAGGTGAGGATAAATAAAACCCAGAGGTTTTTCCTCCCTTGTATACCAAAAAAAAAAAGAAGAAGAAGAAGAAGGAAAGTGAATGTTTACATTCCTAATTTTAACACACTGTTAGCCATGTGTTGACACTGGTGGGGTGCCGAGCTGTTGCATCCATTTAACAAAGGACCTTAGGTGTGCCTTTTCTAGATAAAATCTCCCACCACTACCACTACCACTAAAGGCTTCATACATCAGCTATCCTTTCTGGAATCTCTGTTTCAATTCATTGATATTGTATATGACAGTGTTGGTGAACCTTGGGCACCCCAGATATTTTGGACCACAACTCCCACAATCCTTTGTCATTGCAATACAGGCTTGGAATTCTGGGAGTTGTGGTCAAAACATCTGGAGTGCCGAAGGTTCGTCACCACTGGCATATAACATTGTTAGGTCCTGTGATTGGTTGCCAGAGTAGATGTGTGGGCAAGATTTGGCAACTGGGTTTGAATTTGGGAGGGCTGTCTGTAGGTATCTATGGATCTCTCATTTTATGCATCCTGAAACCTTTCACACCACTAGAAGTGATGCAAGGACTTTGGGAAAACCGAACAACTTGCATACACAGGTAAAAATACTTTATAAGATATAAATAATATAAATAAATACATTTTTATAAAAAACCCTCCATTTTATGAATGCGGAATAGTATACTTCTCTATCCATGATTCAAATCACCAGAAATTGGCCTGATATTGCTGCATGATGCTGTGCCTGCATTGCCAGCTGAGAAAAAGATGCCAAACTTTACTGAGCAAAGTATTGATGACACCAGTGTCAGCAGTCAAGGAATACTGTGACACTTGTAAGCATGCAGGGAACTGAAGGAATAATTGTGTTGTTTCAGTTTCTTCCGTACCGTAACAAAAAAATGGCTTTCCACATTAAATACCCAATGTGCTGTAAAAGTGGAGGAGAAAACAAGGAACATCTCAATAAACAAAACCGTGGATTCTGCAAAGAAACTAGCTATGATAGGTTTCAGTGGGACTCTTCCCCTTTCAATTTATACCTCCTTGGAAATAAGCTGGTGTTCTTTCTGAAAATGCTTGCACAGCCTTTAAAAAAATACATCCCAGCTGTGAATCATAGACATTACAAGCACAGAAAGCCCTCTGAATACATGGCAGTACAGTTCCTTTCCGCTGGTTATATAGGATTTTTCACTACAGTATTTCACGCACGGTTGACCATTCCTTCTGTGAAGATGGAAAGGCAATCAACAGATTCAGAGAGTGATAAGTATCCTATTACATAGTTCTGCCTGCAGAACAAGAGTAGCATCATTAACAGTGGTGGATCGCTGCTATTTAATGAGTTCCTTTATGGGGGAGGGCTGCCGGGGTGCATGACTTTTTGATCTCATTGTGTGTGAGTCTTTTACACCCTGAAATTATACAGCCTGAGGAAAGTGATGAACTATAAGCATGGACAACAAATGCTGAGCCCAAGTTTCTCAGAAATTATCATGTTTTTCCCTGACAAATATTTGAAGTTTCCTTTTCCTTATCTTTGGGACTTTATTTTGGGGGGGGGGGTGAGGAATGGTCTCTTTTCAGTGGAATGTTGTGCTCTTGTGTGTGTGTGTGTGTGTGTGTGTGTGTGTGTGTGTGTGTGTGTGTGAGAGAGAGAGAGAGAGAGAGAGAGAGAGAGAGAGAGAGAGAGAGAGAGAGAGAGAGAGAGAGAGAGAGAGAGTAAGTGAGTGAGTGAGTAAGTGAGTGAATCTAGCACGGGTGTCTGGAAGTTGAGTCATGGCTACAAGAAGAAAGAAAAAAGATGTCCAGTAGCCATCACTTAACTTTCACATAAACTCACCTGGATGACTGAGAATCTTCACAGGCTAGCACAGGTGGTTTCATTTTGCTCCAATTTGCTGGCATTTCTTTCCCCTGCTTTCTGCTTTGCATGAACCCCTGATCAAAACCAAACAACACTGACAGGCATGCCAGTTCACCTGTTCCTTGCAAACTGAGGTGTGTGTGTGTGTTTTAATGCTTACAAGTTAGTTCTGATTGAGATAACTGCTATGGCAATGACAAGGATGGGGAGATCCAAAGAGATATTGGCAGTGGGCACCTGACTGTAGATCAGGCATGTCCAAACTTCGGCCCTCCAGATGTTTTGGACCACAGCTCCCACAGTCCTTTGTCACTGGTAATCTAAGCTTAGAGTTGTGGGAGTTGTGGTCCAAAACATCAGGAGGGCTGAACTTTGGACATGCCTGCTGCAGATCAAAGGCAGCTTTTGCTGTTGGCGTTCTGATTGACAGCTTTCCCTGCCTCTGTCCCAGTGGAGCCCTGCAGAAAGATGATTGGCCATTCTCTGGACAGCTACAGTGATTTTGCCCATCGAAGCCAGCAAGGATCTGATTTGGAAAATGGTGGACCAAAGCCAATGAAAGCATATTTCATTGGCTTTGGCTGATGCACTCTCTTTTGTTACAGCCAATGGTAAAGAATGCCAGGAAACACGTAGAATCATAGAATAAACTAACTTTGAAGGGTCTACTCATGGAAGGAATCCATATACAAGAAGATTGGATAGATAGTTCCCCATTGTCTCTTGAATGCTTCCAGACTGGAGAGCTCACCATTTCTAGAGATCATTGGCTCCGTTGTACTGCTCCATTTGTTAAGGAATCCTCCCTCATAACCTAAATCTGATTTCCTGTATCTCAAACCCATTATTACACGTCCTGCGCTCTGGATTTATTGGAAACAGATCCTGCCCCTGTGTGTGACTACCTTTCAGGTATCTGAAAAGTGCTCTCATATATTTCCTCCATTTTGTTTTCTTAAGGCTAAACACACCCAGTTCTTTCAGTCTTTCCTCACAGGAATTGGTTTCTGTGGTCACAGAGTATCCGGGTGGACACCCTTTGTCCACCATCTAGCTGGTGAGCATTTTTGTGTGTGTGTTTTTGAGTTGTCACAATGTCTGCAGATAGCAAATAGTGTAAAACTGATCAAGTTAACAAAGAGTCATTTCTCTTTTCTCTTTTTCTTTTGAATTAGCATAGAAAAGTCCTTTCCAGCTCATTCATTCCGGCCAAGAGAATAAATAGATTATTAAGATTCAATATCCCTGGTTCAGCGAGACCTATCAACAACACTGGAAGAGTAGTGAGGGGAGGAGGAACTGCCTTATACAAATCACCTAATTGTTTCAAGTCTACCTGGCAAGCGTAAATTACAAAACTGATTGAACTAATTTATATTTCTTTCCAAAAGTCATTTTAAAAAGAGGGAATAAATCATATTCTCAGCTATATTTTAAGAGCCCCTTGGCTCTTCCCAGAAAAAAAATACTAAATTTGTGGTGTTTTTTCAGATTTTATAATGAAACCTTGTTTCAGATCTGTTACTATATGGTGTCTCAGAATGGTGCAAAAATTCAAATTTCTTGGAATTAAGACTGAAGAAATTAAGCAAATAAGAATAAAAACAATTCTAAAACTGCGTATAATTTCCATACTAAAACAGAGGTGCAAAGCTGTGCAACTTATATATTTTTCAGTTTGTATTTTTACTTAGGTCTATTAACATTGGTATTCTAATTTTCAAGCACACCTCTCTGCTTAAGAAGACTGAAGTTAGGGCTTCT
Source organism: Phrynocephalus guinanensis (assembly GCA_037367245.1). Lineage (NCBI taxonomy): Eukaryota > Metazoa > Chordata > Lepidosauria > Squamata > Agamidae > Phrynocephalus > Phrynocephalus guinanensis. Next base: position 7,302,965 of record CM074745.1, on the reverse strand, counting down.
GGACCCCTTTCTACTTCAAAATCTATGTATAACTCTTATGCCCCCAGAAACATAATGACAAAGCATCAATAGTTGATTCGCGCACACAGAATGTTTATTGTATTAAATGTATAATATGCCCCAATGTCCTCATCAGCTGCTGCATAAAGCCACCATGACAGAAGAGGGGTGTTAGCTGGGCCACTGCCATTGGACCTCATCCCATCCCCAGGCCACTTCCTGGAAGTGAATTGCAGCACAAGATTGACTTCTCCTCCTCTTTCTTCACCCCTCCTTCCTCTTCCTTTGCTAACTTGGAGGTCTCTCTTCTCCGCTCCTCGCAATCCCTTTGTATATCCCATCATAATGTATAATTGTCCACAGGGAAGGACAGACGGCACTCCAGTAGGAAGTGTTTCCTTTCCGCCCACAGCTCCGCATCATGTTTGTTTGTCTGTTGATTTGCTAGCTTATTTTATTCTCTCAAATTAGGCAGCGGCAGCTCTCAAAGCAAAATTAAAAATCATCATGTTTGCTGGAATCCTGAGCTTGACAAACACTTACTAATATATTTAAGATGCCTGTGCTAAGCAGAAGCCATCTCCATGCTAATGACTTACAGTATGTAAATAAGGATGTACATACTTTCTTTTTGCCCCCAAGGGCCCACCATTCACCTCGGTGGTGGCTCCCCGTTTGTGGCACCAGCTGCCCTCGGAGATCTGTCAGGCTCCCAAGCTGCTGGTCTTCAATAATCACCTGAAGACCTGGTTATTTCAAATGGCTTCCCTAGGTTGCTAACGTAACTTTTGCTGATCTGTTGACACTGCAATATTACACCTGTCTTCAACTTATTCCTGATCTCTGATTTTATGATTGATGTGGTTTGATCTGATCTCATTTTGTATATATTTTATTTTGTTTTGATATTATTATTTCATTGTACATTATAATGTACAGTGGTACCTTGTGTAAAGGAATTAATTCGTTCCAGAGGAAATTATGTTAAGCAAAGTTTCCTTTATACAAATTTCCCATAGGAATGCATTGAAAATGGAGTAATCCCATTTTATGTTGTACAGATTTGGCACATAGGCAAATTTCCCCTATCTCGGAAATATTTTATGTTGTACAAATTTTATGTTATACAAAGTGTTTGTTATACAAGGGTCCACTGTATATGGTTTGTTATGCTGAAATTGTTGTAAACTGCCCAGAGTGACATTTATGCCAGATGGGCGGTATATAAATCAAATAAATAAATAAAATAATTTAAAAAGTGGGCAGTCCTAAAGCTGCTTCTAATTTTACCCAGTATTAATAATTTTAGAAGGGTCTATAACTCCCAATAATCACCATTATCTGTACATATGATATTCACTAAACACATCTAGCTTGAGCTGGGAACTAAGGAAATTGCACAACTGATGAGAGCCAACTATTTTATTCATGAGATGGGTGGATTATCTCCCACAGCAGATGCCCACAGAGCCCTCCAATTACAAGACCACCCTTCCTTTTTATTTGGATGTAACATTATTTTATGGAATTATTTTGGCTCCTCTGTACCTCCTCTTGGCCTTAGAGGCTGGCTTGTTTCACCCCTATTAAGAAAATTTTAATGGAGTCCATTTGTAGTACAAATGGTCTAATGTGGAGATCAATAAAAAATAATAATTCACTGGGTCTTATGTAAAAAAAAAACCCCCTCTTTTTATTCTTTCCTGCCCAAATGTCAAGTGTGTTGCAGCATGTTAAATTATGTCATATCACCGCACTAAGTGAAGAGCGCTTACACATTCCCTGAACAATTTTCATTTCTAGCGCTTCTTTTTATGCTTTGCATTAATTCTGCCTTCTGATTCAGATGCCTCGTGGCATCTCCACAAGGAGCCTCGTGGAGCAGTGGTTAAATGCCTGTACTGTAGCTAAAATTGTGCTCACGATCTGGGGTTCAATCCCAGGTAACAGGCTCATGGTTGATTCAGCCTTCCATCCTCCTGAGGTTGGTAAAGTAAGTACCCATATTGGGGGGGGGGGTGTCAATGTGTACCCTGCATAATTAGAGCACACCCAATGTCCTTTCCCTTTGAGAAGTGCAGCACATACTTGTTAGGATTTTGAGATATTCCTTCTCTATGGGCATATAGCTATATGGGCATGCATCTGGCCAAACATGCATACAAATCCATCAGATATATAAAAGCCAAATGAAGCCCAGTCAACCTCTGGCTTTTGCAAACAGTCCCTGAAAGAAGTCACTGTGACTATTGGAGGAAGTCACCATCAGGAAGTTTGTGACAGGTCCCCAAATGTCAGTTCCATCATGCTGCTGATTAGAGATGGGCACAAAACGAGTGATTTTTTTGTTTTCATTTTCGTTTTTTCATTTTGTTACGCAACGAAAACGAAACGACCAAATTTGCTGTGTTTTTCGTTTTCGTTGCAGCAGATGCATTGAACTAAAAAGAATACTAACGAAACAGCAATTTTTCATTTTCGTTTTTGTTTTTTCGTTTCGTTACCTAATGAAATGAAAATGAATTTTTTTGCGAAAAACGTCACAAAAACGAAAACGAACCGAAATGGACCCCTAAACGACCAAACGACAAACAAAACACCATTTTTTGAGTCGTGCCCATCTCTACTGCTGATAGTTATATGAGGTTTTCATGTATAATTATTAAGTATGCTTTAGGGAAGGGCATGAAATGGAAAACAAAATGATGTTTCGTCGTTTCATTACATAACAAAATGAAATGAAATGAAATTAGGAAGTAGCATTTCATTACAGACAAAACAAAATGGTGGGGTTTTTTCTGTTGAAATGAACCATTTTGTTCTGTCTGTAAAAGGGGGCCTTTACCTGCAGGGTGGCCACTGCCAATGGAGCCCAGAAGAGGGAACAGGAGGAGGCAGCCACTGCCACTACTCCAGCGCTCCCCACATCCTCTCAGCCCAGATTCCAGCCTTCTCTCAGCTGGGAGGCAGGTGGGGGGGCGAGTCCCCTGGGTCCTAGAAGCAGGTGATTTAGTGCTGGGGAGCCATTTTCAGAGGGCTCCTGCCAAGCTGTCAATGGCTGGACCCCTTTAAAACTAGTCCAGTCATCACAAGGGGGACCCTAGGACCCAGGGGAGCTGATTTGTTTCATTTCATTTAGTTGCATACAATTTTTTTAAAAGAAATCATAAGAAATGAAATGAAATGAAATGGGGGTGGGCACGAAGCGAAGTAAAACGAAACATAATTTTTCCATTTTGTGCCCATCCCTAGTCTGCTTCTCTAAGACATTTGGAAACTTTCCTGACTGTTTTAAGGGGACTGGGCCAGAATTTCAATCCAAACCTCCCTATATCGCTTACACACTCTGTTGCCGTTTGTGCAATTTCCTGGAGGCTGAGAATTTGAGAAGCTATGTGATATGTTTCATTCAGTGGCCAAAATCCTGTTGCTAAACATAGCCAATAGCATTGAAGCAATGGGGATTTGGTGTATCACCTCCTGTATATGTTCCACTGATTCCACTTGGACCACCCTAATTGTGGCCTATGACACTAAAGTACATCACAGTTACATTAGGCATTTTTCTCCCTGACCCTGACTGTTCCCGCTGCCTTTCATCCAGGAATTCTCTCTCCTTCAGCTACATCAGCCTGATCCTGAGAAAACATACCCCCTCAGATCAGACTGATTGTAAGAAAACCTTCCCTCCTCCCAGCTGTGTAATATTTGCATTCTGTGGCTAAATGGCTCACTAGCTGGCACCCCCTCACACTATGCAATCTGCAGTCCCATCACAAATTTCCAACAGCTGGGAGGAATCTGGACCAGACAAAACACAACATCCAAACATCACCTCCAAGCCTACACATTTTAACCGGTCACTGGAGCCACCATAGCTTCTGCCAACTACTCATCTCAGGTAAGTGGCTGGGGCCTTTTATGCCTCAGTAAACAAAGCAGAATCCACCTGTAGGTGCACAGAGACATACGCACATCACAGAGGAGGTTCTGAGAAAAGCAAATGGAGTTACGTGACTCGACAAGACACAGATCGCGCAGCAGCTGGCGTCAGAGGAGCGGCAAAAGATTCTGTTGTGCATATTGATTGCAATTCCTTTGGCAAAAGAGCTTTGTCTTGATATTCCTATTATATTTTAACTGTTCTCCAGGGGGGCACTGGTTTACTTTGAAGAGTCAGCCTTTGATCTAACGCTCCTGTACAGGTCATCTTCTGTTTAATGTGGAATTTTGTTTGGTTCTTTGTTAAACAGATATTCACATTCCCTATCCTGGTAATAAAGATTAACCTGACCATTGTAAGAAAAAGAACAGCACCTTTCCCCCATAATGGTAAAATCAGCAATACACAAAAATGTGTATTTTTTTTTTTTTTTTTATTTTTAAAAAATATATTATTTGCTAATTTTTTTCTTTTGTGTTTTTCCCTCCCAAAAAGTGCTGAAATGCAAAACAAGAACAACAACACAGAACACTTATAATAAGGCCCAAGGGGAATAAAATGTTTGAAAGATTTTGTTCCTGTCTCCGAGAACTAAGCAAGTGAAGATTTACATTCCCACGGTGGACAGCAACAGCCACTAAAAAATAAAAATATACATAGCTTCTATGTTCTTTCTCAGTAAAAGCATGCTCGGCATGAATTTACAAGACAAACGTGTCATTGTTCAGAGCATTAAAGATAAATTAGGCTACTGTTTGACAAAAGAAAAAGGTTTTCAAAAATTTATGTTTGACGAAATTATACACCAAATGTATCTCTTCACCAATATTCGCAAACCAAATACACATTTTCATGGCAGCTTTTAAAATTAAAGCCACAAACAGATGGAAGTACTTAAATTGCGGCAAAATGTATCTAAGAGAAATCGACCACTTTGTCCATCCTTAAATTTATGTCTTATTTGCATCTTGTAAACAGCAATCCTATTCCTAAAAATCAAAAGAAGACATGGTGTTGCACAACTGAACCAACCCCGCTCCTGTTCATTAAAAAAAAATGCTGCAGGCAAGAAAGAAAAAGAGAAGGAAAATGAGACAAAGCTTAAAAACTTTCCTCAAGCATGTAGGCAGTGCCAAAACAACAACAAAACAAAACAAAACAAAACAAGACATTGTTAGAGAGGTACTACAGATGCAAAAACATGAACATTTGGCTATGAAACGAGCTTCCTTGTGCATTGTTGCCTGCTCCTTCACTGGCAATTTTGAAAAGTCAAAACAAACAAACCGAAAAGCAAAACACCAACCAACATCACAACTTTGTTATTCAGGCAGAGGTTTCAAAACATTGTATCTTTGGAGTCAGCTGAATTCACACCATCTCAATGTGACCAATTCCTCCATTTTAAATGCCTGTCGTTGTAAATGTATTTCAATTTTTATTGCACTGTTGATATCTGTTTTTCTATTTTTAATTTTTTAAAATCCTGATGAATTAGTGTTTTATTTACGCTGCTGTGTAGGCCTTCGTTGAAAACTGCCCAGAGTGTCTCTCGGCAGATGGATGTTATAAAAACGGAACAAACACATAAAATTAAATGTTAAACAGTCAGGGGAATTACTGTCCTTAGAAGCATAGGCACTGAAAAATGTACAGAGTTTCAAGGTGTCGAGGAAACAGCAGGAAAAAAATCTTTACTTGTCTCTTTCTGGTGCATGCAGATTGGAAGTATCAACATTTTTCTCCTCACCTCTGAGAAGAAAATTTTGATCAGTCTTGACAAATGTTTCCACAACTGCAATAATTAATTTTCTACAAATTTCTGGGTTGATTTTTATGCAGACTATTATAAGACTTGCCCTGATAGCTGGATCTTTTAAAACTAGGAGGGCAAAGTGAGTTTCATCCCCCCCCCAGCTTACTATTTGGCCCTGCTGGAAGTGGAGGGGTAATTACCAGATGTTTATAATAATATTTTACACAAAAGATGCAAAACATGACTGAAGGGGGGAAAAAAACCAGAACAAACAACAGTTTGTGGCTCCATCTTCAAGCTAGAAATGAGAAATTCTGTGGGATGAATCAATATTTGTCAGGTTCTGCTGACGTGTTGAGATAGCCTGTCTCCTTGAGGTGAAATCTGAAGAAGATTTCTTCACATCTCTAGAGATTGTGGCTGTTGTTGTTAGATGCCATCAAGTTGGTTTGCCACTGTGTAAACATTAAATGAGCACATGTGAACAGGTGTCATGGACGTTTCTTTGGTTATTAGATTTATGAGCTGTTTGTCACCAGGGAAAAAGTATTAAAGTGACATAAAAGAAAACAAACAGAAAGGAAGCATATCAAGGAAATACATCATGTATTCCAATTAGAGATGGGCACGAAACAAACAATTTTTGTTTCCATTTTCATTTTTTCATTTCGTTACACAACAAAACAACAAACAAATTTTGTCTCCAAAATGAAACAAAACAAACAGAAACACTGGAAATTTTGTCGTGCATTTCGTTTTCGTTACTGCTTTAAATGCTAAAAAAATCACAAAAAATTGAAATAAATGGTAACGAAACGGTAACGAAACAAACAAAAACGAAAATGAATTTTTTGCAAAAATTCACAAAAAAGGAAACGAAACGAAACGGACCCTCCAAATGACAAACAACAAACGAAACATCATTTTTTTGATTTGTGCCCATCTCTATTTCCAACAGACACAGTCCCCAACTTTTACACATTCAGCTAAATGTATAAATAGAACCTACGTATGGTCACTGTTTGACTGTATAATTAGAATTATAGATCCATATTCCCAAAGGTGCATGGATGAATAAGGAAATATATCAAAGTACCGGCCATACTTCATAAGAGAGGGTAAGATGATGGATTGAAAAGTCAGCAAACAATATTATTATAATCTACTCTGGAAATGTATGCTATTGTTGCTGTTGCCCCTTGATCACTGCCCTGTCATTAGAGACCTCTAGCCAAGAGACCACTTCATCTTTTCAGGAGTCGTTCTGTCTGCACTTTGTTCAACCGCAGTTGATCTGATCCAGACCTTGGACTGCAAGACTCCCATCTCTCTTCCGGGGCCTCCCCTGAAATGATTTATTGTTATTGTTTCCAGAGCTCATTCATAATGCCTTTGAGAATAAGCAATGCCACCGGTCTAAAATCTTGGCGTCCCCCCCTTTTTTGTTGGAACTTTTTATGTTTTATTTTTTTTCCTTTGCTCCAGTGATTGTGCTGGATAAATGTTTGCGCATTCACAGCGTTCTGAAAATGGCTGCTATCATCTGGATGACATAAATATAGGACTCTTGATTGGTGACTACTGGAAGCCTAGGTGCCGGGGAAATGACTTTTAAAATATCACTCCACTTTTTGATGGGTTTCTTTAAAGCAAATGGTGCTCTCTTCTTTGGTGGGGGAAGGACATTGAAGTAGGGGGTATCGAAAAGCAAACGGCTGTCAGAGATACGCCAAGGCACTCAATTGGCCCTATAATCAAAGGCCATCATCTACCTCTCTTGAGATCGTGCTATTTTCCTTTTTCAGAGACCTCTCCTTTCAAGTAGCACAGTTCTATATTCTCACTCCCATATGAAGATGACTTATTATTTTATTATTAGCAAGGACAGTTGGGAAAAAAAGACACCACTCTGTTCAATCCTTGTCTGCCAAGGGCTGTGGACATGGTCTGCACATACCTGTACATGCAAGGGAGACTGAAATTTTCATGTAGAAAGGCCCTTTATCCATGTAATGTAGCACTGATATGACAATTAACAAGAGTGAACTAAAGTGTTCTGCTTATATATCGCCCCATACCACTTCAAGTAGTCTCTGGGTGGTTTACAGTTCTTCAATACAGTATGCAGGCTACACATTACCCACCTCCCAGCAATCTGGGTACTCATTTTACTGACCTCGGGAGGATGGAAGGCTGAGGGACCCTTGACCCTGCTGCCTGTGATTGAACCCCAGGTTGTGAGCACAGTTTTGCCTGCAGTATAGGCATTTAACCCCTGTGCCGCGGGGCTCCTTTAACCATTAATTAAATGGTTAAATGGCTGTACTGCAGCTAAAACTGGGGTTTTAGCTGCAACCTGGGGTTCAAGCCCAGATAGCCAGCTCATGGTTGACTCAGCCTATTATCCTTCTGAGGTCAGTAAAATGAGTACCCAGCTTGATGGGGGGGGGCAATGTGTAGCCTGCATAATTAAATTGTAAACCACCCAGAGAGTGCTTTAAGCACTATGGGGTGGTATATAAGCTTTTGCTTTTGCTTTTTAAATTAGATTTTACAGAGCATATTGGGAGAATACTGGGGGGGGGGGGGAAAGTCCACTCATCCAGACTGAGGGTCATAAAACTTGTCATATTCTGAGCTGGCTTCATGAAGTCATCCAAAGCCACTTTTTCTGCAAATCCTTTCCTACAACCTCTAGTGTCACACACCCTTGGCTCCATGTCTTTAAGGCATTTTAAACATTGTGCGCCGCTCCTCTGCGTGGGGTGTGTGTGTCGGGACGAGCAGAGTGCAAAGTTTAAAATGCCTTAAAGCAACGGAGTCAAGCACTTAGATCCACATATCGTAGATTTTTAATCATTGCGGGTTGTGTGGGTCCCTAACCCCTGCGATAGATGGGGGTTACTGTATTTAGTTTTTGTGATGCTACATTGCTCCTCAACTTATTTTGTTTCCATTTTTAGTTTTCCATCTCTCACAGTGGCATTCTACCCCCCCATTGAATTGTTCGTTTATTGTTCTTAGTTTTCAGATTGCCATTTTTAATGATGTGAAATGCCTCTTCGAATCCATTGCTCTTAACTTGGAATATTGTCATGAATGTTCCTTGGTTATATATGTTCCTTCAATGTTGTGAGCTGCCCTGGGTCCTTTCTAAGGAGAAAGGCGGGGTAAAAATATTTTACATACATACATACATTACATACATACATACATACATACATACATACATACATACATACATACATACATACATACATACATACATAAAATGGACAAGGACTTTAGAGAACACGGTTCAGATCACTGCTCAGCCATGGGAACTGCCTGGGGGAGTGGAATTGGATAAAAAGCACTAAATATCTCACTTTCTCACTTGACTTGAAAGCCTGTTTTGTGTGTGTGTGTGTGTGTGTGTGTGTGTGTGTGTGTGTGTGTGTGTGTGTGTGTGTGTGTGTGTGTGTGTGTGTGTGTGTGTTGCATTGTTACAGTCATGACTGACCCTTCATGACCCCATGTCCATGGAGTTTTCTTGGCAGGAATACTGGCGTGGTTTGCCACTTCCTAATAGGGTTTCTATCAATCAGTTCTAATTTGACATCATAGAAAAACAAACAAACACACAAACATTTAAGTCATAAAGCTTGCAATGCACCCTAAAGCTTGTAATGCACTTTGATTACTTTGACCACCTCATGAGGAGAGAGGAATCCTTGGGAAAGTCCCTGATGTTGGGAAAGACTGGAGGCAAAAGAAAAAGGGGACGGCAGAGAATGAGATGGTTGGATGGCGTCATCGCTGCAACCAACATGGATGTAACCAAACTCCAGGAGGCAGTGGAGGACAGGAAGGCCTGGCATGCTCTGGTCCATGGGGTCACAAAGAGTCAGACACGACTGAAAGACTGAACAAATACACCCTAATCAAACGTAAGAAACACAATCAAATGATTACTGCATTTTCACCCCTCTTTCTCCTTCCATCCATGTTTTCTGTCATTTCTTCTGCTTAATTTTAGATTGTAAGCCTTTGTTTGCATACAGTTGTGAAATTCACATAGGCTAGATTGTACAGTCTGAAAGGAAGGAGCAGGAAAATGATAAGAGCAGCTTATCATTTGTAAAAAGATTATAAAATGGGTTTCCTCTTATTTTTGACTTTTCTTCCCCAGATATTGTTGCCGCCGCTACACATATCAAATGTGTTGTCTAGTTTCTGCTTACATTATCTACAAAATATTTTATCTGTGTCAGGTTCGGAAGCCCAAATGTTGATCTACCTTTCATTTCCATCTGTGAAGCATCACCTGCTGAAACCTTCTCATCCATCATAGTCATTAGAACTTAGCTGTGAGCACAATACAAATGGAACAAGATTCTTCTTGATAACGCTTCATAAAGTGATAGATTATCCATCACTTTATGCTTCTGCTTTATAAAGAAAATGCATTTCAATATTTGGTGTATCATCTTAAAGGTCTAACTTTTGGTCACATGATAGGCTGGAAATCACATACAGTATTTTTATTTTCCCCCCATATCCCAGTAGGGTTCACTGTTTACACGCTACTGGACCTCCACATTTTTAAGCTGCAATGTTATTTGGAAAACTGGATCTAAAACCATATGGAGAGCTTCCATAGATAGAATCATGGTGGATAATAAAAATTGGGATGCTGGAATATGAAGCTATTGTAGTAATCTCAGTTTCCTTTCCTCATACATAGGGCAGTGGCACAGTGGTTAAATTGCTGTAGTGCAGCCAGACTCTGCTTACAACCATGGGTTCAATCGCAGTTAGCCAGCTCAAGGTTGACTCAGCCTTCCATCCTTCTGAGGTCAGTAAATCTCAGGTGGGTAATGTTTGTTTGTTTGTTTGCTTACGTGCTTGGTTATTTATTAGATTTCTAGACAGCACATGTTGTAAGGTCACTCTGGGGGATTCAGTACATACAACAGAATAATAAAGAGATATAAAACTGAAATCAATCAAATATTAGATATAATTCTGTACCCCTGATGCTTTCAAGTTGGGTGGTAACAAGAGTCTCATTTCTAGAGATGGTCACAAAATGAACAATTTTTCGTTTTCATTTTTGTTTTTTCATTTTGTTACGTAATGAAATGACAAATGAATTTTTGTCTCTAAAATAAAACAAAACGAACAGAAACACCGGAAATTTTGTCGTGCGTTTCGTTTTCGTTATGGCAATACAGTGAACTGCTTTAAATGCTAAAAAAAATCACAACAAATTGAAATAAATGGTAATGAAATGGTAACAAAACGAACGAAAACAAAAATGAATTTTTTGCAAAAATTCACGAAAAATGGAAATGAACTGAAACAGACCCTCTAAACGACAAACGACAAATGAAACACCATTTTTTATTCATGCCCATCTCTACTCATTTCTATCTTAAATCTGCAGTGACTATGTAGCTAGTCACTACTTGTCCTCAGAACCTCTACCCAATTGTTTCCTACTTGGTTTTTGGCAAAACAGTAGGGCTCACGGGGGACGGTGATGGGCACGGGGGGTGGGCGGTGATGGGGCGTGGGGGGCGGCGGGCGGACGGCGATGGGCAGCGGGGGGATGGATGGTGGTGGCCAGGGGAGGGGGGTCAGCAGGCTGGCCTGCGCCCTCTGTCCATTTTGGCGCCCTAGGCAACTGGACTTCTTTTCTTGTGAGATCAACATGCAGCATTTGCTATTAATATAGGGGTTCATATAATCTGTATTTTTCAACATCTGTGGGGGAGGGGGCTTTGAACTCTAACTGTGCATCAAACACCACATGACCGCCTGGAAAAAAAAACTACACATGAAATTATGATGCGCAGAAAACTTTAGTGGAACCGTGGCCATAGATCTGTGATGGCGAACCTATGGCATGGGTGCCAAAGGTGGCACTCGGAGCTCTTTCTGTGGGCACCCAACATCACCCCTTCGTAGCCACCTGCATACAGGTTAAATTGCTGTATTGGCACTTTGCAAAAAAAAAAGTGGGTTTTGAATTGCCGTTTGGGCACTCAGTCTCTAAAAGGTTCGCCATCACTGCCATAGATCACGGGAGTACGGACAGAATTCAATGTCCCAGGAGATGGGTCTCTGAAACAGTTAAGGTGATGATGAGTGCGAATCAAAGCAGCAAAGCCACCAAACCTAGGGCTGGTCACCTCACTGACGGGAGAGTTGAACCTTTCCCACTTTCCCATTATTTACATTGCAATTTAAAATAGTCTCATTATTTCAAGTACGGTGCCTCCATCATACCTGAAGCCCCGTCCTCATCACGGCACATGTCTCAGATAAGCCTTCCTGTTTTTACTTTCAGATTTTGGTCACAAGCATAGCACAGTCCTCTTATGGCGTATACTAGAAAGCTACGTGGCTATTCAAACATAATGCCTTACTGATTGTGGATGGGATTCCCCCCCCCTCTCTGCACACTTTTCACCTTTAGAAAGTTTGGCTGTATTCCAGTGACCCTTTAAAAGCAGAATTCTCCACTTCTGCTAGCAGCATTGTTCAGATGCAGCTAATTTAGCCACTTGGCTGCCGAGCTCTTCACATCAAAATGAACAGCAAAAGCTTCAGCACTAAATTGTCCTCTACCAAAGATAATTCTATTGTCCTGCTTTGTTATATTGTTCCACATTTCACATTTTCCAATGCAGTGTGAAATGTAAGGCACACTTATTCTGAGCACTTTCTCTTGAATAGAGATGGCTTGAGACTTCAAGTATCACTTTGTGTTTGCATTATTTCAACATGTGTATACCATCAGGGTGTCGGCAAGGAACTGTAATTAGAAGCAGAAGATCTGGGTAACTCACCCCACAAGGAAAAGGTAAAGGTTCTTCCCGCACATGTGTGCTAATCATGTCCGACTCTAGGGGTGGAGCTCATCTCTGTTTCCAAGCCAGTGTTGTACAAGTCCATGACCATGTGGCCGTCATGGCTGAATGCATTTCTGCACACGGAACACAGTTTACATTTCCGCTTTTTACAGTGGTACCTATTTCTTTATTTGCATTTACATGCTTTCGAACTGCTAGGTTGGCAGGAGCTGCGGCAATGATTCTCTCTTTTTATTGTATTGCCTTTATCTGGTGTTTTATTGTTGTTTTAATCCTATTGTTAACTGGCCAGAGTTCCCTGGGAAGACAGGCAGTATAAAAACAAACAAACAAATGAATGAACGAACAAACAAACAAACAAACAGTGGGAGCTCACTCCGCTGCCTGGCACCCGGGATTCGCCGAGCTGCTGACTTTGCCACCGACCGTTTCTGTGCTCTAGCCCACTGAGTCACCACGACTCATACTCTATACTAGTGATGGCGAGCGAACCTTTTAGAGACCGAGTGCCCAAACTGCAATTCAAAACCCACAAATTTTTTTGGAAAGTGCCAATATAGTAATTTAACCTGTGTACAGGTAGCTATGAAGGGGTGATGTTGGGTGCCCACAGAAAGGGCTCCGAGTGCCACCTTTGGCACCCGTGCCATAGGTTCGCCATCACTGCTCTATACTCTAAATTGCAATTATCTCTAGAAGCTTTAGGTTCTTTCTCTTTCCCTGCTCTTTAGTCATCATCATCTTTTAATTGCAAAGCTAGGTGAGAACCTATATGTAGGTCATCTAGTCTAGTCCCTCTCAAGGGGGCACAGTGGGGTCTTGAACTTCCAACCACTGGTTGAACAGCCAGAGACCTAATGCATTGAGCTACAGCATCCAGCAGTTTTTGTCGATCAGCATTCCCCCTCCCCATTTCCTTGAATTCCTTCCTGTTGTACTTTTCCAAATCTGGTTTCATTCCAGAGGGATCCCCAGCTGTCAGAGGAGAAACTGGAAGTCCAGTAGCACCATTAAGGTTATAGTATATGTGTTCACATGTCCTCTGGAAGGAGTTTAAACCTCTTGGCGGGAAGGCTTTGTTTGGGGAGGCTAACAAAAGAGTTTGTTGCTCCCGAGTGACAAGGGCCTTCAACGGATAACAGGAAGTGATTAATTCCATCGCAATAGTGCTGATTACGGTCTATCTGTTCAGGGGACAGAGAAGTCTGGTGAATTTGAGGTGAACAGAGAAAGATTTTAACAACAAAATATCAATGTCGTTGAAACGCTGTTAAATATCAATGTAACTAAAGCCCTTTTCCTGATATTACCATCTTTGTAGCTCTGATGGCATTGTTTCAGGGATCTGTAGTTGATTATAATACTGTGTTGTTGTTGTTGTTGTTGTTGTTGTTGTTGTTGTTGTTGTTGTGTTTATAAGAAGATAAAAGTTATTCAGTATAGTAATTTGCCTAGAATTTAAGGAAAAGCAAGTGATAAATAGACCTTTTACAACCAGACACAGAATTCCCTTGATTTCCCATGATTGGGATAAACCTGATTAGCTAGGTCAACAAATTAAAAAAGTTAGCTAAATGGTAGCCAATTGTGTCCTGACTTACAGGGTCAAAAGGTCAAATATCCCAGTCCCTGCAGCCTGAACACTTTGTCCAAATGTTCCAAATTTGGCATAGAGCAGAAATACAGTAGTCTATCTGCTACATGTGTGCCAAATTTTGGTGCTGATGTAAATTCCAATGTAAAAATTATAGCCTATTTTTGGAATTAGTTTTTAAAACGTGGATTTGCTCTGCCAGCACAATAGCACCACGGCATTCTCATGCAGCAATAATGACTTCTGTTTTCTGCCTTCTGAGAATCTGGAGGCAGCCGTTCATTGTTGTGTGCCAACATTACTTTCCATTCTTGCTTCTGGTTAAACTGTTTACTCTTGTCTTTTTCATTTACCTCTCTGAAATATAGCACTTTGCCGTGATGTAAGCTCCCTGTAGAACTGTATTTCTATATTTTTCCCAGCTGCATTATGCAAATGTTTCCCATTTCCTCTGAGACTCCGCTTTATTCAAGGGGTAGACAAAGACTTCAGCTTATTTGTTTCTCACAAAGTTCCCAGTTGTAATCAACATCTACTTTAGTAAGATGAGCGGCACTTTACGATTGCAGTTTAGATCCTGAGGCTTGATAAAACTGTAGTATGAATCTCTTCAGAAAATGTATGGACTGATTCCCGTGGCTTTTGTCCACATCAAATGTGGTTAGAAAATTGCTAGTACATTTGTCTCTCAGGGTTTAAAAAGCAAGAGGGTTTTTTAAAATTCTATTTTGCTTAACAGGTTTTTCTTCTCTAGCAATTCAGGCCAAACATCTAACTTTTAGAGATGGGCATGAATAAAAAAATGACGTTTTGTTTTGTTTCATTGAGGGGACCAGTTTGGTTTGGTTCATTTTTCACGGAGTTTTTAAAAAAAATTCATTATTTGTTTATTAGTTTTTTATTTTTCCCCGCTTTGTGCAATTTAAATTTCCTCCGCACGCGGGCGTCCCCCAATGCCCCAGACAAGATGGAAAACAGTACAAAAAAATTGATGATGATGATGAATATTATACTAAACTATTTTGAGGTGCCCATGGACTGTGTACATTTTAGATGTGCTTCATAGGAAGTTAGAAATCTCCTTTCGAAATGTAGGCATATTGTGCCACTAAGTAAATAAAGAACAGTGCAGGGGTGCCCATGCTGGTACACCCTAGCTGCACCGGGCAAGAATTTAGAGTAGTCTCTGTGTATACTGTCTATAGTGAGAGACATCAAAAGTTCAGATCCAAGGCAATGAAATGGCACCAGCTTGAGGAGAGCTTGTGTGTTATCTTAGATCTCTCCTCCATCAAATAATCTGTGCAACCAATATACTAATGAGTGTTGACATTTCTATGAAATAGGATGTGAAATATTACAATCAAAAGAAAGACAGTAGAAACTGCTCCTTGCACAGATCCAAATCCTACTTTGGTAAGAACACCTCCTTCTGGTCCTTCCTGTGTAAGACTGGGCAATGTGTCCTTATATATACTACTAGAGATGGGCACGACTCAAAAAAAAATAGTGCTTCGTTTGTCGTTTGTCGTTTAGGGGGCCGTTTTCGGTTTGTTTTAGTTTTTTCATGAATTTTTTTGCAAAAAAATTCGTTTTTGTTTTGTTACGTAACAAAATGAAAAAATGAAGATGAAAACGAAAAATTGTTGTTTTGTTAGCATTCATTACAGTTCAATGTATTTGCCGCAATGAAAACGAAACACACGACAAAATGTCTGTTGTTTCGGTTCGTTTCATTTCATTTTGGAGACAAAATTTGTTTTTCGTTTCGTTACATAACGAAACAAAAAAATGAAAATGAAAACAAAAAATTGCTCGTTTCGTGCCCATCTCTATATACTACTCTAGGCATGCAAGGGACCTTTGCTAAATTCATTGACTCAGGTTATCTAGACTTTGGAGTACATGGTGATGAGAAATGTTCAGCTCAGGTGAGCTTTCTTGCCTTCAGATCAGAATGGGACAAGACCCCAAATTACCTGTTATTTATCCATTTCCAAGCAACTTATTTAGAGTGGCTACCTTTGGCATTGCTTTCCTTGCAGAATAGCATGACAGAACAAAAGAAGGGTCCTGTTATTTGTTATTGAGAACCTTAGAAAACTGGAATTCCTCCTCATACAGACACCCACACATGAACAGGAATCTCTGCTTTTTTATTTGTTGCTTTTCATGTGGAAAAAAAAACAATGAGAGAAAGGTATTTAGAGAGGTGCTCTATAAATAATGTTTTTAAAATAATGACTGAAAAATGACTTATTTGTATAAAATTTGCAATAATTGCAGCTTCATAACCCTTGGATACTCTTTTTGAGATGCAAAGCACGCAAAGAGAGAACAATCAGAGAATGATAGTTGATTGTTGCAAAGGAAAAAACACACCTTCCGATGCTTCTAATCCATACAAAATGCAGCCAGCAAAGCAGCAGCCACTGTCATTTTGAGGAGGCTGTGTTATTTTCTTCAAAGCATTATTTGTATATTTCTGCGGAGTTTGCGGAGGGGGGATCCTTCTCAGTCCCTTTTCATCTTGAGAGCACCCCAAAATTTGTATTTATATTTATTCGTTTCATTCACAGCTGCCTTTCTCTCAACAAGGGAACCCGAGGCAACTCACAATATCAAAAAGAACAGAGTTATAAATATATGTTAAACATTTTAAAACCCCAATTAACCTACTAGCTAATTAAGATATAATTGACTAATTAAAACCAAGTAAACATTAAAAGTATCTTTAACATCTCTTTTAAAAAAAACTCACTCCCTTTCATTACATGGATGGGGTGGGAGAGACCCCAGAGATCCTCATCATCACCCATCATCATGACACTGGTGATTATTTACTTCCATGTTGTACATATACGAGTACAGTGAGCAGTCAGCCTTTGGATAGATGGCTGGTTCCAGTACAGGGGTTGTATACAGCCGGTCAAGGCAATAAGTAGGTTCAATAGCAGAAGAGACTGATGATTAGCCTGAAGCATAACAACATTACTAAAAGGGAGCCTAATGGCCTCAAAATCTTCTAGGCAGGAGCTACTATTCTTCCCAATTCAGTGAATGAGGCAGTGAAATTGCACAGGAACAATCTTCTCCAGAAGCACCTAAAATTGTCAGGAGGGATGTCCTTCAGAGCTGGAGTTTATTCAGAAAAAAAAATCATAATAATAGCCTGAAGCAGGTTATTTGATTTCGATGCAGTCTGAAGGAAAGTGAGAAAGTAGCTATCAGCTGAATCATGATTTCCTCCAAAGCACCCAGTTTGTTTGGATGCTTTGCAGCTTCAAAGTTGAGACTACCAGCTTCTGTTTCAGAGGACCCAGGATGACAGCCAGCCAGATGGACTTACGGAATTGTGGGACTCCTACAGTCCTTTGCCATTGGCAGTCTATCTAAGCTTAGAATTCTGGGAGTTGTGGTCCAAAACATCAGGAGGGCCGAAGTTTGGACATGCCTGATATATATGTCATGACTCTGGGAGGCTGGGAAGAAACGAAGGAAACCTGTGGGTACTTTGCATGTTGGAGGTTGATCAGTAGTTGATGGCACTGAGTTTCAAAAACAAACAAACAAACCCCAAATTTCCCCAGAAAACAAATGCCAATCTAAAAGTTAAATTTCCCTATCAGTCCAGTGGGTCCCCAGATGTTTCACAGTGTTCATCTTGTGCTTTTGAGAACCACTAATTCCCAGGCAGAACAGTTGATTAGCAGAGTGATCTTGTGCTTTTCCCAGGCAGAACAGATTAGCAGACTGCACTGGCTATACAGTTACACAATACATGCTGCAGCATTATACATGTAAGTGCATAATGCACAACAATCAAAATCCGGAATTGCAACTTTGAGCAGTATTTTAAGAGGAAAATCTGCTCTATTTGTATTTCTGTATATACGCACAAACCATCTATATCTGATACAATCTACGTACCTTGTATTCTACCATTTGTCCCTCACTACCCACTTGGCATACAATGTTTAAGGAGCCGCATAGTATTATTTTCCAATTATCTCTACAAACGGCAGTTTGGTGGTGCTTAATGACACCTTACGGAAGGGGACATTAGAGGCATGATTATAACAAGGCTTAGCAAAAGACACACCGTATAACTTTATCTCCAGAAAAGATGCTTCACCCGTTTGATAGATTAAATGTTTGTTTGTTTGCCTCTTTATATTAGATGTAATGCAGCAAAACAAAATGGCCTTGGAAACATGCTGTAGTAGGAAGCATCTCCCAGGCCTTCAAATTTTGTGCCATATAATTGGGCCCTGAAGGAATTGCTGGCTGCCGTTGTTCATATCTAGGTGGTGTGTGGATATTGCCTCTATTTCTCATAGTTGCCTTAGAGCAAAACATTTTGACAGGAACCCTCAGGGCTCTTACCTCACAGGAAGAGGACGGGAGTGAAGGCGGTGTCTGCTCTGTTCAAGGGTCAAGTTAAAATGATCCAAAGTTCCATTCAATTTAAGAAATCCACCAAGGAATAAACTACTCAGCATTTCAGAAAATTCCTGGTGCTTTGAAGAAGGCAAGTTCACTGGCAGTCTTTTATCATTTGTCCCATATGATGTCTAAGACATCTCACTTTTACAAGGCTTTAAACCTTACAGAGAGACTCCTGTTTCACCAGGCCAATCCTAGTGCAGTGTTTCACAGGTGCATTTGGGGTTGCAGTGTGTAAATAGGCCCAAGAAATAACAAATACATTTCTAGGACATATATATTATTTCTTTTTTTACCATATGTCTAGTTTAGACCAGAGAGGGTGGAGTGTGTGTGACCTATAGCTGCCCTAAAATATGAATACAGTGACCCAACCCACAATAATTGAAAATCTGTGATGTGCGGAAGCAGGTCAGGACGGGCCTGGGGGCCCTAAATAGCGGCTCTTGTATTTACCCCCAGCCTGGCACTGCCCTAAACAGGCCTGCGAGAGCTTTCCCAGGCCTTCTGGAGGCCCCAAAAGGGCCTCCCTGCAAACTGAGAAAGTCTCTTCCGGTAAACAGGAATTCACTTCTGGGTCGCCAGAAATCATTTTCTGAGCCCTCCGACAGGCCTGGAAAGGCCCTCGGAGGCCTCAGAAATGATTTTTGGCAACCTGGAAGTCACTTTCGGTTTGTAGGGAGGCCCTTTTGGGTCCTCCAGAAGGCCCGGGGAAGCTCTTGCACGCCCGTTCGGGGCAGCCCCGTTCCTGGGGTAAGTACGGGAGGCCAGAAACAGGCTTTTCCCCTCTTACCCGGGGGGGGGGGGCTTTTTTCATATACTGCGATCCTGCGATATAGCAGGACCGCAGTATATGAACTGCGAAAGGATGGGGGACCACTGTATTTTTGTCAGGATGGAAGATTTCACTCCATTTATTTGGCTTGTTTTGTATGCATAACTGTCTAGCCACTCACAATACGCTTTAACAATTGCCTGCACTTGCACATAAGTCCCAGAAACATGTGAGGCACTATAACTCTCAAATGGAATTTGAAAATGACTTATATACTGTATGTGGCAGTTTAATAATACAGTGGTGCCTCTACTTACGAATTTAATCCATTCCAAATATATGCTCTTAAGTTGAACAACTCTTAAGTAGCAGTACTGTATCTAAGAAAATGAAAAAATAAATAAAAAACTGAAAAAAACATTTATAAGTAGAGCAGGCCGCATCTAAAAATTGTAAAGCAGCCCTTTAAACGCCAACAATTTCCCTCTCTTAAGTCAAATTTCTCTTAAGTAGACCTGCTTTTAAGTTGAGGCGCCACTGTACTTTGTAACTGGAAGAGAATTTCTCAACTCTAAAAAGGTACATTGGCATTAACTCCATGATCCACAAAGTCAGTTTCCTTCCTTCCTTCTTTCATTTTTTAAGGATCCTCAACATACAGAAATTTGCTTCTTAAAAGGTTACTTTTCTAAAAATAAAGAGGGCTCAACTGTGGTGGGTTGGTTGGCAGAAGCAGCTTCTTCTGTCTGCCTAAAAGGGACAAGGTGGATGAGATTTGAAAGGTCATCAGTTCGTTTGCATGTTAATAAACAATTAGTATGGCTAATGGGAGGAAGTGGCATGTAATCCTCCCCTTTTTTCTTTTTCTTAGCAGAATTAACTGTTCATGACAAGGCTACAGCACTAGCTAAATCAACATGTCTTGACTAATTTTCATGTCTCTCTGAAAATATTACCATTTCACCAGGATTTGCTCCCAATGATTTTTTCATTAAGAAAACATCTCCCAGGACAGCCATTCCCTCCAGATAATTGGTTTTATTTTATTTTATTTACAATTTTGGAAGCAATAAGTAGAAAAGCCCGGGAAATGTGGGGGAAAGCGGGGGAGCCTCCTATCATAATTGAAACTTCCTTCCAGGCAGTTGCATTTCATATGCACACATTGTTGTGTGTGTCAAATCTAAATAAGAAATGACTTTCCATCATTTGTCGTGGGCGTTTGCTGCAGTTCCACACATTTCCCATAATTACGAGTCTGCCTTTTCTGTCCATGAGGCTACTGTGCAACGACTGACCATCTGGTCAACAATTTGAAAAAAATAAAACATCCAGTGAGTCTATGCAGGTGCCTAGCCTGCTAAGGGTGAGATATATTAATATAAAGGGGAGCACAAAAAGCTGTTCTCTGTTATTTTGCAATAGCTCACCAACATCTGCAGCTCAGCAATCAATTTCCTAATCCTTAGAAAACACATTTTATAAACCCCTGAATTAGTTTTGGACTAATAGAAGGCGGAATTAGCTCTTTTTGGGTTGAGCTGCATGGCAAAGAAGCAGCAGCGGAATTTCTAAAGGCAGTAAATGATGGCTCCATAGTAGAGATGGGCACGAAACGAGCGATTTTTCGTTTTTGTTTTTGTTTTTTCATTTCATTACGCAATGAAAATGAAACAATTTTTTAAAAAAACAAAACGAAAATGTAAACAAAACGAACAAATTTGCCATGTTTTTCAGTTTTCGTTGCAGCAGATGCATTGAACTAAAAAGAATGCTAACAAAACAGCAATTTTTGTTTTTGTTTTCATTTTTTCGTTTCGTTACCTAACAAAACGAAAAAGAATTTTTTTGCAAAAAAGTCATGAAAACGAAAATGAACCGAAACGGACCCCTAAACGACCAAACGACAAACGAAACACCATTTTTTTGAGTCATCCCCATCTCTACTCCATAGTGCTAAGAGTCCCGAATGGGGAGAATTCGCACCCCTGAACCATTGGCAGCAGTGCGAAAATTAAATTCATGTGACCTGGATTTACCCGGGCTTGTGGAGCCCATAAAAGGGCTCCCTTCGGGTTGTTCTTGCTCTTTCATCGCTTGATATCACCCCACTCACCCACCCTAGTGGTAATGAGCAGGAGAGTAGCTAGTCCCTTTGTGGCCAAATGGGAATTTTTAATTGTTACCCTGGTTGATATTTGGGCAATGATGCATTTTCACCCATTCCATTCTCATTACCAGGTTAGGTAGGGTTTTGTGTCACTTTGGTCACAACCGGCTGGGAGTGCAATGTTTCGGTGGTAGGCGAGTTCATAGCTTAGGTCCTATTAACAGGATTCAGCATCCTTTACTAGAATGTCAGGTAGCTTAGGTAGAGAGTTTTAAGAAGATTATACTTTGTGATTGAATGTGTTTATGGCTGCCTTGGGGAAGTTAGTCCCCCGGAGTTTGAACATGCCCTGACTAACTTCAATCAGGACGTTTTTCAAGTTAGGAACTCACCTAAGTGGTTAAGGGCCCGAAGGTTAAGGTCACCCAAGCCAAAGTTTACTTGCACTACAGCAGGCCCCTTTTAAATTTCTGAATTACAGAATTATAATAAGGACACCAATGAAAATTTAATGCTACAAACAATCTATTTGGCTTCAAGGGTCAAGAGATACTTCAAAGGATTCCAAACATTTGTCTGGTTGTCTGGTTGGTTTTGGTATTCTAAATCCCATGACCAGGACGGATACTTAATGTTGCCTTTCTACTTCAGACATTAGTGTGATACGCCTCCATTTTGCTTTGGTTTGGAGGTGGATATGAGTTAGGATTGTGATTTTTCAGACTTTATGAGTCTCTTTTAGGTATTTATTGTCTTCATTTTTAGAATAATGTTTCTGAATTTAAAATAATGTTTTATTCCCTTTCCCTCTCACAGAACACTTGCGTTGTCTCGGAAATTCTTGTGCATAATTATAGGCACTACAAGACAACTTTTACCCCCCTCCGTCTTCCATGCTTCACTTCACTTTCCTTTCCTTTCCTTTCCTTTTATTTATTTATTTTAAATCGCTTTCCAGGTTACAAAGTAATCAGACCTCAGCAGGTACAAGACATTAGCTCAAAGAGATACAGCCCTAAACTGTAAATAAGAAAACAGCATTGGAGCGAGGTTTCGAACAGCTTGAACGATAGAGGGCTTCAGCACAGCTATGCGAAAGGCAGTAAACAAATACATGAAATGTTCAAAAGCATATTTAAATCCATTTCCCCCCTAACTACTTATTTGGGAATAGAGAAGAGCATGAACTATTCTTCGGCGGTACATCCTGGCCAGCATAGCACCACCGCCTCTGTACACTCACTCACTGGGTGCACTGCACTCCCCTCCTCTTCCTCCTCTGTATGATTGTCCCCTCACTGGAAGTGTACACTCACCCTGCCATCACCTGGTGGGTAACTGGATGGAGGACGCAGAAGAGTGAAGCCCACTGTAGCCATTGGGTGGGCAAGCACACAGAGGAGGCAGAGCAGGGAACGATGCAGAACCTGTGGAAAATGTTTGCAGGCACCGCACTAAACTAGGTTGAACCACTGAGGCATGTTTCGTGCCCATCTCTACTTCGAATCATAGGAAGCTGGGTTCTACTAAGGTAGTGTTTTCCCTAGCATTAGAAAGAGCCTCTTCAAATTTCAGGTTGAGGTTTGTATAGGCACTGCTATAAGTATAGTTTAGGTATGGGCTAGTTGTTTTGGAAGCTACCAGTTCTAGGACAACACGCGTGAGCCCAGCTGGTGTTTGGAACCCTCCGAAATGCAACCAGCCTATCCCTTACCTTGCTCTGCACCTGGGCAGGGCTGAGCTCCAATGAAGAGCGGCTTAAGGAGCTGGGAATGTTTAGTCTTACAAAGAGAAGATTGAGAGGGGATATGATAGCCGTGTTCAAATATATGAAAGGATGTCACATCAAAGAGGGGACTAGCATGTTTTCCATGGCTTCAGAGACTAGGGCTCGGAGCAATGGTTTCAAATTACAGGAAAAGAGATTCCATTTGAACATTAGGAAGAATTTCCTGATGATTAGAGCTGTTCAGCAGTGGAATATGCTGCCACAGAGGGGGGTGGAGTCTCCTTCTTTGGAGGTTTTTAAGCAGACGCTAGATGGCCACCTGTCAGGGGTACTTTGAGGGGGGTTCCTGCATGGCAGGGGGTTGGACTGGACAGCCCTTGAGGTCTCTTCCAACTCTATGATTATTTGATTCTAAGATGCCTCCAATGTCATTGCTCCTTCTCCCTGGTGCTGGCCAATCAGACAGGAGACACAATGATGAATTTCCATGCACAGCTCCTGATTGGCCAGCACCATGGAGAAAATTATGACATTGGAGCCTTCCAGAGCAAGGTAAGAGATTGGCTGATAGTGTTCCAGAAGCTTCCAAACACCACCTGGGCTCCCCAGCCTGTTCCCGTCCAAAGTACAATGGGGGGGGGGAAGCAAACATACACAAACAGAAGCTGCAAGTGAACCCCAGCCTGTGCTTGCTTGCGGAGCAATGGAAAAGATTGCAAACATGAAGAAATGAAAGGAGCAAGACTACCCCAGCCTGTTCCTGCCCAAAATGCAATGATAAAATATGCAAACATACACAAACACAAGCAGCAAGAGTACCCCAGCCTGTTTCTGCCAAAAATGGAAAGAAAAGCAGTGCAAAGATTAATAAAAGGTAGCTCCCTACCTTTCCAAATTTGAAAGGTCCAAATCCTTCAACAAAAATTGTCCAGAATGGCTCCAAAACACCATAAAATTGCTGTAACTCCTCCCACCCCTTTACAAACGATGGGGGTGCAATGCATCCTGGGTACGCTTTTTTTGCAAGGCTTTATGAAACATTTGTTATCCGAGGCAGCCTGTAGGGAACATTCATTATCCGAGGCAGCCCTATACCCGGAAATTTCCATTCGCTATCTGAAACATTCGTTATCAGAGGCATTCGTTCTCCGAGGTATTAGTGTATGTTGTAACTGCTTACAGATGCAATTTCCTGGACTTGTAATTCCAAATCCCAAGCCTTGGTATAGAGATGGTAAGAGTCCCAGCCTCACAAGAACACCTGGTCACTGCCTTGCTAAAGCTGTACAACTAGGTTTCAAAGGACACATCGTGAAACGAATGAAGTTTTCCTTCACCAAAAACTTAGAGTAAAAGTGTCTGGATTATTGGCTTTGGTCCCCCTCCCCACCATCCCTATGAGATGAGACTCGATCCAGCATGTTCAGTGGTGCTTTCCTGCAACAATTCCTTACAATGATGCTTTTATTTAGCTGTGGTTTGTACTAGGAGGTGAGATTCAGCTCCATGTCAGGAGCTCCAGGTGGGAAAGTTTCAATTAGCACAACATTACTCATTTTCAGAGTCATTTGCCCAGAAGAGAACATTGAACAGGAGCATTGATTTCAAAAGCATCCCAAACGGTAACGGCTTTCAGAGGTGTGGCTTTTATCAGTACAGTTATGACACAAAGCCTGGTAAACTGTGCTCTTTTTTGCAAGCCATTGACGGGGAAAAAAGTCAGGGCAAAGGGAACTTGGGCTTCTGATTTTTCATGTTCCTTCTCTTCCAAACATGAAGAAGAAGAAAATCTGAATTTTTGAGCGTTCTTGTTAAAAAAAACAAAAACGAAAATCCATACCGATGCAAGATGTTCCTGTTTTGTAAGGAGTTACTTTAAAAGCTGTGCTTTTGTTACAGAGAATTTTCAGCACACAGCATCCTTGGCATAATTCTTCTTCCTTTTGTTCCCTTCCTACCAAAAAGTTTCCCCGTCTCATGACTATTCTAGCTTTTGATGCAGCAGCTCTTAACAGGGATGCTGAATGCAAACTGTTTTCTGAGTTTTTCAACCAATAAATTATTCTCCTTCGTTTCTCACAGATTTTACCTTAAACCACCAGCTGTTAACAACTGCCCATTTAATGTCCTATTATGTGGCTCGCATGCTCGTGTGTCTCTTCATTTTGTGAGCTTTATAATTTTGTGGAGTTTGCACATCCGCCTTCGCATTTCTTCATCAATCTCTTTTTCAACCTGCAACACTCTTAATATCCCGAAATGAATTTGCATTTTCTCCTTCCTGATTTATGGAAGCATGTGTTCCAGACCACAATTCCATGTTTAACAGAGAATATATAACACTTGTTAATGTGTTTTCAAAACCACTTGCTTCCTGCTCCCTCCCCCTTCTTCATCTTAAATATGCTATGAAATCTTCATCTTTTAAATTTAAAGAGAGAGGATTGGCTGGTGGCTATGTGCCTATTTAAATAAAAGAGGTTTATGGGTAAAAGAAGCTGGATCTTACCGTATCCTCTTGATTTCATATGATTTTTGCATGGGATCTTTCCCAATCACCATAAAATCATCATCTGCATTGATATATCTGACAGCCCATCTCTTCCAAGATGGATCACTATATCTTACTGGTACATCATCCATTCCTAGGTCCCACCTCTGTGCACACAGATTATAATTTCTAAACTGTTGCCCTGACTCTTGAATTACTCACAAAATGGAATGCCTCTAACACCCAGCGGAGAAGACCCATATAGTATAATGAATAATTTCATATTGCTTTATTCTGTTATGAATGGTTTTTAAAAAATGAATAATGAGATGGCAAAGAAAATGAAATGAAATTGCTTTATCCCAATTGCTTTAATCTTTTCTCCAACACTTGACAGATTTTAGATCTTAGGACGGCGTGTTAACCAGTATTTGAACTTTATTTATTTATTTTGCATATATGTATCGCTTTACAGAAAGGCAAATCACCCTGGAAACAGTCAACCGAGTGCTTTTAAGAAACCTCCAGGCAAAGATATGCCGCAAATTTGACAGCCGAATTCTGTGTCTTCTGCCCAGACATACTGCATGCTCCGTGTAGCCATTGGAAAGTTAGTGCAGAAGGTTTAATGCATGCCATTGATCACTATTAATGCTACGAAAATGCATTCAGTTAAAATATAAGTTAGGGTTAAAATCCAATGAGGGAGCATGCTGCACCGTCATCTGTGTTGGATCTGTGATGCTGGCCAATCAGGAGCTGTGCAGGGACAGGTATCATCCCGCCTCCCTCTCTGATTGGCCAGCAGCACGAAGCAGGAAAGATGACCTCGCAGCGTGCTTCCTCATTGGACTTTAATCCTGCGCAAGACAGAGAAAGGTAAAGCAATTGGATCTGCATGTATCAGTTCTGAGGACTACCTGGGCTCACATGGTTCATTTCATAATCTACTGGTTCCGAAACGAAATGCCCATCCCTAGTTCCCTTAAATTCAGTAGGGGTTACTCATAGGTAAATATCAGAGGGAAGCAGCCTGAGTCAATAAAATTGAACACTGCTTAATTTGGCCTCCATTTACTTATCTTTTTCTCCTGATACCCACTATATCTCTTTTCAAATAACAGGAACACCCTCCCTAAATCACACAGGCATGGGACTCACAGTAAAACGGAGGAAAAAAGGATCAGAATTAATCATTGACTCCTCTGCATCTTTTATTTCAGTGGAGTAAGGGTGGCTTAGAAATTCCAGGTTGAAGCCGCACAGCTTAAATAAGGCAAAGAAAATACAGTTTTAATAATAATAATTTACACTTCCACAATAGCTTTCATCTCAGAAAATATCTTGTTCAAATGTTCCACTTATGCGCTCTCCAAAGTCAGGGGTAATTTGATTGCGGTAACCATTTGTATGACTTTCTCCTTTGCCACTTTGGAAGGGAATAAAGATTATTTTGGTTTGTACTTACGAGAGTTTATTGTTATAACATTTTGCATTTATTCGAAGGCATGTTTTGGCTGTTATTTATCCCCTTCTAAATACAAAGGGAGTTCTGGATTAAGGGTGCAGGAGACTGGCTTAGCCTTTTAAACATTTCCACACAATATCATTAATAGAGATGGGCACGACTTAGCGGTATTCCCGTTTCCGTTTCCGTTACTCGTTTCCGTTACTCTACGGAAACGGTAACGGGAATCACTGCCCCAGACTTCGAGCTCGAACCGACGAACGAACAATTTGGTCTGATTTGTCGTGCTCGTTACTTGCATCACGCAATGCCAAGCGGCACAGAAAAAAAGTTTTTAAAAGTTTAAAAAAAAACCCGATTCCCGGCCCTAAAAGTAGGCGAAAACTGTCTGAGGGCACCTACCAGGCCAGAAGGGTGTTTTATTTGGGGGGGTTCCCCGCCCCCCTCTCCTTGGCTATTGCTACTGCTGCGCTGCTGCTACCAGGCTGGGAGGGCGCATCCCATTTGCCATGCAGTGCGGGGGATCAAAATGGCGACCGCAATATTTTTTTTGAAATCGTTGCCCAAAACCCCACCAAAGCACCACAGAAACATGCGAAAATTAGCTATTTTTAAATGCTTGAATTTTTTACAGTAGCAGCAGTGAGTTTTTCTTGCAAAAAAGTCTCCGTTGATTTTATTTTATTTTATTTTATTTTATTTTTTTTACACCTGCGCATTCGCAATGATGGGCTCGCCCATGGGAGTGGACCATGCAAAGTTTTGGAGCCATTCCACCAATCGCATGGCCAGGTTTTGCTGACTGTACCAGGCTGGGAGGGCGCATCCATTTGCCATGCGGTGGGGGGGGATCCAAAATGGCGACCGCAATATTTTTTTTGAAATTGTTGCCCAAAACCCCACCAAAGCACCACAGAAACATGCGAAAATTAGCTATTTTAAATGCTTGAATTTTTACAGTAGCAGCAGTGGGTTTTTCTTGCAAAAAAAAGTCTCCGTTGATTTTATTTTATTTTATTTTTATTTTATTTTTTTACACCTGCACATTTGCAATGATGGGCTCTCCCATGGGAGTAGACCATGCAAATTTTCCACCAATCGCATGGCCACTTGGCCAGGTTGACCACGGAGACTTCTGGATGTGCCAATCGGGCATAAACAGCCCACTAATCGTAGCCCAAACCCGAACCCTAAGCCTAACCCATACGCCAGTACACTGTCCTTCTAAGTGGGTCAGAGAGGCACCCAGATGCACCCCAATACTCACCGTAACCTCACCCATAACTAGCCTAACCCTAGCCGTTGCGCTAAGCCGTCTTAACCCTAAGCCAGATCTACTTGCATTGCACTACATGCAAGTACGTGAGACACAGCGGGTGCAAAGAGTCTGCCAGTCCGTCACTTGTGGCTCTGGCTGACTCCTGCAGCTCCCTCCAGGAGCCCGCTACCCCCTCCCCAAACCAGTACTAACGACAACGAAAAAATGAAAAAACGAACCGACTAATTTTTGCAAATTTTCGCGAAAAACGGAAACGAGCCGAAACGGAACCGGCCCGACTAACGACAACTCGAAAAAAAAATTGTTCAAGTCGTGCCCATCTCTAATCATTAATATAAAATTCCTAAAAAGTAATGAAAAGCAAAGAATGAAAATCATGCAAACCTGTTTTATATATACATTTTACAATGTACTGTAGGTAGGTAGGTAGGTAGGTATTTAGGTATCCATCCATCCATCCATCCATCCATCCATCCATCCATCCACCCATCCATCCACCAAAGTAACACATGCACAAGATGCAAGTAACACATTAATTGCTTCTGGACGATGCATGCAAATAAGCAACAATGATTACTATTGAGAACTCCAAGCATCACAAGAAAACAGAATTAAACAGGAGTGACAAATTTAGTGAGGAGTAATTACATCAGTAAACAGGGTGCTATATCATTCTTGCAAGGTGATTTGGTTTACTTTAATGATGCTGTTAGATGACCTGAATCCTGGACCGTTCATACCAAATGCATTACTCACTTAGCATACGGTTCTTCATAACTGAATAAATACCTGTGTGCACGTATGTGTGTGCGTGCATGCTCTGATTTACTAGTGTGAGTAATGGAAATTGCTTTGCCCTGACTTTGTTCGGGTGGGTGTAAGGATTCTCAGCTGAAGCATATGGAAAGCAGAATGATAAAAATGCGAAGTCTTTGCAATTTCATGGGATGTCTCAGAATGCTAATTGAAGGAAATGGGTTTAGAAAGCATGTTATTGAGAAATGGCATAATCCAAAATTGTTGCCAGCATTGAAGAGGCACAGCTTTCCCCAAGAGTAAATGTGAGGAGAGGGAGGGGGTGCTTCTAGCCTGCACTCAGTAATACAATGGCTCCTTCTCTCACGCCTCAAGCTCTTCATGAAAGAGAAAGATCAGGATTTAGAAAATGATTTCTGTGTAGAATTTCTCTCTCTCTCTCTCTCTCTCTCTCTCTCTCTCTCACACACACACACACACACACACACACACACACACACACACACACACACACACACACACACACACACACACACACACACACACACAGAGTCACATGTACAGACAAACTTATACATCACACAAACACAACAATGAACATCACCTGGTCATAGACCTCTCCAGACAGTGAAATATATTCTTTTATTGCTATATCTATCTATCTATCTATCTATCTATCTATCTATCTATCTATCTATCTATCTATGCATAACATTTGCATAAAACTTGCATATCTATATCTATATCTATATCTATATCTATATCTATATCTATATCTATATCTAGAGCAGGGTTATGCGAATACCCCCTGCTTTGATTTTGTTCTGAATTCTTTACCACACAATTCGTAACTGATTTCAAACCTGATTCAAGTTGTTTCTGAACATTTTGGAGTGCCTATACATATTTGTTGCTGCCTAAATGCCCTAAGCACATCTGATCCCGCCTGATTTTGGAAGATAAGCAGGGTCGGCCCTGGTTAGTACTTGGATGTACGCCTACATCACCAGGGAGTACCAGGTGATGTAGGCGTCTAGAGTAGGAACTGGCAAACCACTCCAGTGTTCCTGCCAAGAAAACTCCATGGACATGGGGTCACGAAGAGTCAGTCACGACTGTAACAACACAGAAACAGAAATACATATTTGTATTTTTCCAAATACTGTAGGTTTTTTTTAAAAAAAATTCTGTGAAGGGGGAGGGAATAAATAAGAGACTGCGACCTGCGATGAGGTGTGTGGCATGCCATCAATTACTGCTTGACATCTAGTGCGAATTCTAAACTCTGTTTAAAGCCACTGATGTTGGTTGCCATCAGTAGATCTTTCAATTTGGGGGGAGTATATAATCCCATTGTTGAATGATGTAATGCGAGGAAAGGGTACTTATTTTCCATCCATTCACTGAGTTTTTGAATTTAAGGAAAGAGTTCAGAAACATATTTGTCACACTGGATATTTTAGTGTTTTAGGTCTCTGACTGTGGAGGGAGGCTGAGGTCAGGAGTTTGTTGGATCCACCCTTGAGAACTCTCTGCAGTTCTAAGCTTATTCTAAAAGATGTGGGAGGAAGGAATCTTGGGTGGGAGAGAGTATAATGTACAAAGACAGAAACAAGAGAAATTTGAAGCTGCTCTCCTCCACCACGTCTCTGTTTGTAATTTCTCCACTCCTGCCTCTACTGTATTTACATTTTCTGAAGTAACAACAACAACAACTTTATTGATTAGCCATTCAGGCCATATCAAGTACTAAAACTACATGGGTCCAGAAAAATACACAAAATACAAGTTGTGACTGAACAGTTTTCAAAGTTAGAGTGGCCAAAATGAATGTTATCATTCAAGAGTCAGCATCGCCCCTACAGTAAATGCCAATTTGATCAATATAGGAAGATCTTACTCTGGCTGCCTTAGATATGAAATTGGCGACACCATTAACAACATGCACGTTTGAGCTTTGAAGCCAAAAGGCAAGCTGAAAGTTCACATTCCAATGGGCAATTTTGGCCATCATTTTTGATAAATAAGACTGTCTGAGGGCTGTATATAGTTCACAATCAAATAAAATATGGGCAATATCCTCTATAGCGGGGGCGCTGCAGATACATGTTCTCTCGTGGTAAGGTAGATTATGGAAACGGCCAAATTTATTCATAGATTCCAGTAATTCGAATCTTCTGAAGTACAGTACCTACTTACCAGTATATGAAAATTCTCCATCACCATTTCATTGTATCACTTCAAATCTCACCCTAACCCTTCCTCCTTCCTTCAGATTGCATGGCTTCCTGTGATTTCGTTTCTTCGCATGGACATTTATTCACATTTCAATGGATTCAACTAATGTTCACATTTACTTAAACTTCATACATAAATTACACATTCCGCCTCTTGGCTAAAAAGCATTTTTCTGCATTTCCCCAGAATTGTACGCCTTTTTAAATGCTCCTACTTTTAACGTGTCAGGCATGGTGTTGCACCCGCTTGATTTCTTTGAAAGGCCCTATGAGCCTTAAAAGTGTGTGAATGCCCACGAGGGATTCTCACAATTGTGGATGGGGAGGACAGCACACCAGCAACTGCAGAGGTGTCTCTCTTACATACAGAGATCTTTAGACCATGGATAGTTGTAATCAAAAGGTGGAGCAAAGAGAAATAATACAGAAAAACAACCAGAATATATGTAATCATGTGGTTTTATATATATATCATTGGAGGATTATTCCATCTATACTTTGATCTTTAGTTATGTCTTTATCTTATGTTTGTAATTCACCTCCTTTTTTATATTCACATTTTAACCAATCATAAAATAAATTCCAGATTTGTGCAAATTTTCTTTCATCTTGGTATTTTAAAGTCATAGTCAGCTTATTCATTTCAGCACATTCAAATATTTTTGCGATTATCTCTTCATCAGTCGGTATTGCATTAACTTTCCATTTCTGTGCCCATATTAGTCTGGCTGCTGTTAATATGTGAACCAATTTTTTCTTTTCTTTTCTTTTCTTTTCTTTTCTTTTTCTTTCCTTTTTTCTTTACCTAAATACTCATAATGGTTATGTTTGAAATTGTATAAATATTGGCATGTTATGTGAGATACTAATATAAATAAAAAATGTAAAGAAAAGTGACAATGGATAGTTGTGTTTAAGATTAGTTCTGATGTCTAATTGGATTGGAGGAGCAGGATCTGTTCTCAATCAACTCCAAGTACAGGACACACAAGAATGGGCTCAAGTTAGAGGAAGCGAGATTTTGGTTAGATATCGGTGTGTGTGTGGGGGACTGTGGAGGTCAGGGCTTTGGGGGTGTGTGACCAAGGTACCACACGCCGCTCAGTCCTGCCTCACTCTAGCACAGGCCCCCAGTCGTCTCAAGGACCATTGACCTGTACCACTTTGGTCTCCGGTATCTACTGAGTCCCAGACCAGATGTAACATGGTAAAAATAAAATGTGTGCTTATTGAATAGAGAAAGACGTTGAAATCAAGTTCACTTGTATACAGATACTTTAAAGTTACACCAGGCATGTCCAAACTTTGGCTCTCCTGATGTTTTGGACCACAAACTCCCAGAATTCTAAGCTTAGATTGCCAATGACAAAGGACTGTGGGAGTTGTGGTCCAAAACATCTCGAGGGCTGAAGTTTGGACATGCCTGAGTTACACAAAGCAGTTCACTCAAAAGTCGGGGTACCTCTTTCAAAAATTGAAAAAATAAGTTAAAAAATCAAAAAAATGAAAACAAAAATTGTAAGTCGAGCAGACCATATCTAAAATTTGTAAGGCGGCAGTTAAAATGGCAACAGTTTTCCGCTCTTAAGTTGAATTGCTCTTAAGTCAAGCTGCTCTTAAGTCAGGGTACCACTGTACTGATATAATTCCCTCACTCAAACTTAACAGTTTCCTAACTGCCCTGTCTCTCCTTCAGAGCCTTAACAAAGTGTGCAGCTTCCCTATCTCTAGACTATTTCTTCCCTGACTTTTCGCTATCTGAATCTTTCTCCCTCAGGTGGAGTTATTTAAGCACTAAGGCTCTGCCTCCACATTCCATATTTGGGCATAGACGTTAACCTTTTATCCCCCCCCCTCCTGTACATTAACTTACATAGTAAAAGGGTGAACTGTTAGAGCAATAGAGCAGTGCAATCCATGGCCTCAAGAGATGGCGGGTGCTCCAACTCACGAGGCATTCAAGAGAGATTTAGACAGCCACCTGGCAAATATCCAGATGGTTGTCTTCTAAGATTCTTCTAATATTGCTTTTATTTGTATTGCGGCATTGAGCAGGGCGTTGGATTTGATGGCCTGATAGGCGCCTTCCAACTTCATGATTTGATTGGCACAGCCACTTCTGGAAATACAGTGGTTCCCCGAGTTAAGAGCAGCTCGACTTAAGAGCAATTCGACTTAAGAGCGGAAAACTGTTGCCATTTTAGCTGCTGCCTTACAAATTTTAGATACGGTCTGCTCGACTTACAAATATATTTTTTCATTTTTTAACTTAATTTTTCAATATTTTAGATAGGTACCCTGACTTAAGAGTAGTTCCACTTAAGAGCATGCATTCGGAACAGATTAAATTCGTAAACTGAGGTACCACTGTATTTCAAGACATGCTTGGTGAGAGAGAAACAGCTGTCTAGTCAAGGAAGGTAATTCTAAAGGCCAGTGTGCTATCCCATAGTTTGTGGGGGTTTATCTCCTATCATATTAATCCCATCAATTATTTTTTACATCTTAAAAAAAGCATCCAAACCACACAGCTGTTGGCATTCAACACTCCCTCAGTACCGTATTGCTGGAACATTGCTCGCTTTTAGAAAGACTCCTTTTGATTATGTCATAAAAAAATAAAATTTCAGACCATTATTCTTGGCAATTTTTTGTTCCTCCAGTAATGTACTTTATTAATATTAACTGCTAGCCGAGAGTGACAAAAAATGTGATCAACCTCAAACTTTTAATGTATTCCAATTAGCGGATGGATGTGACATTATTATGTCGAAGTCAATCACATTCCCAAGTGCTTTGCTGCTTTTAAAGAACACTTTGGTTTTGTGGAGCCCAGAAAATAGTGCAAACCTCTCATTCAAAGCAGGGGGGGAGCTGTAAGGATGATTAATTATTTCAATCACATTCCACTTTGCTTGCTTTTTTGGCAGTGCATATTTAAAAATTATTCATTCACACACAAATTCATGGATGCAGCCCAAATGTAAATTTAGATGGGTTTTGGACTCCCATATAGGATTAATTCATGTAATATTTTTCTTTTTCTTTCACGTTTGTCCCACTTGGTGATGGGGTCCGCTGGATAGATACATTGTTTTATGAGATAGAGTATAAATAAATCCCCCTTCTTCACAATTGTGAGGGGAAGTGCTTTTTATGAGATAGGAGTTCAGATCCAATGGGGAAGATCCAGTTTTTCCTTTTAATTTTGGGTTATGCTGTTGGTTTGTTCATTATTTTTATGTTCATTTTTTTTGGAACCGATTATTATTCTTTTGAACTCTGTATATTGTGGAATGTTATACTTGTTAACTGCCTTGAGTTCCCTTTTGGGAAAATCTGGTGGCATATAAATAAATAAATAAATAAATAAATAAATAAATAAATAAATAAATAAATAAATAAATGTAGATCCTGACAGGATAAACTATACTATTTTCAAACTTTAATTATAAAGTAAGAATGCTGATGTAGTTTACAGTTAACTTTCTCCTAACCTGACTTTCTGCTGCTGTAGTTCTTTCATATTGTGTTTTTGGCCATGGCCCCCAGATACTGACCTTAACATTTTGGCGAATGAGATGCTCTTGGCCTGGAAACCATATTTCAACATATGGGTTGAAGGCTAATAAGGGTGGTTTGTTGCTATGCAGCGATAATCGGTCTTTTAGGTGATCAATCAATCAATCAATCAAATTTTCACAGTATTGTCTCTGTGGTCTGTGCCTGCTAGGAAAATATAGGTTGCAAACAAAACCAGTGTACTTTCTATCAATAATGCTTGAAGATGGATGGGCAAAAAAACACTTGTCCTTGGAGTGGTTTCCAAATCACCCTTTCCCTTTGAAATGGAGACTGCTCTCAAACAGAACGGGTGTCTGTGTGGGTGTATTAGTGATTTCTGTATGGGAAAGAAAGATAGGGAGAATTATATTTGGGTCAATGTGTTTGATATCTACCACCCACACGACGACTTATCCTGAAATTGATCTCATTCGTCCTCATGGATGCCTGTTATAGATCTGGGCTTCGCAGCATCAGCATTTGAATTGACACAGCTCAAAGGCATGTATTGTTAAGTACATATCCTAGAAAAAAATCCAGAATGTATTGTAGCAGCATTTTTAGCTTCATGCACACCAAGGGTTCCTTAACTGCACACTATAGAGCAGTATACGCTTTGAAATTACACCAAAGTACCATTCACTCCATCAGGAATGATCAGATCTGAACAAAGACTGTGTTTGCTCTAAGAAGTGTTACTTTTAAACAAAGTTCTAGAAGCGGCAGCCATGCTCTGCTAGCATATCAGGTAAATAGAAAAGAAATATATAGAAAACTTAAGAAGGCAAAGATGTTGCAGCAGCTGGTGTTTGAGAAAGTGGACTTTTCCATAAAAGCACCCATTAAAATATAGCAATTAATCTTTAAGATGCCACAATGGTTTAGTCTTGGTCATTTTTCTTTTGCTTATAACTTTTAAAGATGTTTTAAAACCCCATACATCTGCTACCCTGAAATTTAAAAGGGGGGGGGCATCTATTTCAAATCACTCTTCTTGCAAATCTCATTCGTTCCTGCTTAAATCGGGTGGGAGGGAACGAAAACCATTTGTTAACGCCCTTCTTACAGTTAGTGGGGAGATCAGAGTAGCTTCTAGATATTGTAGTGGAAAGTTTGAATCCCAAAAGAACCATGTCTCCTTCTCCAGTGAAATGATTTTGACTAAGCCAAACTTGGTGCAATACTTCCTTAAGTCAGGGGGCAACCACATTGAAAAAGAATGCAAGAAATGCTCACAGATTGGGGCGGGCAACTTTTTGTTTCCTTCTGTTCACTACACAAAAGAAATGCCAACGTGAATCAGCCCAAAGCCCCCTATGCATCCAAATTTCCTCCCTAGCCATGGGGTTTCTATTTTTTTTTGGCAAGTGAATGCCTTCACATTGGTTCAAGTTGCGTGATTGCTTGAGCAGATGGAGAAGAGCATGCAATGTGTGTGTGTGTGTGTGGGGGGGGGGAATTGTCAATCATCTCTCTTAAGATGGTGGTATGCATGAAGGTCAGTCTAGAGGACATCCAAGAGAGATTTGGGATCTTTTTCAGACTGCATTCTTAGCTCCTTCCCCGAAGTAATCTGCCAGTGAACAGCTTTCCTGCCAGAAAAGATTTCTTTGAAGAATGTGGTAGCCTCCTGCAAATCTGAATGCCCCCAGAGAAGCTACTTTAGCAAGCGGCAAATAAGGGCCAATTGCTCTTTTCCTTCCCTCTTTCTTCTGACTTCTGTGCTGAAGTAAATTATCTTGGGGAAACAGCCAGCCAGCTTTGAATTCACAGGTGATTCAAATAGATATTTTTTCCTACTTTGTAGCCACACCTTAATCCTCATGTGGAAGGAAACAAAATGGCAAAATTCCTTTCCTCAACTGTGAGGGAAGTGATTTGTATGTTTGCCTTTGTGTGTGAAGATACACATGCACACTTGCGCAAATATGCTTTTGTGTGACTACACTCTTATAAGAATGTGTACATTGGAAGCAACTTTATTGTGTTACAGCACGGTTGTTAATTTGAATTAAAAAGTATATTTTTTTTAAAAAAAATCAACTTTTGTTTGCACAGAACAATGAAGTTGTTTTGGACTTTTAAGAGTTAGAAGCTGAGTGTGGGTCATTTGCTTATTTTTCAACCATCGGTCAACCATTCCTTGCTTGTTGTTGAATTGCTTCTCAAAAGCAAAGGACTTTGTCCTTGTTGAAGTCTGTTCTTGTGTTGAGACAGGCTGAATCAAAAACCAAGGCATTCGGTGAGTATATTTCACATTGCTAATCCAAAGATCTAAAGCAGGATTCAAGGCAATTTTTGTTTACTTTTCGGTGTATGCCACTACAATTCAAATGCAGTACTCTCGGTGCCTATGCTCAGTGCTCAGTGTTGCTTTGTCCTGCATGCATTCAAGATGATTGATTTGCCCATCTTATACTCCTTACCATTTTCCCTCCTCTTCCACACCCCTCCCCCAGATATCACCCCCCTTTTTTTTTCATGGCACTACCGCCCTTACTAATGAACTGTGGAAGCTGACATTTCCAATAAGGAACAATTAAATATGAGATCACATGTAATGAACTCATTCATTTACAAAATAATAGCGAGCTGGCATGAGAGCAGTGGGGAATGATTGCAAGTAAAGGGGGGGAATGAGTAAATTAAGTCTGAATGCATTAATATGCTTTAAATACTTTTATTGCCCAGAAAATTAAACAGGAAGCATCTTATTAGCTATCTCGAACAGAGGGTAGTAATGTGTGTACTGAGAATAGCAAATATTGCTAACCAGAGATTCTTTAGAGAGAGCTTGACAGAGCATGGTATTCAAATATGTAACTAATTTCCAAGAGATAGCTTGGGCCCATTAATTGCGATGGAATTCAAGGGGAGATTGAGATGCCCACAGTATTCTAAATATTCTCTGAGAACCCTTCCAGGCCCATTGCATCATTTTACCTGTGTTGTTTCATTTTGATTACCGTAAATGTAAGCCTAGAAGTGTAATGTAAGGGTGAGAAGGAAGTA
Source organism: Phrynocephalus guinanensis (assembly GCA_037367245.1). NCBI lineage: Eukaryota > Metazoa > Chordata > Lepidosauria > Squamata > Agamidae > Phrynocephalus > Phrynocephalus guinanensis. Next base: position 7,264,945 of record CM074745.1, on the reverse strand, counting down.
GACTGGGATCTATAGGCAAAGAGATGGGTGAGTGATTTCCCTTAAATTCCCAGATGGAGGACCACCTCTTCCTCATGTTGACTCCCAATCTTTGATGCTGCTGCTGCTGCTGCTGCTGCTGCTGCTGTGTGTGTGTGTTGTGTCATTACAGTCGCAATGCACTCTACATGACCCCATGTCCATGGAGTTTTCTTGGCAGGAATACTGGAGTGGCTTGCCAGTTCCTACTCCAGGTGGCTACAGCAACTGGTATTCCCTGGTGGTCTCCCATCCAAGTACTAACCAGGGCTGACCCTGCTTAGCTTCAGAAATCAAGTGAGATCGGATGTCACTTGGGCTACACAAAAAGTCATGAGGCTGAAGCGGGCCGTTCAAAGGAGGCCTGGAAGGCATCCCCTAGAAAATTGGCTTTCTCAGTAGTGGCCAGTTAACTTTGGGTCATCTTTCTGATGTAAATGGGTCAGGCCTGCTACTTCCTGAGCTTCAGAAAGCGAATTAAAACCTGACTCTCTACCCAGGCTTTTGGAAAGCTCATCCCTTTTTATGTTCACAGATTTCTTACAGACTTTTAATAGAGGAATAAGTGAGATGTTAAAAAGGCTAACGCATGAAGAAGCGACTAACAGATTTGTCTGTTTCTGCTCATGTGGTTATTGATTCTCCACCACTCTCAACAGCATCTTCACAGCAAAAGATTCTTCTACCACTTTTTTTCCTGACTTCCTCACCCCAAAGTCCTTGGAGAACTCTGGAAAGAGAGAAAGATAGGATGAAAACAGAGTAAATAAATCAATAGAGCCCCCTGCAGTCACATCTTAATTCTCATTCCAAATCATCACACTCTTCTCTGTCTAAACTTCACCAGTTTGTCATCATGTTGATGTGCCATTGTGTTTTTGAGTGCATGTGAACCTAGATGACATGATATAGAGAACCATATTTTTCTCTGGGGTATTCACTCAGCATTTCATTTCCTTCCTAAGAGGAAGGACACCCAGAACTTTTCTCTGTCTTGTCAGAGAGAAGAATACTTTGCCTGATCTTATTATCAGAGGAGGGTTTGATTCCCTTCACGTTTGTCATTTTTTAAAAAAAGTGATAGCCTCTGGTGAAGTAAATTCATGTAAATGCTGCTGTTATTCTCATGCCCTCTAGTTATGTGACTGGAGTTGATTCAGGGTTTGCTTTTTATGCATGCTGATGACTCCCGACACCTGGACGGGGCCAGTGAACCCCTTGTTTTGTAGGAACTGCAGCTAAAAGTATGTGAGGTTGTATGAAAACAAAAAAAAAAAGAGATGGAGGGGAGAGACTGCTAGGAACATTATTATTGCTTGTTGAAAGTGTGTTGAAGTTGTAGTTTGGGAGTTGGGAGACGCATAAGATTAGGCCTGAGCAGGAATCCATCAATGCACTTTGGAAACTGGATTTTGGCACTTTTGGATGGACCCTATTTGCTCTGAGCTGATCTGGGCCTCCCTTGGAATAAGTGTGCCATTTTTCAGACAAATAGCTTCAGGGGATAATGTGGTAATTAAACACTTCTAAATTTTCCTCTCTGCAATTTTTGTAACAGAAATGGCCTCAGATGTTATGTCACAGCTGTTGTTGAGCAAAGCTCAGCTCACCCTCTTCTCTCTTGCTTATGCATTCACATAACCCCTTCCCACATTCTACCCTCCCCAACTCATTGGCGGTCACTTCACTTCCTTCCTTGTTTCGCAACTAGTTTTGCACAGTGACAGCGTTGGTTGTGATCATGTGGTTTTGTCCCTGTTTAGTCCCTGTTTCTGTTTTCTCGCGGTTGTGATAACTTGTCTCGTGACAATTACTTCACTGTCTTGTTCCGTGAAAGATATTGAAGTTGTCTTGCTTTCTTAACCCTTTTCTAAAATATCATAAATAAAACTTTTTCAATATTTTGATTTATTGGCCTTCCAGGATTTACATGTCAATGCTACAGAATTTTCAGTACTTTCTTTAATAAACATTTGCACTGCATGGTGTTTCCCATAGGGAAGCTAATGCTGAATGCCACTTCAGCCGCTGATTACTAGGTGGACACTGGTTGTTGAGTGACAATTGTTACCACACAGAACTGGGAACATGAACTGGGAACAAACTGTGACAAGAGAATACCCCAACTCAGCACCAGGTACAGTATTGTCACGCTCTGATCCCACTCCAGGGGCGTGGTCGAGACAAATTTCAGCTGTTGTGCGATTGACGTGAAGTAAGGTTTTTTTTGTACCGACCCAAAGTGCAACACTTACAGAGACAAAATGGATGTGAAGTAACCGCCATTGTAGCCACTTGCATCACTGAGTCAGTCTGAATAATCATCCACTGGTTTACAAAATCAGTAAAAAGAAACCAAACAGTGAAGCTCTAATTTATAACATAAACTTTCGTGGATTTAAGAAACATTTTATTTCACCCATTTATGTGGTCTTGTAGGGAGTAATATTTGTAGGGAGTAATATTTTAAGGAAATAAAAGACACAGAAAGCCCGTCATGGATTTTAAAAACATATATGCCTCAGAAAACACCTAGTGCATACTCTATGAACCAGTATTTGTCAATGGCGAAACAACAAATATCATAATGTGGACATTATAAAATGCATAAAATGCAAATGTTAGGGGCAATGTGTACAGAAAATTGATGTCAGCTGCTATGGGAGGAAGAGAAAAAGGATGTCTTAGAACTGTATACGAATAAAGTGTGGGAGGAAAATGTAGATGGTATTCAGAGAATTTTTTTTAAAATTGCAACAAACAGTGTTACTATACATATACACAGTCAGCTCAAAAAGATTTCTGCCACAGACTTATGCATGGGATTACATCCTCAGATTTAATATTTGGGCATGAATACATGATTTCTGTCCATATAACTCTCTGAATATTACACAAGATGCTAGCTGCTAAAATATCTACTTGTTCATATGTCCCACAGGTCATGATACCAACTTAGCATAGCACAAGTAATTAACAAATCACTCATTTTAATGAGAGCATGATGGCTTGGAATGGCTTTGCTCCATTTACCCTAGCTTGTTTATGTTATGCCACATTGCTGGATCTTTTTAGCATTCATTACATAGCATCTTCTCTCCAGCTATTCATTCAGTTCGGTGTTCAGAGGCATTTTCTCGATGGCAGGGATGGGGAAGTTCTAAAGGTCATAAGGTGCAATTTCTGACCCCCATGAACTGCAAGGGGTATAAAAAACAAAAACAGAAATTGGAAGATTCCACCCTATACAATTTAGGAAACAGACTGTTCCATCTCTGTGACATTATCTCTGCATTTCTGGATCATCCTTTGAAAATATTGCATACATGCGTCGGGAGGGCACATACAGTGATGACTTGGAGGATTACACAGCTCTGTAATTGTGTGATTTGTCCACTCACATCTCATACAACTGTGACCCTTCCTGAATCACACACACTCAACTCTAATAGTGTAATATTTCAGTAAAGTTTAGAAACCAACATCCAGTAGTTTTTGAAGCAAAGCAAAGCAAAGTGTTCTGCGTATATACTTCCCCATACTGCCTAAAGCACTCTCGGGGTGATTTACAATTTAATTATGCAGGGTGCACATTGACCCCCACGCAAGCTGGGTACTCATTTCAGAAGGACAGAAGGCTGAGTCATCCATGAGCCATCTCCCTGGGACTTAACCCCATGTCGTGAGCACAGATTTAGCTGCAGTGTATGTGTGTGTGTTGTGTCGTTACAGTCGTGATGGACTCTTCATGACCCCATGTCCATGGAGTTTTCTTGGCAGGAATACTTCAGTGGCTTGCCAGTTCCTTCTCCAGGTGCCTATAGCACCTGGTATTTCTTGGTGGTTGCCCATCCAAGTACTAACCAGGGCCGAACCTGCTTAGCTTCTGAAATCAGGCGAGATTGGATGTGCTTAGGGCATCTAGGCAGTATACCAGTTTAATCACTGTGCCACAAGGCTCCTAGATGGAAGAGGTAGCAATGCTAGTCTGGGTCTGCATAACAGGCAAAATCCAAAAGAGAGAACTAAAGCATGACAAAAAAGTGTCATGGGGGGTTATTTTTCCAAGAACTTTAAAGTTGTTTCATTTATTAGTAAACACAGAAATTTTGGGCACATTTCTAGTTAAACTTTAAAAATATTGCTGACATAGCACTGTGTTGGCTTAACACAGGCAACCTAGTCACTGAACTACAGTGAACTGAAGGAACATATGTTCTGAGCAAATGGACACCACAAATTCAGTTTTGGACTTCTAGGTAATATAAAGCATTGGAGGAGTGTGCCTCAAGCTAACATCATAAGAGTACAGTAGCGATAAAATAATGAAACAGTACAGAAGGAAAATGCTCATCTCAGTTTGTCAGGTCTAGAAATGTGGAGTGCAGTGGTGTCTGCACAGCTTCTCAGTGGTCACTGTGCTGACACAGAAGTGAAAATTGGGCGAAATCTGGTTAACTTTCTCACTTGACGTTAATCCTTGGATTCCGGGTAAGATTGGCTTGCACATCTCATGAAAACACTGCCAGTTATTGAAAGGTCAAAAGACTTGTGCTACGGTCTGTAATTACAGGTAATATATTGGCAGGAGGGATCATCCCAGCATCAGTTGACACATTTAATTCATTGCCCCTGTAGTCAGATTGTTTCTAATTTACTTTATGATTACAAATAGCTCTGAAGGATGGTCCTTTATATTTCCTCAATTTTCTCTCCTAATTTTTCAGTTGTAAGTTAACTGATCTTGTTTCTGATGCATTAACTGAAGTATTAGTAATCTTCTTCAAATGCCCATGTCCTTGTAGAATGGTTGGTGGTCAGCAGCAGAATCTGGTTTTTATCTAAAGCTAGTATGGTAGTATTAAAAGACTAATATTAGTAATCACTTGTGTTTAATTTTTTTAAAATTCCCCATGTTTCCAGTGCTATACACACAGAGTTTGCCACATTTTCTTTTGAGGAATCCCCCCCCCCCCGTTCCTACAGTGCTAATATGAACAAACATTTTGATAAACCATCCCCTGACGTACAAAACATGTGTTGCCTTTGGAGACTAACAAACCCTGAACATACTTCATTGCCTGCTTAAAGCTGGCCTAAGAAAACAGCTTCAACAGATTAGATTTCAGACACCATAGACACGCTTGCATTTTGTACTCACAAACCATAGCAAGCAAGCAAGCAAACAAATAAACAAAAAACACAAAAGCAACAAAACTAGTATGTGCATGCAACTATGGCAAGCTGTTTGTTGAGTGTCATTCTCCACACCGGCAAGAATTCACATACCCTTTAGTAATGCTTTGTGGTGTTTTTTTTTTTCATTCAGTCTTTGATCACTCCACATCTCTATTTACATAAAGCAGAAGAGGGAGAAAATGTAAATGAAATAGTGTTGCTCCCAGTTTGAGCCCAACTAATCTGTGTAATCGCAATGACCTCCAAGACTAGATTGATTTTCAAAACGCAACTAGATTTGATGTAATTTGGGGTAGCAGGGGAGCTAAAAACATGGTTACTGTAGCCAAGTGCCAGGGTACTTCAAGGACCAGATGCAGGGGATTGGTATCAAGAGACAGAGTCTTGTGCGCTCCCGGATGCATTTGGTAGGGCCACTGTGAGATACAGGAAGCTGGAGTAGATGGACCTTCAGCCTGATCCAGCATGGCTTTTCTTATGTTCTTATGTTCTTTCTTTTTCTTTTACAAGAAGTTAAATATACCTGTATATTTAACTTATTTTAGTTATCATTTTTGTCACTGGAAAACATAATTGCTTACATATCCGTAGTAGAGATGGGCACAAATAAAAAAAATGCATTTTGTTTGTCGTTTGTCGTTTGGAGGGTCCGTTTCGGTTCATTTCCTTCTTTTGCAAATTTTTGAAAAAAATTCATTTTCGTTTTCGTCCATTTTGTTACCATTTCGTTACTATTTATTTCATTTTTTGTGATTTTTTAAAGGATTTTAAGCAATTCACTCATATTTCCGTAACGGAAACGAAACGCACAACAAAATTTCTGGTGTTTGTTTGTTTTGTTTCATTTTAGAGACAAAATTCATTTGTCGTTTCGTACGTAACAAAACAAAAAACAAAAACGGAAACGGAAAATTGTTCATTTCGTGCCCATCTCTAATTTGTAGCTCTTTGTAATTGGCTAATTCCAAATTCGGGCATTCTCCAGGAGGAAGTCCTCTTTTATAAGGACCATAGGTGTACACAGGTGCTGTTTGTTCTGTCAAGGATAGCTTTTGCTGGAATTTTTCTCTGTGTTTTTAGTCCATTCATTCTCACAAATCGAGCGTAAGAATCCATGAGATTTGTTTCTTTGTGTTAGCCCCCCCCTCCACCCCAAGTTTAAAACAGTAACAACCAGGATTCCCTCCCCTCCCCTCTGCCTTTGCTGCCCTGACTATTTACAACTTCCATTAACTTGATAATACATGGTGCAAGTAAATTTCCTTGCCTAAAAGAAGCAATAAACAAAGGTGATAATTAGGAAGGCTTTTAGAAAAGATAGAAGAGGGCAGCCAATGAGGAATGGGCTGGTTTAGCTAGTAATTCAGCTGGTAAAGAGAGCAAAGAAGGGTGAAAACAGATTTTGGAATTAGAGAAATAACAAGATTCATCGCTCAGCCAAGGACAGAAAAGTGGCTGGCATTGCATAACCTCAGTTGATTGCCATCCCTTCAGCTACCTGCAAGTAATTATCATTTAAACCCAACAGTTTTTATTTCTGAGCGAGCAGCAGACCTATGTTTGTACTTCTAGATTCACTACTAAAACCAAATTATATTTCAGATTTCCTCTCCTTGTTAGAGGGGAGAAATTATGAGGCCAGGGAGAGGAGAACAGATGCAAATTTAAAATAAATGTTTGCTTGTCTTGCAAAACGCTCTTAAACCAAGTTACTCTTAAACCAAGGTATTACTGTATTTTAAATCCATACTAGACTTACTGTAGCATAGATAATTTCCGCGAGACATTATTCTTGCAAATGTGACAGCTCTTCTTGATACTAGCAGGAAAAGTTACTCAATCTCAAATACAAGGATCAATGTTTATACGTTTATCTGTAGTCATTATTGGTATGTCCCTATAGGATAAGCAAGGGTATGTTCCCTTTTTATTATTATTATTATTATTATACCCACTTCTGAGAAACTGTGGTAGCATATATCTTTTTTTCTGGTGATATGATACACACAACAGAATATGAAATTTTAGGAGGCTATTTATTTATTTATTTATTTATTTATTTATTTATTTATTTATTTATTTGTATACTGCAATCCAATTTTCCTCAAACGGGAACTCTGGGCGGTTAACAACAATGATTTATCAAACAACCCAAAACATAATAATAATGGTAATGATCTAGAGAAAGAAAGTAAAACGAAAACCAATAATACAAAAACCACAATGAAACAACAAGACAAGTACCGGGCAAGAGGGAAGAGTAATAATAAAAATAATACTAATAATCAATCAAACAAAAAACAACTCAGGGAACACAACACTCTTAGCTATTGACAAAGGCATCCTTGAACAAGCCAGGTCACAGCCTTTTTAAAGGATGCCAGGGATGGATCCAGGTGAATCTCGGTTGGAAATTTATTCCATGCCACCGGGACGGCCACCAAGAAGGCCCGATTATGTGTTGCAACTTTACAGGGGTGGCCACCCAGAGTGAGAATGCCATGGAGGCTCTGGTGGGTCAGGCCAGCTCTGATCTTTGGGAGATACGCTCTGCCAGATATTCAGGTCCAAAGCCAGGGAGGGTTTTGTAAACCAAAACCAACACCTTGAACCTTATTCGGGAAGCAACGGGCAGCCAATGCAGGTGAGCCAGAAGATATTTGGGTTGGGCTGAAAGGTGGTGACCTTCCCATGTTACTTGTTTCTTCATTTACTATTCAGGAGCAAATGGTCTATGGTCATGGGAGTTATATTCAGCTCTCCTGTCTGTAAAAGCCGCTTACAACTTTATCCTCTAATAATTTGTGCAGTGATTATGTGACAATCCATTTATATGACATCCAAGCTAATGGCCACCATCTTATCTTACTGTAATAAATGTTTTATGCCACTTACAGATTATACATAGATGTTAGGTTAGGGAGGCATTTAAATTTTAAGTTCCCCACTTGGAGTCTGAAATGATATAGTCCACAGGTCAAGATGTGAATTATTTGACTGTGCAGCACAGGTCATATTTCCTGGACTCCCTTTTTTTCTCTTCTCATTGATTCTGCAGGAAATGTTTGACAAACATCAGAGACCTTGAGGGTCTAGGCCTAACAAACCCTCATTTTCTTGCTTTTTACTTTTAACAGAGGGAGCATGACGCACCGCCAACTCATTGCGTGTGGCGCAGATGGAGCACAACATCTTGTCAAAGACGTGCTCAGCTTCACTGAGAGACTTGCATAGCAATAACTGACCTTGAATGTTGATGCAAACCAGTATCCGAAAAGTAAAAATAATTTGGATTCATCTAGCTGCCTGTGAAGTCATTAACTAGTGCACCTAGCAGAGAAAATGAAATGCTTTTGATAATTCCTTTTCTATTCAGAGGGAAAAATGCATTTAGAAGGCATTAAATTGCTAGTCGCGGATGTTAGTTACCTTTGAACCCTTAGCCTCACCATCACAATTTGAGTGAACAGGTGTGTATTAATTCCACTAAGCTTCCCCATTACTGAGTTGGTGGGATGTGAGCAGTGCTAGGACACAAAAGCTCTCTGCTTCAATTCCTGCATGGGACGCTTTAAAAAAATAAGTGTAAAGTGACGTATCTTTGAATATTGTTTGGCTCGGCAGCGCAATCTCATATGAAGCCGACTCAAAAGTGCCATTGCTAGGCGGCTGAGATTTTGTTTTGAAGATATAAAACTAAAGTGAAGTATGTAGCAGGGTTGGAGTAAGTACGCAACATCCTTGGACCACTTATGGGGTGCAACAACTTTCCAAAACCCACTTGTTAACATTTGGCCCAACTTGCCACACAGATAGCAAAGGGTGGTGTGTCACCCTTTAAAATCTTTGACAATATTCTAGAACAGTAGATCATAATGAGGAAAGGCTAAAACATTTGGGGCTATTTAGTCTGGAAAAAAGGCACCTGATTGAGATGTACAAAATAATGCAGGGCATGAGTCAAGTGGATAGAGGGATGCTCTTCTCCCTCTCACAAAATACCAGAACTAGGGGACATCCACTCAAACTGTGGGTTGGGAGAGTGAGAACAGACAAAAGAAAATATTTTTTACCCAGCGTATTGTTAGTCTGTGGAACTCCCTGCCAGAAGATGTGGTGAGGGCATCTGGCCTGGATGCCTTCAAAAGGGGATTGGACAGATTCCTGGAGGAAAAGTCCATCACAGGTTACAAACCATGATGGAGATGTGTCATCTCCAGTCTTTAAACCAGGGTATTTCAAGGACCAGATGCAGGGGACTGCTATCAGGTGACAGATATCTAGTCTCATGCACTCCCAGAGGCATTTGGTGGGGCCTCTGTGAGATTCAGGAAGCTGGACTAGATGGGCCTTGGGCCTGATCCAGCATGGCTCTTTTTATGTTCTTATGTTCTTAACCTTGATTCTCCCAGATGTTCTTGGACTCCAACTCCCTGAAATCCTGGCCAGCAGGAAGAAAATGCTGGTAAGGGTTTAGGAGATCCCGGTGAAATTAAACTGACTTGTTTTTCCACATCCCTCACAATGAATCTGCCTTAATCATCATATTAAATTATGCACAATGTGTATTTGTTTATTATGATTCATTACCAAACCATCATGTGCACTCTTTGGACCTTCTTATTAATGGCATAGCATGAGATTTATACAGCTCATATAACATTTTCTATATCTCAGACTTCTGCTTATATGAAGGTGCCTCATGAGTGAGTGTTGAAGGCTCTGTCCTTGTTACTGTGTAATTATTACACAATAGTGTAATTGGATGTAGTTATACACAGGCTGAAATCCAAGTGCACCGGCCATAATGTACAATTTCTGAGTGTTCTCAGGAAATTATAGCAAGGCAGTCGTAATAGTGTGCCTGATGTTTGTTTGTTTGTTTGTTTGTTTGTTTGTTTGTTTGTTTATATACCACTCCATCTAGCTACACGGCTACTCTGGTTGGTGTAGTTGATGGTGCAGGTGTTTTCAAGCTTCACTGTATAACTAGTTACACAGCTGTGCAACAGGATCTTATCCATTGTGTGTGTGTGTGTGTGTGTGTGTGTGTGTGTGTGTAACACATTTGCATATTCATTACTGGCATTCCAAAGAAATGGCCAGTGCAGAAAAGGATAGGGAAGGTTCAAGGGTCCAGCACCAGAACTGCATGTTTCCTATCCATTCTGGAAAAAAGTCCAATCCATCTACATCAAGGCACATGGTTGATTTACGAACTCTGCAAGCCCAGAAATACATTCAAAGATAAGCAAAGGTGGGATCTGATAGGCAATGTATACAAGACCAATTATATTCAAGGAAAACATTCTTGTATGGCCAACTTATTACAGAGGCTTGTATATGCTGACAATGACAAAGTAAAGGCTCTGCATTTGAAATGTTCACATTTATAACTGCTTGTTTACTGGGGGGGGGGTGACAAATAGAAACAAATATTCTGCATAACAAGCATTTTCCTCATCTGAGCAGAAGAAACACCCAGGCTTTCTACATCTTCCAATTTTAAACTAAAGAAAAAGTAAATTTAGAAACATTAAACATTAACAGACAAGATCTGCAAATATTATGCCTGATTTCCTGAATGCAGTAATCTGAAAGTTCCAGCTTACTTCCTGCTGATTAAGGAAAAAATGATTTGCCCACCTTGATATGTAGTCTGCTTAATTACTTATAGACCTTCCAGAGAGTGATTTAAGCACTACAGGATAGTATATAAGCAGCAAGCTTTGCTATATTTGTTTGTTTGTTTACTGTTACTCATCCACTTTAATGACAATGGTTCTATTTTCAATATTTTAATTGTACTTGAATAATTATACACCATCATCAAGTGGGTACATTGCCCTGGTTACCCTGGTGTGCGTGACACCAGAAAGGTGAAATATGCTGGTGGTTGAACTAATCTTCCCACCCAGTAACCTCCCAACACTTTAATCCAGTGGTATCCACACTTTGGTCCTCCAGATGTTTTGGACCACAACTCCCAGAGTCCTTTGTCAATGGCAATACGGGCTTGGAATTCTGGGAGTTGTCTTCAAAACATCTGGAGGGCCAAAGTTTGGACACCCCTGCCTTAATCCAACCAAACTAAGCATTGCTTCCAGGACGTTCCCCAAAATCTTCAAGGTTAAGTTCTTTGACTCTTATACAAACCCTACTAAGTAGAAATGACATCACATGCATAAAATGCAGAGGATTCCTGCATATGTGCATGGCATGACTACATTTTACGTTACCCCAAAGGCTTTTAAAAAGCCAAACGACTCTATGATGGAAATCTTACATTTTATTTGAAGATTGTGAAAAAGTCAAAGAAGACAGACAGACAGACAGACAGACAGACAGACAGACAGACAGACAGACAGACAGACAGACAGACAGACAGAAAGAAAGAAAGAAAAAAAGAAAGAAAAGGGAAAGGAAAGGAAAGGAAAGGAAAAAAGGAAAGGAAAGGAAAGGAAAGGAAAGGAAAGGAAAGGAAAGCAAGGAAAGGAAGGAAAAAAAGAAAAAAGTTTCAAAAATAATTTCAACAGTTGCAAAACAGCGAGTGATGCTTTGGAGCAAATAATGCATCAAAAGCTTAAAGCAAGAGCAATATAGAGCAAGCATAACAGAAAACAAGAAAACTAAACAAATTATTCTAATACTTAAACTCTAATGGAACTTCAGCATCTTCTCAGGGAATATACAAAATGCAGAATAGCAAATGAGCATAATATTTCTCCTTAGAGATAACTAAGCCAACCAAGCGAATTTCAGATTTTTTTAATACTTAAAGCTTCTACTTCTGGACTATTCTGGAGGATCTTCCAGTCAGCTGATGAGTTCCCTTGAACAGTCAAAAAAGGCAAGAACAATTTCTGCTGATCTCCTTGTTCTGCAGAACACCATCTTCCCAATTAACTCGGTACCAAAGAATGGGTCAACCTGTCCTTGAAAAGCCAATTGTACACTGGTAAGCTTCCAGTTACTGGTGGGCATTAACCCCTTTCTCTTAGACATCTCATTCCAGACACTGTCTACAAAGCTTGAATTTCCAAGAGGGACCACACTTTCACCCAACAGCATTAGATAATGCCATTGTGGGACTCACCCTGTCAGTTCCAGATCCAAGCAACCAACGTGAGTCAACTCAAAGGAGGATCTCCCTAGCCAAAGAGCAAAGTACCAGTTCTTCATCATGCAATCCAGAGCCAAGACAAGGTGGTCCATGCTCCTCATTGTGATTTTGGTTTGAAAGTTCAAGGCAAAATGTGGGTTGATGAAGGGTAAATGGCCAGCCAGGATGATTTTTGATGCTGCATACCATCATTCCTTATCACAGGGCATACATATTAAAACACTGGTATACATTCCAGTTACCTGGCTTTTGGGACCTCGAGTTGGCACGCAACAGCTTCAACTAGGTCATGTCCTGTCTTCAGACAAGTATTGCAAAAACGAAGTGAACCAGGTACATTTGTGCTCTTTTGGAGCAACTATGGTATGGACCGAGAAGATACTCTTCAGCCCCTGGTGAAGATGGGCCATTTTTTTACTCCATGCATTGTTTGTTGGGTAAAAAGACAGCCAACCATTTGAAATGTGGACAGGGTGAAATCAACAAGCAAAAGTGGACAGAGCTGCTGGTGTCAAAGGAGAAAATAAGAAACAGCTAAAGCTCCCCAATAATGCCCAATATCTCCTCTGGACATCTCAACTTCTGAAGCATTAGGGAGGGTTCAGACTGGAAACACCATGCATAGAAATCCCCTTGCAGCAGCTCCACCAGTCATTTACAGTGCAAATGAATCAATTGGTGTCTTACCCTGAATCTGGAGAAACTCCTGTTTTTCCTTGCTGTCCTACCCAGCTTAGTTCACTGAAATTTTACTGAGCAATGATTATATTATTAGAATTGGGTAGCTGTGTGACTATGGAAGGCTAATTGTTGTTCAGGCTTTGAGTGGAAAGATCACACAGTTACTCAGTCATAGCTGTTGAGCGTTGACATTTCCCCTGACTTTTGAGATGGTTTTAAAAATCAACATCCAGAAAGTCACAGATAATGTAGCTGATGGAGGAAGAGGGAGTGTCTTCTGAACAACACAGGGTAAGTCAGCTCCAATCAAAAAGCAAAGCAATGTGTTCTGCTTATATACCACGCCATACCACTTCAAGTAATCTCTGGGCGGTTTACAGTTTAATTATGCAAGCTACACATTGCAAGCTGGGTACTCATTTTACCGACCTCAGAAGGATGGAAAGCTGAGTCAACCCTGAGCCTGCTACCTGGGACTGAACCCCAGGCCGTGAGCACAATTTTGCCTACAGTACAGGCATTTAACCACTGCGCCACATCTGCCCTTTATTTGTATACAGAGAGGAGACTTGGAGGCCTCTGCTTTTCCACAACTCTGGTCACAAACTGGAAATAATGTCATTTTAATGATAAGGGTGGCCCCATCTCAAAATAGCTGGATAAAACATGCATGATTTAAATTGTCTCTTTTATTATTTTTTAAATTTTCCAGACCAAATACTTGTCTAATAATATATTATTTTGGGTACAGAAGAGAAGAAGAAAACACATTCCCCAGTCAGATAAAAAAAAAATAGATCCCTCCCCGTTTTTTATGAATAACACCAGAGAAACGATGGATCACCTTCATTCTTGGCTGAACCAAAACAATTTTTGTTGTTGTTGGAATCCAAACGGTCTTCAGTTGCGATCATCAGGGGAACATCTTCAGTAAAGCTTCATCCAGCTGGTATTTAATATGCACCGGAATTATTGTGTTTCATTCATATATATATATAAACTTTAAATCTGTTTCAAAGCAACCTTGAATGCCTTTCTGGACGTATATCACTTCATCAGCGTAGCTTAACTAGAGCTGCTTTTTTCATTTTTTATGGCCCCCATAAAATTTAGGAATAGAACACTTCGATTTTTCTAGCAGTAATTTTTATTACTTTTAGCCCTTTTTTAAAGTACTTGTCAGAGAGATACAGTACTTTACACAGAGTATATTTTCCAGTTTTGCATTATATTTTTATTTCAATTTATTTTAGAGAGAATGTGCAACATACATCTAAATAATACCTGTGGTATTTCATCGAACCCTGTTATAGATGTAATTATAATGGATATAAACCTACTCCGTCCATCAGCGTTCCTATATTTCACTTGCCGGCATCAGACTTCCCGTCTCTTTCAAGCAGGTCTTTCAAGGATAACTCACGTTGTGGCTTAAATGTTGCCCATAAAAATATATTATAATACAACAGGAATAAAGGAAAAAGAGACAGAGGGAGAGGGAGAGAGAGTATATTACCAACTACAGTTTTATTTAAATTTGTTTGGAGCATCATCATTCCTTCTGCGGAAGGTGTCCACACACACTGTGCTCATATTATGATATGTTATGTCCTTCATTTGGAGCACATTTAGGGATCAAGCTATCTGAAGGACCAAATGAGCAGCTTAGGGTTGACAAAGATCACTTGTCCGTGGCTTAATATTACCTCTTATATCAGGAACAATGGAGCACCAGTTTTTCAGAACATTTTTGAGATGGACAGAAATATCTGTTTGATCACTGTGGAAATAGAATGCTGGTAAAGATCAACTTTTGACTTCATCTGTCAGGACTTTCCTTATGTTTTTTAAAGATTATTCTGTGTTCTGCAATCACCAAGGACGGTCCCTGCTCGGTTTAGAATACTGTGATGCAACTGGTCAGTAAGAATGTCACTAAAGCAACATGTGCTGCTTTTCTACTACCCCACAACACTTAAAGCACTTTCTCAGCAGTCTATTATTGAATTATGCAGGCTACAGATTGCTGCCCCTCAGCAAGCTGATTAGCCATTTTACCATCTCCAGAAGAACCCGTTTGGATCAGACCCGGATTGTGAGCAAAGTCTTGAGTGCAATACTTCAGTTGCATTGCTGTGTTTCAGAGTGATCTGAAGAGCACCACTGGCATCTTATGAACAAAACAAAGATTGAATCGAACCTGGAACTCAGTTTTATTTAACTATGTCATGACAATATCTTCAGTGAAGGCATATTGCTAGGAAAAGTGGTGGTGCAATGCAATATAAAAAGATGAAGAACTAACATGAGATATAGGTTGACTCAATAAAGGGAGCCACAACTGTTGGTTTGCAAGATAAGAGCAGAACTTACTGAAAAAGATAACATTGCTGGGGAAGGATATTAAGAAGAGAGAACAACCTAATATGAGATTTTGTTGGTTTGTGAGATCTGAACAGAGCTGTTAATGACATATTTGAGAGGTTATTGATTCTTATAGTCATGGTCAATCGTACAACAAACTGATTCATTTCTCCTCTTTTGAAAGGCCTTTTTTGAGGATCAATGTTTAAGCCCCTGTGGCCTGGATTCCTTTGAAATAAAAAAAAATGGCAGAGCCAACTTTTTTCTTTAAAGATAAGCAATACTGGTCTTTGCAATATATTTGATAATCAAAGGTTTCCTATTTCAAGCTTTTTGCCAAAGCATCTCCATAATGGTACAGAGGAAGATAACGACAGTCTGGTAGATGTGTGCTGAAGTTCGCTTTGGTTTCAAAGTTATATTTTGTTTCAGCTGCCCTTATTTTTAGAATTGCCTTGTAGAATGTTGCTTTGCTGTGCTGAACAATAAAATTACTGCATTCTCATTGCAGTGATAAGAATTCACCATTCAAGATGATGTAATGGGTCATGCAATGCTCTGCTCTCTGGGGCAGAGTAATGGTCACCCCACCATCTTTACCTGCATAACGGCATAAGAACAGAGGATGCATTCTCTATATAAGAACATTGACTGTGTCTATTGAGGCTACTGAAGAAAGGATATCAACACCTGGTGTTTTGCAAGATCCTTGCAAATCATGTTACTGTTTGCTTCTCTAATATTTGACCTTGGTTTGATGGATAACTGTTTGGCTTCTGGAAGAGCTGTTGGGTTATGATCCTGACTCTTGAACTCTCCTCTTGTCTGCCTCTGATTTGCTGTTTTTGTCAATTCTCCATGTGGGTTGATCTTGGTAGCATTCCCAGAATGCTCTCTGTTTGCTTATTGATTTTTGCATGGTCTGCCTCCAGGGAAGCTAACACTGAACATGACACATTCACCGGGGACTCTGGATATTGAGCTGTGAAAATGACAGATCCAGCTCAGATCTTCACTCTTCAGTGCACCGCACATTTTAAAGAAAGGTGTTGCTGATCACCACAATTGCCATTTTGCGACATGGCAGCATTCATCTCTCAGCCTTCTGATTCTTTGTTTGTCTGTTTCTGCTGTCACTTTTCATACTCTGTCGAAACTCAGTTAATGGCTTTTCAGTTAGTGTATAGGATAGCATGAAATTTATGTACAGAGTGATTTACAATGAAAAGAAATGTCTCTCCTTCAGGCACTTACCAAGAAATACAAATAAGATTCAGAGAAAGAAAGAGAAAAGAGAGAGATGTGTTGCAGGAAATATCAGAAAAGTTGTATTATCTTTACTCTTGCAGCTGTTTGTGCAATTCAAACATGCTTTCTTAATACTTGTTGCTAAAACAATCCAAATTAAAGCCAACAGTTTCACACATTCAACTGCTTAGCCTGAAGATTGAATTTGGCAGCTTTATTCTGCACAGAAGTGTCTACTTGGACTCTGTGATGGCTAGAGGTGAGGCTTTCTAAATGAATGTGCTCCCTCTTGCTGCAAGTAAAATAGAAAGCATACCCGGATGTGTAAGAGCATTCCTCACCGCTAATTCCAGTTGGCATCCCGTCCCAAACCTTCTCATTGCACTAGATGGATATTCATAATATATTTAAAACCACCAATGGTGTTAGAACCACAACAGGACCAAAACACCTTGTACACTAATTAGAGTGGATGAATGACACTGGAAAGGGTGTCCGGTTAAATCAACTTCTCTAGGAGTGGGTTGAATCAACATAGATTTAATGCCAGTGATAATTGTATGCAATTGTGAGATCGGTTGTTTAATGCATTTGGCATCGAACTGGGGAGATTTCCTTTCTGTGGATATGCTGAATAAATCCCTGCTCAGCTTTTTCCATTAGCTCCTGCATCCATCTAGGTTTTGGTTTAATGAAAGGATGTGGATGGGTTTCATGAATGCAAGAATAGAAGAATAAGATGTAGGCATGGGCCCAAAATGAAAAACAAAATGCTGTTTCGTCGTGTTGTTAGGTAATGAAATGAAACAAAACGACACGAGGAAGCAGCATTTTGTTACAGATGAAACGAAATGGGTTTTTGTATGTGTAAACGAACCATTTCGTTCCATCTGTAAGCTGCTTGGGGGAGGAAAATGTTTTTTTAAAAGCTCAGGGATTTTAAAAAAACCTTTTTTTCCCTCCCCCCAACCCCGCCTGCCAGCTGATCGGTACTGGGGTGGTGGTGGGGAAATGTTCCTCCCCCATCCCAGCACCGATCACCTGGCAGGTGGGCTGGAGGGGGGGGTTTTTTTAAAAAAGCCTGTGGCTTTAAAAAAAAACTTTTTGTCCCTCCCCCACTTTCCAGGGCCCCCCACGAACCACTTCGTTAGTGGTTCATTTTGTATGATTTTTTTTTTGAAAAATTCGTATGAAATAAAACAAAAAGTGTGGGAGGGAAGGAAAGGAAATGAAACGAAATGTAATATTTTTTGTTTTGTGCCCATCCCTAATGAGATGTTATCATTGGGTAGTTGTGGCCCAGAATTATTAAATGAGTAACAGCGGAATTGGAGGACTATGTTTACTCTTCTTTTTACTTCTACATTATAGAAGACCATTGTGCTATTCTGAAACCACCTGTTAAGTTGAATCTCTCACAGCTCAGCAAACATCAATAAATCATAGCTATTCCCAATAAGTTTAGGTTTTATGTATTTCCCTGTAAATTATTGTTTTATCTTTATTGTTGTAAACCGCCCTGAGTCCTTTTTATGGGAAATAGAGCGGTATATAAGTGCAAAAATAAATAAATAAATAAATAAATAAATAAATAAATAAATGTTGTCTACACCATCTCATCAGTCTTTTTAAAGTTCATTTCCCCCTCAAATACACATTTCTTCTGCAGCATTCCTACGTACTTCATTCTCCAGAGAGATCTAGAGATTGCACACAACCAACTTTGTGAGGATTTGGTTCAAATAATGGGATCTCTGTAGATCCCTTATGATTGGAATCATTTATTCAATGCTTCCATGCTTCTTTCGGAAACGATAAATGAATTTCAGTCATTTATTGGTAACAACATGTTCTTTAAGATCCTTTGTTTGGTGCTTTCCCTCCCTTCTAGTTCATTTCAGTGCTTAAACAAAAGCAACACAACTGGAAAGACAAAAGGGTTCAGAGTGCTGTTGAGGTTATTGTTCAATGGTGAGAGATGTTCTGTTCTGATTATGTTAGACTTCAGATGTGCCATGAGCCTTGTTATCTCCATTCTCAAGAATGAAAGGCATTTATTCAAGGAATCACTTGTTAACTGCTAGCTAACTAGAAAATAATGTCTAATGCACCTTCAACACTGATAAGTGGTGTAGGGTTTGAAGTGCAAGAAATCATTATCTGTGAAAATTATTGATACATTAAACTTTGAAGTGTAGCCAGTGTAGTTGGTTTGACTTCTTTTCTTCAGAGATTGAAGCATTTCACTGCTCATTCAAACAGGTTCGTCAGTCTGAGGAAAGCTAGTTGTGAGTCCAGGGCCAGCACTAGGGATTTTTGCGCCCTAGGCGATGGGTGGGGGGCGGGCGGCGGGTGGTGGTGGTGGTGGGAGGCAGGGGAGGTGGGCAGGTGGGCGGGTGGGCAGCCGCGGTGGCGGCAGCAGGGGGGGCTGCCGGCAGGTGGTGGCGGCGGATGGCAACGGACGGTGGGGGGACAGATGGTGGGGGGGCGGCAGGGGGGCAGCAGGCTGCCCCCCGCGCCCATCGCTGTCCACCCTCCGCGCCCATCGCTGTTCCCTGCCATCTGCCACCCCTGCCCCCGCCCCCCCCCCACCCCACTGCCCCAGCCCCACCACCCCACCCACCTGCCGCTACCCCCCACCCCTCACTGGGGGTGCAAAAAAACCTAGCACCGGCCCTGGACACAGCTGAGGACTGGTCTGCAGTGTTAACAAAAGGTTGTGGCATGATTTGGGCATCTAACTTTTTTTAAACGGGGGCACAAACTGTGGTAGGGGAGCAGTACATCTCCTTAGTTAAAGCCACTTTTCACAGTAAGGCAAATATGCCTTCTGAAAGTATGACTTGACATTTAGTTGGATCGGGAGCATGATTATAGCTTCTTGAACTGTTTATTTGGGTGTGAGTTCTACCAATTAAAAGAGTCTTACACCTAAATGAACATAATAACAACAATTGCAATTACATCTATTCTGAGCATAGGAGATTTAAATATTTGTATTTATTGGGAGTCACACTGCAATGAGACTCTGATAAAATGCAAATATTTTAAGCCATAGTAGGACCCAGCTTGGCTTGCATCGTTAAAAGGTCCATATTTAAAAGCTAAAACAGTAAGTAAAAATAGCTTTTAAAATAATTAAAAAAATATTAATTGATTTGTATTTGTTGGGTGTCACACCTGACAAATATGGATTGATAAATTAGCAATTTTGATGGGGGTTTGCAATTCCTTTTTTAATTTGTGCCCATCTTTAGCTGCGAGTTCTAATCCTTTCCAAAAGGGCCAGCTATAATGACCTGGAGCATGTGGGATGATGGTGTTAGTGCTGTGCCACTTGATTAGTCTGGGACAATCATCACTGTCCCAAAGCATCACCTGAACACCTATTCAACCTGTGCTATAGCTCTACCTCCATCATCCTTGTTCTTGCTTCTTTTATATAGAAACTGAAGCATCTCCATGTATCCCCTTGGACACACTTAGAATCTTCAGACTTAATTTTGGAGAGTTTCCATTTATATGAAGGATTCTTAACATGTTCAACTAACCTCACCCTATTATGACTTTCAGAAAACCTGAATGCAGCAGCAGAATGAGGGCTGCCTCTGAGGAACCTACCTACCATTGTTTCCACATTAATGATGGTCTTCAGCTAGTTGGAAGTACTTCGGTATCACTTAAAAAGATAAAGGTTCCCCCTGCACATGTGTGCTAGTCATGTCTGACTCTAGGGGCCGTGTTCATCTCTGTTTCCAAGGCAAAGAGCCAGTGTTGTGCAAGTCAGTGTTGTTTACCTTCCTGCTTTTTATGGTGGTACACATTTACTTGCATTTACATGCTTTTGAACTGCTAGGTTGGCAGGAGCTAATAGCAGGAGCTCACTCTGCTGCATGGCACCCAGTATTTGAACCGCCGAGTCGCCGACTCTGCAGCCGACAGTTTCAGTGTGATCCTATTTACACCACCAACACCACACTTAATCACTTAATAAAAACTTAAAAGCAGCATTGAAGGGATACAGTTGTGTACTGCAAATACATCTTTTAGATTGTGAGAATACTGTGTGGTTTAACACAGTGGGATGGAAGGACATTGATAAGACAAGGGTAATGAAGGACAGTTCAAAATTAACTTCAGATCAGAGATGCCCCTGATAATCAGGGTCGCAGAGAGCCTGCCATGATGTAAAGAGGAACAGCAAAATGTAAAGAGGAACAGCAATTTAGATCAGCAAGAGGAGGTGAGAAACCAAGACAGATGCTGCAACGACACCTGCAACCCTCTAGCAAACTGCTGCATGGAGATATTTGTGTGGGAGAATCCTGCTGCTCCCCTGCATCACAACTGAAATCCAAGGTTGGTAAGCCATTATGGCTTTGAACCATCTCCGAGATGGGCTGCAAAATTGAATCCTGCATTTAAAGAGCTATTAAGATATTAGATGAGTGATAATGGAGTCTCTCCCCACTATCTAAGTTGAACTCTTGTCTCCTCTCTGTCAGTCTCGAGCATGCTGTCCATCAGAAATAGTTGCGAGAGATTGGACAACCTAGGCTATTTCAGCCAGACAAAGCTTTTTTCCTCCTGCTATGTAGCAAAAGAAAACTATCTAATGCTGCCCTCAATCCCTTGAAGATGCTTTCTAGCAGGAAGGAAAAAATATATGTGATTTCCAGGCAGGTCTTGAGACATTTAAGGCGGGAGGGGGGGGAGGGGGAGTACGATCCAATTCAGAAGATATAGCTACTATATCTAATTATTTTTAAGTTGACAAGTCTGACCTTTCTCTCTTTAAAAATGCCACTTCCTCAACATCTAATGTAGGCCACAAATGAAAACTATGATATGCTGAGAAGAGAGAATGGGAAAAAAGAAAACTCCAATCCTTTTAAATCTCTCTACTTTTCTAAGTCTTTGACAAATGACACACACCGGATCACAGAAGCAGACAAAGGGCACTTTTACACGACCCCTAAATTCCGAGGCATAGGGCTCCCAGATGCAGAGATTAAAATTGTTTTCCCACCAGCTCCGGATTTTTAAAAAAAAATTAAGTACGACCACGCCCACCTCAGCATGCCCCAGCACATTTTAAAAGTACCTGGTCTGTGGAGGTAAAAAAGTTTCTGATGCGGATTGTAAAGCAGTGAGTGCTGGGCTGTCCTCACCTTCTGTTTGGTTTTTTTTACCCCCCGCCCCTTTAAGAGACTGGAATGCTTCCGGGGCTGCTCCTGACAGCAGAGCGGAGGTGAGCCTGCATTTTGTTCTCCCTTTTTTTCACCCTCCCCTCACACAAACAGGAGCAAGGGAGTGCGGAAGGATGGGAACACAGCTGGAGGAGCAAACCCCCAAGATCTCTGGTCCGAATTTAAGTTGCCAGCGGATCTTAGGGGTCGTGTAAAAGTGCTCAAAGAGGAAAATGAACGGGAAGTTCAGTGGGACAGGAAACCATGTATACTTACTATACTGAGGGAATCTGGGAGCTGTGGTCCAGAAAGCAATATTTCAAAGCTCTGGTGATGGCAACCTCAACTGAGGGACGGGTTGAAGGTCAATATACTGGGTTGTTGCTGTTCAGTCGTTCAGTCGTGTCCGACTCTTCGTGACCCCATGGACCAGAGCTCGCCAGGCCTTTCTATCTTCCACTGCCTCCCGGAGTTTGATCAAAAATATACTGGGTACTTGGAGTCAATTGGCATACATAATCAAATATGACTCCCACTTGTTTGACAATAAAATAAATCCTTACCCCCCCCTCCATACCCACACCCACACACCCACAAACACCCTATGCTATACTGTGGAATAGAGATGGGCACACATGAACAAAGTGGCAGTTCAAATTGGATTGTGGTTTGGTGAAATCCACAAACCACAACATTTTGAATTTTTCCTGAACAAACCACAAATTGGTTGATTGGTGCATTCAGGATTTTTTTTGTTGTTGTTGTTGTTGTTGTTTAGATAGTCCTCTGTTTCCCCCCCTCTCTCCTGTGTTTCGTAAGCACTCAGATTTTTAACTGTATCTTGAACAGTATCTTGGTGTTGACTTCCAGTGGTTGGGTATAATTGTCTTGAAGAAGACTAGGAGCCTTTTCACATGACCCCTAAACTCCGCCGCAAATGGCTCCCAGCTCCGGAGCTTAAAATTGTTTCCCCACCAGCTCCGGAGTTTACAGATAATTAAGTGCGACCATGCCCACCTAAGCGCGTCCCAGCACACTTTTCAAGTACCTGCTCTCCAGGGGTGAAAAATTCCTGATGCGGATGTAACGTAGTGACTGCCCGGCTCTCCTTGCTTCTGTTTGTTCTTTTTTGCCCCCCGCCCCTTTAAGAGATCTGAATGCAGTGCCGGGAGCAAAGTGAGATGGCAGAACGGAGGTGAGCGGCATTCTTTTCTTCCTTTTTTTCTCCCTCCCCTCACGCAGCCAGCAGCCAGGAGTGTGGAGGGGGTGGGAACACAGGAACAGCGACAAACCCCTAAGATCTCTGGTCCGAATTTAAGTGGCCAGCGGATCTTAGGGGTCGTGTGAAAAGGCCCTAGATCAGGCCCATGGAAAGATACTGAGCAATTGTCCTCATATTCAAGGGTCTTTGACACGTATCAATCCAAACAGGTCCTATCATGAAGCTTTATTTAAAAACCTTTCTCCTTCTAATCCTGAAAGGATCTGGTACACGGTGAAAAATACTCTGGGACTCAACACTCATTTCTCAAATTTATATTTTAAAGATATAATTCCATTCTTTTGATTAAATGGCCCTGGTTATGCTACGGCAATAAATAACTCCCACCGAGGGGGTGGATCCGTCAAAAGCCTGGAGAGTTTTGCTCTTTGGAAAATGGAAGGTGTTAATTTCAGTAAATCTCATCTCATCTTGGATGGTTTAGATTTCTTAGACAGATGTTAATGGGTGCAACTATTTCCCACTCTCCATAAATTATCATGGAACTATATGATTTATATTGGTTTGTCCTTTCTCCTCTTGTCTGCAAGAATTATCAGCACACGTAGCAATAAAGATTCTTTATGGTAGTAAAAAGTCTATGCCATTTTGTTTGCTTAGAGGGGAAGCTTTATTGCAAAAAAAGTGGAATAACCCTTGGAGATTATCATAACTTTAATTGGACCCCTTTGAGTTAATTTTTGTAGGTGTGCATTCCAAACATTTTATTGGTTTGTTTTTCAATCAGCAGAGGGAAGCTGCAGAACAGAGCCACCCAAACACAAAAGGTCCATCCAATAATAGTATAACAACATATTTAAGTATTGTTCTTTGATGCAATTGACAGAACGCATCCTTACTTCAAATAATAAAGAAATATTTTCTCCAGAATCTAGTATTTATTAGAGTTTGTTATGCATCGGGCTCCTGCAAAAAATAATGTATATCACAATTATCTGTCTGTTATTGTTAGTACTCCTGCCAACCTAGCAGTTCGAAAGCATGTAAAAAATGCAAGTAGATAAATAGTTACCACCACCATAAAAGGTGGGAAGGTAATCAGTGTTCCGTGCACAGAAATGCATTCGGCCATGCCAGCCACATATCCATGGACTTTTACAACACTGTCTCTTTGGCTTAGAAATGGAGATGAGTACCGTCCCTAGAGTCGGAGGCGACTAGCACACATGTGAAGGGGAACCTTTACCTTTACTATTGTTAGTAGCCTATTGCATACTTCTCACACACTTTTAAGTGAAAAGATGGGATCTAAATAATAGATATGCTATTCAGTTGACCCTTGTATAACAAACGGTTTGTATAACATAAAATCTGTACAACATAAAAATATTCCGGATATAGGGGAAATTTGCTTAACAGAATCGTCTATGGGGTGAATCCATACAACATAAAAATGGTTGCGATTAGGGATTACTCTGTTTTCAATGCATTCCTATAGGAAATTTGTATAAAGGAAAATTTGCTTAACAGAATTTCATTAGGAACAAATTAATTCCTTTATACAAGGTACCACTGTATAATTTATTTATTTATTATAATTCCATCCCACTACCATTTCTTTGTCTTATCCATTCACTGAATGGGAAAAATCAGATACTGTATTAATCTTTGGTGTGGGGAGAAAATTAAGCCATCTTCTTCAGATTTCGGTGTACCTAAAGTCATTTATTCAGAAATGTCTATGCTATTACTGGCCTGGGGCACCTCCCCTATGAAGAAAGGCTAAAACATTTGGGCCTCTTTAGTCTGGAAAAAAGACGCTTGAGGGGGGATATGATTGAGACATACAAAATAATGCAGGGTATGAGTCAAGTGGATAGAGGGAAGCTCTTCTCTCTCTCCCAAAATACCAGAACTAGGGGACATACACTCAAATTGAGGGCTGGGAGAGTAAGAACTGACAAAAGAAAATACTTTTTCACCCAGCGTGTTGTAGGTATATGGAACTCCCTGCCACAGGATGTGGTGATGGCATCTGGCCTGGATTCCTTCAAAAGGGGATTGGACAGATTCCTAGAGGAAAAGTCCATCAGAGGTTACAAACCATGATGGAGATGTGTAATCTCCAGGCTTAAAACTGGGGTACTTCAAGCGCCAGAAGCAGGGGAGTGGTATCAGGAGACAGATATCTAGCCTCATGCGCTCCCAAACGCATCTGGTGGAGCCGCTGTGGGATACAGGAAGCTGGACTAGATGGGCCTTTGGCCTGATCCAGCAGGGCTCTTCTTATGGTCTTATATTTAGGAGACCATTCAACCCAGTTTTGTGAATAAAAGAAAGGACGTCCAGGAAGAAGGGTTGAACACGTGTTTTTATTTTATTTTAAAAAGAAGTTTTGTCTTTATCACTCCCAAACCTGGATTAAGTTTAATGTTTTCATCCTGCAGACCAAACAATGTTTGTAAATGCCAAGTAGAGACAGCTGTTTATATATAACAGCAACAAGCATCATTGCTGAGCTCAAGAAGAGACCTTGTATGTCATTTCAGAGCATGAAATGAATTTTTATCACTGCATTATAAGCCAATCAAAATAGGGGTTCATAATGGAACTGCTGACAGTTTATCATGTTGGGTTTAATTAAACGGGGCACTGCAATAATTAAAGGTTTTGAGTTATGAATGCATCACTGTGGCAAACATTTAACCTTATAAGAGTGGTAACACCCTTATTAAAGTGGGGCATCAGAGGACTGCTAGATCTCTTGTTAAAAGTTTCTACAACTCATTTATTCATTCATTGCCACCAGAAGGGTCCCTTTTTAGACCTTACTCTGGCATGCAAAACGACTGAGACATGAGAGGAAGCTAGAACCGGTGATCTGAAACAGTACTCCATGTCAATTTAACTGGATTTGACCTTGAAATCACCAACTATTCCTTAAACAGCAAAAGCAGCTGTGGGCAAAACCCCTTGCTAAACCAATAACCATCAAGCGCTATAGCGAGAAATATGTTGGAATTGACTATGGTGCAATGATTGGCCTGTGCATCAGTTGTGTACCTTGCAATCATCTCTTTTAAGGCGTATTTCAGATACATAAGAGGGATCTCACGAGATAATTTTCACCACTTAAGAACATAAGAACATAAGAAGAGCCGTGCTGGATCAGGCCAAAGGCCCATCTAATCCAGCTTCCTGTATCTCACAGTGGCCCCGCCAAATGCATCTGGGAGTGCACGAGACTAGATCTCTGTCTCCTGATCCCACTCCTGATCCCACTCCCCTGGATCTGGCCCTTGAAGTACCCCGGGTTTTAAGACTGGAGATTACACATCTCCATCATGGTTTGTAACCTGTGATGGACTTTTCCTCCAGGAATCTGTCCAATCCCCTTTGGAAGGCAGCTAGGCTAGATGCCATCACCACATCCTGTGGCAGGGAGTTCCACAGACTAACAGCACGCTGGGTAAATGTTTTTGTTTGTTTTTCTGTTCTCACTCTCCCAACCCTCAGTTTGAGTGGATGTCCCCTAGTTCTGGTATTTTGTGAGAGGCAAAAGAGTGTCCCTCTTTCCACTTTAGTCATGCCCTGCATAATTTTTGTATGCCTCAATCATATCCCTCTTCAGGCGCATTTTTCCAGACTTTTCCAGACACTTCTCTTTTAGGCAATAAATATTTTGCTTACATAAAATGTCAGAGTGTATAAATAGCATGCAGAATTAATATGGAAGTACGAACAGGGTTATTTAAAAGCTGAATGAATGAATGAGAGGTTGGGTGTTCAGTTCCCCGCTGGGCATCCTTGAGAGGGAATGAACTTGATTATCCCTAGGTCCCCTTCCTACTCTGGAGTTCAAAGGTTATAATTAATAAAATGCTGCATAATCCCTACCATCAAACTGTATCATTCCCTACTAAGGATTTTCTTTCCATTCAATATTTGACTACTCAACATGCTCTTATGTTTTTCTCAGCTGCATATACTAACAGAACTTTTCTTGTTTTGTTTTGTTTCAATAAATGAGGAAGGAAGGGAAACTGACAGATCCATCCACCCAGGCAGAAAATGTTGAATAATTAGCTCTTCAAATCTGGCTTTGAACTCCTGTCTATTCATCCATGCTTGTAGTAATGAATCGAGGCTGCCTTTTTAATATTATTTCCCCTCCTGATGTCTTCATTCATTCTAGTACAACTTGAACAGATATAGGATCAACAGATACAACAGGTCTCATTTAACAACTGAGTTTTGTCAGTGTACATGGCTGGATATTTCATTTTTTTTAATTTGTTCATCAAAATCATGAGAAGAACCTAAACTTTAGAGATTCTTCTGCCATGAAGAAACGTGAAACCTTATTCATACTTGGGTAAACTCCTCTGGAATCCAAGCCCACCCTCTTCTGATGACAGAGAATGCAGTGACATAAGGCTGATGTCAACACAGATGCTGCACCATTCCTCATCAAAAGGAGACATGTATTATTTCAGTGGGCAAAATCCCATTTTTGTAAGTTATGTCGATGGAATAGTAATAATGCCATTGGCAAGGGGAGGTTTTCGGTAACAAAAGACTTCCCCTCTCCCCCTTTTGCTTGTCTAACTTGTCCATTCCATTGTGTGGAAGCTGTAGGACATCAGAAAGATGTCTTGAACCTTTGCTGCCAGGAAACCTTACTGTCAGGGAGTGAAAAGAAAGAAAGAGAAAGCCTATAATTAGGAGGAAAAGTCTTTACCTGATACATCACCATCTGTAGGAAGAGAGAGGCAACCATTCTGTAGCAAATAGAGATGGGCATGAATCAAAAAAATGACGTTTCGTTTGTCGTTTGTCGTTTGGAGGGTCCGTTTCGGTTTGTTTCTGTTTTTCGCGATTTTTTGCAAAAAAAAAATTTTGTTTTCGTTCATTTCGTTACCATTTCGTTACCATTTATTTCAATTTTTGTGATTTTTTTTAGCATTTAAAACAGTTCACTGTATTGCAGTAACGGAAACGAAACGCACAACAAGTTTTCTGGTGTTTCTGTTGGTTTTGTTTCATTTTGGAGACAAAATTTGTTTGTCGTTTCATTGCGTAATGAAACAAAAAAACAAAAACGGAAATGAAAAATTGTTTGTTTCGTGCCCATCTCTAGTAGCAAAGAGAAGCAAACCATTCTGTATCAAACAGAAGCAAACAGAAGGCTGGCAGTCAAAATGGTCTGCTGGATCCCCTTCTCTGCTTAGTAACATTCACAAAGAAAGGAAGATGTGTTTTTCAACAAGTTGTCTAGGTCCAGGACAGTTTAAATGAGTGAGGTTCTGAATATTTGTTCTCTGTTCCTTACATATATATTTTCTGTAATTTATGTTAGTCTATTAATTTTTATTTGTCATTTAAATTCATTTTTATTATTTAATTCTATGTAACGGCCATGCTATTTTAAGCCACACAGAGTAGTGACCTGGCCACCAGATGGGCAGGATAATTTTTTAAAAAAAATGGAATAAAAATAAACATATATTTTAAAATATACTTTTTAATGCTCATCTTTCTTCCTCTCTCTCTTGCTCTCTCATTTTTCATCCCAAAGTCATGACTGCTTTATCCCTACATATACCCTAATACTATCCTGTTGTTGTTTTATTCAATACATGTAGTGAACAATCTGTGTGCTGAACACTGAGCAGCCACTAGCCTCAAAACTTCTCTGTGTCAATAAAATGAGGTTGTTGTTTTTTCAAGCTCTGCACCTGAAATGATTGGTGTTTATGTTTGTTACATTTTGAAGATCAATGTGAGTTGTGCGGGTGAAGTAATTGGTAAGCGTTGGTTCGTTCTAAGCCATAAATGGTAATCTTGGTTGTTACAATATTATCAGTCAGATAAGATTGAGTTCTGTATCTTCCTTTAGTGGTCTGAATTTAAATGCAAATAATAAGTCTATTCTGCTCTGAAATGCATTTCTCAATGAAAAAGAGGTCTCCCTTACACAATAATGTTAATGAGATTATTTATCCTCCCACTATGATTTCTGCATATCGTCCATGGCAGTGGAGTTTTAATATTCAACAAGGATTTAAAGAAAGAGCAGAAGTTCATGAGACAGCAGCAATGTGAAGAGGGGAGAACTAAGATAAGATTAAAAGACGCCTGAGCTGGGATATGATGGAGACGTACAAAATAATGCAGGGCCTGAGCAAAGTGGATAGAGGGACACTCTTCTCCCTCTCAACAAAATACCAGAACTAGGGGACATCCACACAAATTGAGGGTTGCGAGAATGAGAACAGACAAAAGGAATCTCCAGGCTTAAACACAGGCTACTTCAAGGGCCAGATGCAGGGGAGTGGTATCTGGAGACCGATATCTAGTCTCATGCACTCCCGGTCACATTTAGCGGGGCCACTGGAAGATACAGGAAGATACAGGAAGCTGGACTAGATGGGCCTTTGACCTCACCGAGCAGGGCTCTTCTTATGTTCTTATGTTTTTATCATAGGAAACTGCTGAAATATAAGCAGCCAAAAAGAAAGCCCTTTTCTGTACTTTTCTATAAAGAAAGGTGACAGTCAACTGATGCGGAATAGCTCAACTCAGAGTGAAAAAGCAGAAACTGTGATTCTACAGAACACAAACAACAGCCAGTGGAATTATCACATAGCTTAAGACCATATCCAGCTATTTTTTTCTCCTTAATCCAATTAAGCAAATCCGCAACAGATGTTTGACACATTTTCTACATCTCTGTAGAGTCTCCAATCCATCTTCATTTTGTACTTCAATAGGACTTAAAAGGGAAAAGAAAGATTATGGAAGGAGACTAATAATTTTGATAAGAATTGTACAGTTTTAGCAGTTTATCCTGTTTCTGTATGGAGAAGCCTTCATAATATGAGTGAAAAGAGATTCCATTTGGACATTATGAAGAACTTCATGACAGTTAGAGCTGTTTGGCAGTGGAATATGCTGCCATGGAGGGTGATGGAGTCTCCTTCTTTGAAGGTTTTTAAGCAGAGGCTGGATGGCCGTCTGTTGGAAATATTGTGATGGGGTTCCTGCAAGGCAGGGGGTTGGACCAGATGGCCCTTGAGGTCTCTTCCAACTCTATGATTCTATGATTGCAATTTCTAATCTGTTGCCCTGATTCTTGAGCTACCCACAAAATTGGGTGCCTCAAGGACGTAGGGCAGGGGTATCCAAACGTTGGCCCTCCAGATATTTCGGCCTGTATTGCCAATGACAAACGACTGTGGGAGTTGTGGTCCAAAACATCTGGAGGGCTGAAGTTTGGACACCACTGACCTAGGGGAACAGACCCATGTGGTATAATGAATCATTTTCTATTATTTTCTTTTATTATGATTTTTTTAAAAGCTTGTAAATAATGAAGTGAAACAAAATGAAATACCGTTTTCCTGTTTCATGCCCATCTCTACTCAAGATACCTCCTGCTTGGCTTTTAAAAAACTTTGATGTATGTGGTAAACACCCATTATGAGCTCACTCAATTTAATAGGCAGTTCAAATGCATATGTGTGCAATGGATCTTTGCATGCATGTATGTCCTCTCCATTCTTCCTCCCAGTGGCGGTATTTAAGTCTCTAAACAATGTGGTGCAAATAGCTGTGGGATCTTTTAATGGGCACTGGAATTTGTACTGAGAAATGAACCATTACTTCAAAAGAAAAATGCCTCAACTTCTATTTTATGCAAGAAAATGCAATGCCAGCTAGTTCATTCCAAGGACCCCCCCCCCATGAGTTAAACAAAGCATGTGGCACATTTGGTGCTTTCTAGCTGTAGTGATGTGTACATTCAGATTGAAAGGACTGACATTTTTTCCTTCGAACATTCAATCCACAAATCTTCTCAAACAAGCCCCTCATCTCTCTGGAGTTGGTGCTACTGTCCTGCCTCAAAGGGCCGTTGTGCAGTCCTGAGAATGCACAAAGTGGACGATGCATTGTTGTTATCATTATCTTGTTTGTATGATCAGTATAGCCTTCTATCTCACCTGGGTTTTGATCCTGATCTTCTGAAGGTCTGGCTTTTCCTCTTTGTCCCATCACGTGATTGAATAAGTGGGACAGGAGTTCCCATGTCCAAAGCTGTTTTTTTTTTAAAGTGCAGTTCACCCACCTTGGCCAGCAGGTGGCACTAGCATTTGAAAAAAATGGATCACTTGGCTTGGGGAAATTAAAACTTAGGGTACCGCAAGGTGAAAAGAAATTTAAAAACCAGTGCTGATCTGCCCGAGAGGGAAAAAAGAAGAAACCCAAATCATCTGTGTGGTCCCACGGCGTCTGCTTCCTTAAAAGGTGGATTATCAAAGCGAGGCAAAAAATGCCCTACCTCTTGGGTGAGTCACAGAAACCTCGCTTAAAAGGGCATTACTGGGTTTTCTTTTTTTTCTTTTTTTCCCAAAAAGCCCGGTGGCCGTGGGGACAGCATTTTTAGACGTGGTTTATCTAGTAATTTAAACTGCTTTTAAAGGGACGTGGGACTGAGTAGGACAAGGACTTTACCTCCGGAAGAAAAGAAGAAAGAAAAGCCACTCTGACCACCCTCCCCCTGAAGTTGTCTTCCGCTTGCGCTGGCTTTCCATGTAGCTGCATTGGTCTATTTGCAAAGCTGCCCTTCATTTTAGTACGGCGGATTATGGCCTTTGGCCCTTATCTGACTGAGCAGCAGGGAAAAAGCACATTTGAAACAAACTGAAAAATGAGTCATGGATAACTTTAGCTAGATTGGAATCTGTAGCCTTTAGTTCGACAGGGAATAGAAGTCATTTAGCATTGCTTGCTGCTGAGTAAGAACACGATCTGCTTTATTTTCTCTGTTCCTTCTTTCACACAAGTAATAGTATTTATGAGGAGTGCTGGAATATATTCTTTAAACTGACATGCAAGATTTAGAAAAGACTGCAGGGAGTACTTTTTAAAGTCAGTAATAAGAGGATTTGCAAAGCAGAAAAAACAAGATAACTATGTACCATTAAGACCTAGATCCGATTGCTAGTCCCAACAGCAGTCAAATGAATGGGATTTTACACGAGCGTTGATTTGCCATCAGAAAATGATCCAGTAAGTCTGCTATTGTTGGGATTCACATGGCAATGGAACTTTACTTTGGGAGGTGGGGAGTTCACCAGCAGTGGAGGCATCCAAGAGAAAATAGGACAGCTAGTTTGTCAGGTCTGTTTTGATTTGGATTCCTGCCTTGACCGAAGAGTTGGACTCGGTGGCCTTATAGCCCCCCCCATTCCAACTCAATTATTTTATGATTATATGGAACAATTATATGTTAACCTAAACCTTTTGTTCAATAAAAATTGGCATTGATCCATGTTTCTGCCCACCTTAAAGCTTTTTGGGTTTTGTTTGGGAACTAATTTGCATGTTAACTGTAGAAATGTCCTTCAGCAAGAAACATGTCACATTTTGGAAGCAATATTTCCAGCCTCTGGAGCACCTCCATCAGGTGCCCAGCAAAGACAAAACTTTCCATTGAGACAGGTTTGTTTGTCTGTTTTCCAACAGAATCAGACAGTTTAAAATGAACATAAGAACATAAGAAGAGCCATGCTGGATCGGGCCAAAGGCCCATCTAGTCCAGCTTCCTGTATCTCACAGTGGCTCCACCAAATGTGTCCAGGAGCGTACCCTGGTTCTAAACCAAGAGATTACAGATCTCCATCATGGCTTGTAACCTGTGATGGACTTTTCCCCTCAGAATCTGTCCAATCCCCTTTTGAAGGCATCCAGGCCAGATGCTTTCACCACATCCTGTGGCAGGGAGTTTCATAGGCCAACAAAACTCTGGGTAAATAAGTATTTTCTTTTGTGTGTTCTCACACTCCCAACCCTCAATTTGAGTGGGTATCCCCTAGTTCTGGTATTTTGTGAGAGGGAGAAGAGTGTCCCTCTATCCACTTTACTCATGCCCTGCATTATTACCATGCCCTGCATTGATGGGTAAATGGGAACTTTATTATTAGATGTAGGCCTTAGTGCTGTTTTTGTGTGCATGTGTGTTACGGCATTTGAAACTCTTCCAAATTAGTATTCTTTCCCATATGATTATGTGTTTAATTGGCAGTGTTACAGTTTACTGAATTTTATTTGCAGGAACATTTTTTAAAAAAAATATGTGTGAGCTCTCTTGGGACCCTACAGCAAGAGAAAGGCAGCCCAGGAATGAAGTAAAATGAAATGGTAAATTCATTGGTTGAAAAGGGCAAGATAAGGAGCACTCACAATGCCTGTTGGTTATACGTTGCCCACCTCAGGTTAGATGGTAGAATCCTCTCAAATTGAGCCCACAATGTTGCATTTTTTTCTCAGCACCTCACAAGGAGCTCTAGAGGAGATGACTGACCCAGGTGAGCATGATTTAGAGAGAGAATTGCTCATTTCATTAACGCTCAATGGATGTTGGAATCCGTTTAAATAGCATTAGATGTGATAGGCTTCTGTGACATACAGAGAAAAAGGTCAAGCAGGCTTCAGCTAAGAATAAGGATGAATATAAATATCAGAGGATGAACAATGCATCCTGAAATTATCCATATGTCAGTTTGCCTCAATGGCTAAGTATGTTTCTAAGAGCTCAATAGAGGGGGAATTATAACGTCCCTAGCATCTTTCTGCCAATAGACCTAAGCTGAAGAGGTTCATTAATGTAAAGGCTAGAAACAGTGCTTTACTTTACAAGTTGAAATAATATAATCAATATTCATTTTAAGTTGCACTGAACGGTTTAAAAGATGCTTTATCTGTTAGTCCCATCCCATTGATGCTAGTTTCTGTCCAATGCGGTTGGGGATAAAAATATGCAATTTAAGTCAGCGGTCCTTTTCCATGAGGAAAAGATATGAATGAAAGGAGCAGCATTTTCTCAAATGCTTCCCAAATAGCAATGACACCCTTGTAATGCCTCTCTTGCCAAACCAAGGGCCAGTGGCTGAGCCATCCCACTTCACCACTTAATAGTGAAGGTTTTCTTCACCTACTGCATTCCTTCATCTCACAATGACCTCTTCTTGTGCTTCCTTGGAAACTTTAAGATGGTTACTTCACGTCTTTCCTTGTTCTGCAACTAGTTTTGTACCGTGACAGCATTGGTCGCAATCACGTGGTTTTGCCCCTGTTTAGTCCCTGTTTCCATTTTCTCACGGTCATGATAACTTGTCTATTACTTCAGGGTCTTGTTCCGTGACAAATTCTGAATTTGTCTTGCTTTCTTAACCCCCCTTTTTAAATATCATAAATATTTACAATATTTTGATTTACTGGGATTTCCGGGATTTACACATCAATGCTACAGAATTTTCAGCACTTTCTTTAATAAACATTTGCACTGCATGGTGTTTCCCACAGGGCAAATAATGTCGAATGCCGCTTCAGCCACTGACCACTAGGTGGACACTGGTTGTTGTGTGACAGTTGTTACCACACAGTCCCTTGTCTTGGAACAGGAACCAGGAACAAACCGTGACAACAGTTTGGGAATCACCGATTTGAGCCATCTAAAGCCAGAAATACTCATTTCAGTTGAAATTGTCCATGGCTTTCAAATTGTTTTTAAAGCAATTGTCTAAGTTGGCAAATCAAATTTCCACGTTGGAGAGGCCTAATGATGGCAACCTAACAAACTGGATTTCTTGTGGTTCAGTGTGCACATCAAAGAGGTTCCTGATGATTATAGTAGTTATTCAAATATTGTGATCCTAGATATGTTTTGGGTGTACAGTCCAGTAGTTTTTTGGTCTTGCTTCTGAACCAAGTGGAGTAGACCTTTTCTCTGCATTCTTGGGTGCTGCCCAAAGAGTTTATCAATACTGCTATACCACGTCTGTATTAAAATCCCATTATGCATTTTCAAAATGAATGCAAGCAGTGTGATATTCAGGAGGTAATTACGTTTATAATTGAAAGGTATGCTTCCTAACAACATTTGACCTTTCTAATAGGCTAGGCAGAACATGTAATGGATGTTCAGTCTTTAATGGTCTTAGAGGAATGAGCAACACTGACCTTTAATAGGGATCTTACTTAGCGATTGCACCAAGAATGTATTTGGCACAAGAATATTTATAATAGGGATCCAAGATATCTTTCCCTTCCTTTTGTGTCTTTAAAGGTTTGTGGTAGAATTGAAGTGCTTGGTCACTCAGAGAGAAAAATGCTGGTTGCATGCCAACCGACTAAAAGCAGATATCCATGCAACGTCTCTTTCTCATACACATCACCCTCCTACGTCTTTAAAATAATTAGGGAGGAAGAAAGATGGTTTAGGGAGGAGGAGTATTCCTTCCATTCAAGTATTGTTTGTTGAGTTCCTTTGGTCCGGCATGGCACTCCTTCAAGTTTCTCTATGACTTCCCCAAAATTGTATGTTTTTGCGCTGGAATTAGAGCTCACTGTGCTTCAATGTTCAATTGCTTCAGTGCTTTTGCCCCTGTTTAGTCCCTGCGCTTTGTCTCACCTTTCCAACCATCAGTATAGCTATGCAAGTGTGCACAGATTTGGGGGAGGGAGAGAGAATGTAAAGGAAGGAAGGAAGGGAGGGAGGGAGGAAGGAAGGAAGGCCCATATTCATATTACAGTAGGACCCTTGTATCCACTGATTCAGTTATCCATGGTTGGTAGAGGGGAAAAATAAATAATTCAGCAGCCACAAGGCAAGCTGTAAAGCAAGCTGTTGTTACAAACAGCAGCTGTAAAGCAAGCTTTTGTCACAAACAGTGGCCATAAAGCAAGCTACTGTCTTAAAACAGCAGTCATAAAGCAAGCTACTGTCAGGAAACAGCAGTTTGGAGGTGGGTGAGCAGGCGTTCTCTCTTATCCACTGTTTTAATTATCCACAGGAAGGCCTGGAACCAATCCCAGCAGATACCAGGGTCCTACTGTATATGTTAGTTGCATTTGGAATATGGGTGCCAACTAGAGATGGGCATGTACCATTGGTTCGTCAGTTCAGGCTCATTCATCCTTTGGACAAACAGTTGTTCAGTGGTTCCCAGCCTTGCCTCCTCTATCAGGAGTCCTTTCAGAGACAGCATCCCAGCTTTCCTGCCTGACTTCCTCTGGGTGCGGCATTTGCGTGGGCACTTGACAAAGAAGATGGCTCTGGGAAGCATCAAATACCTGTTTGTCTGAAGGATGAAGTGACACAAACGGCCAAACTGGTGGATCATACCCATCTCTAGTGTCAGCCCCAACCCCTATTTCTGAAGTCTGCCTCTGTTCATTCCATTGTACTCTGTTTCTTTATCCATTTGCTTGTTCATCATTTTTGGGCTTCATTGTGAGGTCACCTTTAAAGACCCATGCTAGCGCAGGGTGTGGTATATAGTGAAGCCTTTTGTCAGAATCAAAGCACAGTTTTCCTTTTTCAGACTTTCCGTGAATTGCTGCTGCATTGCTAAGACATTGCTCAGAATAGACTTTGCTGCCGTTTGTCTTAGTGCTCAGTTATTTTCTCATTGTGAGCAGTTCTGAGACGTTAGTATTTGATCGCACCTACTTGCATCCAATTGGCTATGCAGTTCTGAGGTCACTGTGTTCCTTACAAGGTTTTTCATCAGGTGGAATCATGCTGTAAGGAAAAAGGTGATGTAGAACATCAAAACTAGAGACAGAACCCTACTGTGAATTTTCCAAAGGCATCCATAAACAAGGGAATGCTCTCTCTTGGGAGATGAGGCTGAAAGACTCCAATTTATCTTTCTACCAACAACTGAAGACCATCTCTTCAGGCAGGCTTTTAACAATTATGTTTGAATCCCTGGATCCCTGCATAGAGTTGAGATAGTTTTTAATGTTTACTTGTTTCTAATTATTCAATTGTAATTTTATGTAGCCTATGGTTTAATTGTTTTTTTAAAATATTTAACTTCTTGTGTTTTTAATTGTGTTCCTTTTAATGTTGCGAGCTGCCTTGAGTCCCCTTATCTGGAGAAAGTCAACATATAAATAAAACTAACAACAACAAGAAGGAGAAATTCAGAAATTCACATTCCCCCATCCCTGGTTAGGAGAACTGGTGGTGACTGTTTAAATACAAATCAAACCTAGTGTTGCCATTTGTTGTGTCTAAAGCATCAAGAGAGATACTGCTGAAAACAAGAACAATGACAACAACAGACCTCTAATATTGGCAACCAGGAGCACGCCAAAGCACCAGTGTTGCTAGCAAGTGTAGTTTTTTCCCATATGGAAAGAAACAAGTCCTTGGGAGAGATATCATATGCCACATGACAGAGAAATTACTTGATAAGTATTTTTAAAGTGTCACAAGCAGAAAATTAATCAGATCTGTAATGTGTGTTTGAATTCATTTATATTGCAGTTGGAAGCTATATCTCGGGAGCCTCCAACAGATGTGTTAAATTTATTAGTAGGCACAGAGTGCTCTCCGTGGATTAGAAGAGTATTCTTTGTCAAGCTTCCTCTTTCTGGTTTCTCATCATCTCTCACTCTCTACTCCTTTCCCATTTTGATTAAGAGCTACGATTTAACATTCAGTGGTTCTTCACCTTTGCTGGATTTTTGACTTTCCTCTTTCTTTGCTGCCCCCCACCAGCGGTGAATCCCATTTCCAACTTGTCATACTCAGGGGAACAATCTTTAGCTGCCATGCTGTCTTCACCAGAACTCAAGTACTGTATAACAGAGTTTTCTGCTCAGTGAATTGTTGAAGCACAATCTCCCATTTAAGATGTCTCAAGTCCATGCTATTTAGAATCAAGGGAATAGAGCCAGCTAGACATGGGTACCTTGACTTGATTTGTTCTTGTGCTGTAGACAAGGAGAAATACATTTTCTACACCATGTGAGCCACAATCCAGTCGTAGACTGTTTTGGTTGGCTGCAAAGAGAATGCCGTGTCTCCACAAATGGGCTTTGCACAATAACATGGGCACTACATAAGAATGCACATGAACAGGAAACTCACTTCACAATCTCGGCCTGTCATGACAGAGTTGAGATCTCTTGACGAGGTTGGAGAATCCTTAAGATGTTGTCTCACCATGCTGAAAGAGCCAGTGATTGCTTCACATCCCTTGTACCAATGAAATGTGTCGTAAGAACCAAATAAACCTCCTTTATAGATACAGACAGGCCTCTTTTTGAGCGTGTTTTAGGTATGAATAAAAATGTGCTTTGGTTTCAGAAGTTGTTTGGGATCAAAAAAAAAAGTACGATTTCATGATTTCCAAACTGATCTAAAGGTAATTGAGAGAGGCTGGTGTTGTATTCAAATTGAATCAGGACTAGATGTGGGGATGAATAAAAAGGACAGAATTGTGTTTGCTTTGATGGCTTTATGTTTTTGTAGTTTCACATATGCTTTATTTATATGTTATTCTGCTTGTTATGAACGCCCAGAAGAGTGGATTATTACACTAATGGGGTGGGAGAGAACTCTAATTAAACTAACTAACTAACTAACTAACTAACTAACTAACTAACTAACTAACTAACTAACTAACTAACTAACTAACTAACTAACTAACTCACTCACTCACTCACTCACTCACTCACTCACTCACTCACTCACTCACTCACTAAGGGTTCTATTACATGTCCTTTCAAACCCAGATCTAATTTTCTGATAAACCGGCTCCAAAAATCTTGTCCCCACAGTCATTGGGCTTTAAAAAAACGGTAGCGCCCCCTTTAGCGAGTTCTAGCGAGCTTTCCAAGACCTACCAGAGCTCATGGGTATTGTTTGCTCTGCTTAAAAATGCACATTTCCCGCAACACGGGGGTGCATATGATCTGGTTTTTCTACGGTTTTTAAATGTTTTTAATTTTTCCTTAGCATCCATCAGTTGGCCAAGGGGCTGGTCGGCGCTGTTTTTTCTTTAAATTTATATTTTTATTCCCCCCCATCCCCCAGCACCAGTCAGCTGGCCTGCAGGCTGGTCAGGACATTTTTTATTTTATTTTATTTTTTTCCTTAGCCCCCACCATCCACCCCTGGGGCTGTTTGGAGGGGTTTTTTAAAATTAATTTTTATTCCTCCCTGCCCACCGCAAGCACTAGTCAGCTGGCCTGCAGGCCGGTCAGGGCATTTATTTTATTTTATTTTATTTTATTTTTATTTCTCCTTAGCTCCCAGCAGCTGTCCCTGGGGCTGGTCGGCCATTTTGTTTTGTTTTATTTTATTTTTTTAATTTCCTCTGTGTCTGCTTGAAGCAGGTTAGGGACGTGGGGACATAACAGAAGTGGAGCAGAATCCCAGGGACGTGGGGACTCGGAACACACGTCTTCAGTCACGTGATCAGGTAAGGACAAAAGCCAGAGTTTCCCATTCCCGCATCTTCCCCCTCGTGTGATAGCGCACTAACTAACTAACTAACTAACTAACTAACTAACTAACTAACTAACTAACTAACTAACTAACTAACTAACTAACATGATCCTTAATGGGTTACAGGAAAGGAAGGATAGAAGGGATGTAGTGGAAGCTTGACTTACCCACCTGAGGTTTAGCAGTAATGAAGAACATAGAGTTTCATCCCCATCCTGGGTCAAAACCCTTACTGGGCCCTTTTTAATGCTTTTTACCTCACAAATACATACAACTATGTAATGTTCAGTGGTTCGTGCAGGCTCGTTT
Source organism: Phrynocephalus guinanensis (assembly GCA_037367245.1). Classification (NCBI taxonomy): domain Eukaryota; kingdom Metazoa; phylum Chordata; class Lepidosauria; order Squamata; family Agamidae; genus Phrynocephalus; species Phrynocephalus guinanensis. The sequence goes on along the minus strand of CM074745.1, from coordinate 7,225,283 downwards.
ATAATCCAACAGGTGTTTGGCACTTCCCAGCCATGTGTCCTCCAGTGGGGCTGGCTTAGAGGCAGCGCCCAGAGGAGGTGAGTCAGGGAACACTTGTTTGGCCAATAAAGAAAACCAGCACAAATCACAACCACAGGCTGTGTCTATTTCTACAGACACAGATTTCAAACATACACATCAAAGCAGATCAAGCACAACTCCTTTCAAAGTGAATCAGTTAACGTTTGTAGGACAAATAATTTGGAGTGAATCAGAGTAGATGACCTTTGCACCCTCCTAATTATGAACATCTCAGATAGTTTGATTGATTTTCTTGTGTTGCACAAACACAAAATATGCACTGGCAAATAATTACATTTTTTTGGTTACTCTCTAGTTGTGAAATCATTAGCCATTCTGTCTTGTATTTAACACCATCCCCAAGATTAGAAACAACCCAGGATTCCTGCATAGATACACTCTTTAATTTTTAGCTTCCCATAAACAATACCAGCCGTCCTTCAAAAGAGGAGGCAAGCGTGGGGGGAAATCAACTTGATTTTGGCAGGTGGCTCTACAGCACCTGCCAATCACCATCGTATTGGGCTATTTTGAAGAGTCCTGAAATCAGTTTGCATTAAGGCAATAGCTGCGTTTGGATCACAGCCCAGGATTCTATCAATATAAAATGATTTGTTGCAACTTTAGAGATGCTCCATCCCTGTTCTCTCGCTTGCTATTTGCATTTTAAACCCCACGAAAATGAGCATTATCAATGCAAAGTAATAGGACCTCCCGTTTTATTTCTTTCTGCCATCTCTATTTCCAATTCCTTTCTCATCGGATGCCACACATTTTGCAACATCGGGCTTCCCTTTATAGCTTGGGTGGCATTCATCTTCCCACATGATATGAGAAGAGATGAACTGCCTTGGATCAAACTCTCCCAGGGGACTTCACCATTGGTGCAGTCTCTGGTGTCCTGCTGTAAGCTCTAAGGGACAGCTCTAGGTGACAATGCTGGCTTATTGCAGCTCTTAGGAATTGTATTTTTTCACTTCCTCAAAAGACATAAAAGGTAACTTGATCAAAACAACAACAACAACAACAACAACAACAACAACAACAACAACAACAACAACAACAACAACAACAACAACAACAACCCCTGAATATCCTTTCAGATGCCTGCTTTTCCTTGCATGTGTGCCTTCTCCCACAACATTTAGTATAAACAAGGCAGTCACGGTTCTGTTTGAATGGGACTATAAAGTAGAATTTGATTCAGATTAGGTTTTTTTTCTGTTCCTTGGCCTTTGGTCAACTTTGTTTTTTGTTCCATTAATCGATAAGTACTTGGTACTGAATCTAGATTTTGCTGCTCCATTTCTTGTTTCCTCTGCAGGACGGGCTCGGAATATTTCTGAATTGTTCTCCAAATTTTGGAGTTACAAATGGGTGTTGTTTCCAGATGTGGATGATGGGTTAGATCAGACCTGTCCAAACTTTGGCCCTCCAGATGTTTTGGAACACAACTCCCACAGTCCTTTGCCATTGGAAACTGAGGCTTGGAATTCTGGGACTTGTGGTCCAAAACATCAGGAGGGCCAAAGTTTGGACATGCCTGGGTTAGATGTTGCTGGAAAATGGTGCATCACCCCAAAAGAGAACAAAAATGTGTGAACCACCCCCTGGCCCCTCTCCATGATGACTCAGTAAGTTGCAACAGAGCCAAAACTCTTGACTGAAAACAAACTCAAGGAGTCAATGGAGCCCACATGACTAAGTGCCAACAGGGCACCAGAGAGCTCTGTTCACTCTTCCTTTCCCCACCCGATCTGACTGTAATTGAAGTATCAAGAGATATGCCATAACCCTCTTTCCTGAACTTGGTCCCGGACTCCCTGCAAATGGGCCAAATAAGAGGTGCCACAGCATGGGTGCTGAATGCACACAGGCACCTATCCTTACAGATGAGTAGCACAGGTCCTCTCTCTAGCCAAGCCATAAAACCCATTGACTGTTTCTCCTGGTCCATAGGTCTAGTACTTTTCGGCCAAAGCTTGGCCAAAGTCTAAGTGAGCCTGGCTGATATTTTAGAGAGGTGTGAGTTGGGGGGGGGATGCACTTGTAATTTCTCCCTTATCAGACCAAGGGTCAGCATGAAGTGGCTTGGTTGATGGTGCACACTTCTGTTGCTTGTGGTCACGTTGTCAGGCTCACTCCTGGTTCTCAACCTGGTGAGTCATTTGACAACATGTCCCATCCCATCGGACAAAAACAGCCTAAGGGTGGTGAGAGGGACCAGCCGATACACCCAATTGCCCATGCCCTGCTTGTACTACGAGACCACTTTCCTCACTCCTATGGAGAGTGTTCTCCTGGTCGTCGCCACCTGTTCCTTGCACACCTACCAATCTTCTGCATCCACCCACAGGTTGTCCTCTGTGGTGTCTCATTCCTCTTTAAACAGGAGCACCACCATGGTTATACCCATGGTTTCCAGGGCATCTTCTGCCTCCTCCTGTGTTGCTGCCCTGATCCACTGGAGAATTATGTGTCAGGAGGACAAGTTGTCCTACTGCTCAAAGGACAGTTCTCTGTTTGAAGGGCTATTGAGTCTGAATCAGACTCAAAAAGGCAGGACTATTAGAAGCATAAATAGGGACATTGTAATTGACCATGAGATCTATGACACACTGTAGAATTTGGTAGAATAGGCTGTTCAGATGCTATCCTGTACATATCTCTATTCAGGATCCAGAAGAGAGAACAACTGAAAACTTAATCCAGGACCTAACAATTCAAAATGGATTCTACTTACTTGACGCTTAGCAAAAATGGCTTGGATTTAGCAAGTCCTTTGCTCTACGAATGTGTTGCTCCCATTCTGCCACTCTGTAACATTCAGCCTCATTAGTATTTAAATCAGTTTGTAAGTATTTTTGCTTCAATAAATTATATTCTTGATCAATGTAATGCCATGATCTCATGTTTCTTTTAAGTCCATTTGGAGTAAAGCAGTCTTATGATAAATGCCGGAGATGTGGATAGAAGTTGATTAAATTAGATGCTGCAAAGTATATTAGGTAATCATGCAAAAGAGGCACATGAATGTAAAATCAGGAAGGGAGCTTGGGAAAAAAAAACCTAAATCTTTCTACTAATGGATTCAATCTGGTGACAAAAAGAAAGAAAGAAGGAACTTGAAAGAATCCCCCGCTCCAAAATAAAAAAAAAAAAAAAAAAAAAAAAAAATTGTATTAGTGAACACTTTGCTTCCTGTAAAAATGTCAGTACTGCAACAATAGTATGTCTTCTAGTGCAATTTTTATTTTTAGAGCTGCAAAAGGAGTGAAAGAAAGGTGATTATTTTTAAGAGAATACTGCTGTTAAAGGCACAGGAGGAACCTTGACTTATGGGTGCAAGTCAGCTGGCAACTCAAATTCCTTCTGATCTGAACAGATTTGAAGAGTATAGTACAAAATCTCATTTTTATTCAGTCTGAAAAATGCCATATGAATGTCAATCAGATGCTCCTTCTTTCACAATGAAATCCTGATCTCCTTCCCCTGCTGTTTACGATTTCACATTTTAGATTAGGGGGGGAAAATGCAATTGTTTAGTTGGCTATCTGTTGTCCTCAAAATCAAGGGTGGGAAATCACTGTACAACAGTGGCGCAGTGGTTAAATGCCTGCACTGCAGGTAAAACTGTGCTCACGACCTGGGCTTCAATCCCAGGTAGCAGGCTCATGGTCGACTCAGCCTTCCATCCTTCTGAGGTCGGTAAAATGAGTACCCAGCTTGCTGGGGCGGGTGGACAATGCTTAGCCTGCATACTGTAATTAAAAACTGTAAACCACCCAGAGACTACTTGAAATGGTATGGGGCAGCATATAAGCAGAACACACACACACACACACACACACACACACACACACTTAGGCTCACTGATTTCTTAATAATATGCTATTTGAAGACTATGTTTTCTTCCTCTTGAAAGCTTTGACACACATGGATCCACAGTGTTGTTTTCCAGTTGTATCTACCATAAGGCTTTCCCAAGGAAATTTACTTGGAAAAGAATTCTTTGGATCACCTACTGAAACCAAATGTACAGATACTCCTCACTTAATGAAACTGTTCTGTTCCAACAACTAGAGCATTGAGTGAGCTAGCTTTGTAATTTAGATTATTTTTGGCAAATTGTGTTAGCTCTTGCAAGACTCAGGTACTTCTGTCTCTCCTGGGAATAAATACTTGTGCCTGAATGCCCAATTTGCTTTACATAAAAACCAAGGGAACAAAGAAAGGCCCTCCCTCCTCCCTCGATTGCAAGTATCGAAAGGGGTGGGGATGAGAGGAGGTGGAATGACATTGGATTTGCTAGAAAGCCAAATTCATATTCTGAACCAGATAATTTCAAAATAGTGGGAACATCCCTGAGTGTAATGAGTTGGTCGAAAATGCTGAAGCAACACTTCCCATCTCTCCAAGTTAAGATTCATCTGCGTTCACACGGGTGTTTTGACATGGCATCGATGCCCTTGAGTGACTCCGTATTTTTCATGCCGTAGCCTGTGCAAACTGATCATGTTTTGCAGTGAGAAATATTAAGAAGACCACAGATATGCAACTCCACACACACACACACACACACACATTCAATTTCAAAAGCGCACCCTATTGCCAGGTAGTGTTGTGCATTAGGAAGCAACGTGTCATGAGATATTTAGCTTTCTATAAACAACTGTCACTTTAATTGCCATACCCCTGCAAGCAGCAGGGAGGTGAGGGAGGGTGTCACACGACAACAGCAAAAGCAACAAAAACACCCCATGCTTAAGTCAATACCATTGAAGACATGCTGTCCCACAAGCTTCTCCAGCTGGCCAGGAAACCTTCTCAAAGATTAGGACCTTGCAGAGATGGTTCCGCTGTTGCAGCTAGTTTATAAAGGCATTCCATACCTACAACGCTCAATCATATTTTTGCTCTATCATTAAACCATATGTGGGATTTGAAAAAAAATCTTATTTACGGAACCTACTCAGCAAAGTAGGAGTACTAAAGCACAATCTGGAAATAGCAGGCTGTTGCAGCTGTGCCTTGCCTTTGATTGTAATGTTCTTTTTGAGTATAGCAGGCTATTGAAAGCTCTAGTCTACAGGACCATGTGAAACATCATCAAAATGTGCCTGCCCGACGTGTCAACTTGCAGCAGAAGGTGAAGGACAGCAGCATACAGTACAGCAATGCAGATGAAAATATTCTCCATGTTAGCTGCTCTCATGTGTGTGATTGCGAAGAGACAGAAGAGGCAGGGAAAAATCACAATTGGTGATCATCTTACACTTAGCTATGTGTTTAGAAGTTAATTAATTAGTTAGTTAGTTAGTTAGTTTGGAATGAACCATATGTTTAAATGGGGATCCTGTTTCTATGGAATTCAAAGGTATATGCAAATGAGCCCATTTATAAGACCCAAACATTAAATTTGGTCTCCCATCCAAGTACTAACCAGGGCTGACCCTGCTTAGCTTCCAAAATCAGGTGAGTTCAGATGTGCTTAGGGCATCTAGGCAGCTTGGAGAATGTAGGTACATGTAATAATGGGCTTAAATTAAGGGAACCCAGATTTAGGCTGACTATAAGAAAAAAATCTGTTAGAGCAGTACAGCAGTGGAACCAACTATGTTAGGGGGGGGGCGAGTACTTCAACGCTGGAGATATTTAAGAGAAAATTAGACAAACATATGTCAGATATACCCTGTATCCCCGAAATAAAACATCTCCCCAAAATAAGACCTACTTACACTTTTGCCTCTTGCTAAAATATAAGGCATCCCCCGAAAATAAGGCCTCCCCAATAATAAGATAACAATAAATGTGTACCATATTCCTCTTCATAGAAAAATAAGACGTCCCCTGAAAATAAGACCTAGCACATCTTTGGGAGCAAAAATTAGTATAAGACACTGTCTTATTTTCGGGGAAACACGGTAGTTTGCTATGGATTACTGCATTGAGCAGGGGTCTGGAGATGATGGCCTTAGAGACCCTTCCAACTCTATGGTTGTATGTTCTATGATTCTAGGAAGTAGAGATGGGCACGACTTGAAAATTTTTTTTTCGAGTTGTCGTTAGTCGGGCCGGTTCCGTTTCGGGTCGTTTCCAGTTTTTTGTGAAAATTCGCAAAAATTAGTTGGTTTGTTTTTTTTTTTTTCATTTTTTCGTTTTTGTTAGTACTGTTTTTTTTGGGGGGGGTAGCGGGCTCCTGGAGGCACCTCTGTGGGGTGGGTGCCTCCTCTGGCCCGCTATAAAAGGAAAGCGGGCTCCTGGAGGCACCCGTGGGTGCCTCCTATCCTCACCCACTAGGAAGGGGAAGCAGGCTCCAAGAGACCCCTCAACATGGGGGTCTCCCCTCCTCACCTGCTGCTGCAAAATGGCATGCATAGCCATATGGATATGCATACCAGTTGCAGACAGTGAGACCAGTGAGTGAACCCAGAGCCATAGGGTGATGCCTAAGGCTCTCGCACCGCCATGTCTCACAAAGAAGGGAATCGTACTTGCGTGTAGTGCAATGCAAGTAGATCTGGCTTAGGGTTAGGGTTAGGGTTAGTGCAAGGGCTAGGGTTAGGCTAGTAACGGGTAAGGTTATGGTGGGCTAGTGGGTTGCACCTCTTGGTGCCTCTCTGACCCACTAAGAAGACAGTCTGTGACGTATGGGGTAAGGAGTCAAGGATTAGGGTTAGGGTTAGGGGGCTAGGGCAGGTTTTAGGGGGCTTTTTGGCACATCCCAGAAGTCTCCATGGCCAAGTGGCCATGCGATTGGTGGGATGGCTCCAAAAATTTGCATGGTCGTCCACTCCCACATGGCTGGCCACTCGGCCAGCCCATCATTGCGCAGGTGTAAAAAAAAATAAAATAAAATAAAATCAATGGAGGACAGAGGAGGAGAGGAGAGACATTTTGTTGCAAGAAAAAACCCACTGCTACTGTGAAAAATCTGGCAGTTTATAAATTTTCGCGTGTTTCTGTCTTGCTTGTGTGTTTTTGGACCACGATTTCAAAAACAATATTGCGTTCGCCGCCCCATTTTGGATCCCCTGCCCGCACCGCATGGCATGGCGAGTCCGGCTGCCCAGGACGGGGGGGAGGCGGGACCCCCCCTCCAGAAACCACCCCTCCGGTAGGTGCCCTGCGCCCTTAGTCAAGCAGGCATTTTTCCGCCTGCTTTTTTGGCCCGGGAATGGGTGGGGGGAGAGTTTAAAAGTTTTTTCCTGTGCCGTCCGTGCCGCTTGCTTGCGCTTTAATTGCGGCGGCCGGCGGCGAGACTGGGCTTTTTGCTGGCTGCGAGCCTGCGGCGAGTCCCACCAGAGCAGCCCAGGACGGGGGATGGGGGGGGAGGCCGGGGACCTCCAGAAACAACCCCTCTGGTAGGTGCCCTGAGGCACGGCAGGCATTTTTCCGCCTGCTTTGGCTGGGAACCGGTTTTTTTTAACTTTTAAAAACTTTTTTTCTGTGCTGTGTGGCATCGCGCGATCGTGCGATGCAAGGAACGAGCACGACAAATCAGACCAAAATTGTTCGTTCATCGGTTCGAGCTCGAAGTCTGGAGGAGTAATTCCCGTTACCGTTTCCGTAGAGTAACGGAACCGAGTAACGGAAACGGAAACGGGAATACCGCTAAGTCGTGCCCATCTCTACTAGGAAGCAACTACTATAGAAAAGTAGACACAGAAATGAATCCCCGATTCTAAAGTTGCAACAGCATTAAAGACTTTCAAGGGGAAGAGAGGGGGTTCCATTTAATTTCCAAATTAAAACTTGGCTGGGCTTTAAGGATTGCTGCCTTAATTACAGTAGATAACAGAGTACAGTGGTACATCAACTTACAAATATAATCCGTTCCGAATGCATGCTCTTAAATTGAACTACTCTTAAGTCGGGGTACCTATCTAAAAATTTGAAAAAATAAGATAAAGAAATAAAAGAAATGCAAAAAAAAATTTGTAAGTCAAGCAGACCATATCTAAAATTTGTAAGGCGGCAGTTAAAACACCAACAGTTTTCTGCTCTTAACTCAATTTGCCCTCAAGTCAAGCTGCTCTTAAATTGGGGTACCACTGTATGCCCGTGCTTAGAACCTGATCTAGCACAGAATCTCATCATGAGCAAAACCATGTCCTAGCAAGAGTAAAATTTGCTTTTGAATGTTTCAAATGCATAGTGTCACTTGATAGCAAGCTAGAAATGCATATAGAAATAATACATGCAATTTTGTGCTTTCCTCTTCAATAGCGGATGAATACGGGTTTGGAATTAGGAAGGTAACCTTGATCTAAATGCAAAGAGAAAGTGAATGTGATGTTGAACAGGGAAAAAGACTATCCCACTACAATAATTCCTTAAAAGTACAGCCTTCCCTGCCAATGTAATGCTACACAACTGGTTATAAATTCACTCCTGAGGACTTCTTACCCCTGTAGGAAATTGACTGAAAGTTTTTAATGTAACTACCTTTGAAGACTATAAACAATTAAAGTTTATAAGAGAGGGTAATAAAGAACAGTTCCTCTTTTATTTTTTTGCATTTATGGTGGTGGAACCATCAGAATGACTTACTATTTGAGATGTTTGTTCAGCGAATAATGGTGGCTTAAAGGTTTTATAGTCTGGCACAGACAAGAATGTCTGTGCATATGGCTACAGTACCAGTGGGGAATGACCTAGAGTGGGCGGCTTGACGAACCGTTGTACTTGAGGAAAATTAAGCTGGACCATTCGCACAATAAATGCTCCTGCCAATATGGTGAAGTGTCTTAATAAGTAAGCCACTTCAGGATAACTGATCACTAACCCTGCTTGACAGAGGACAAGAGAAGTGAAAGAATTTTTTTTTTAAAAAAAAATTACATAGACTTTTGCTGATGTGCTGCATCAGTGTTTCTTTTAAAGCTCTTTTTGTTTTCTTCTCTTAAAGAGCTGGTCAAGACATTTCTCGCAGCAGAACCCACCACCATGGATTTGAATGTGGATGCTTTCCTAACTGGCCTTTTAAGGTGAGGCAAAGAAATTGTTGTTATTTTATTTTATTTATTTTTATAACTGATGTAGTACATCAGTGATAGCCTACACAGAGTCACTTTTATATATCCCCCCCATTTTCTGCAGAGCAGGCAAAGTAATTCATTCACCAATATCCTGAAGTGGCTTGCTTATTAAGCCACTTCACAATGGGCGCTTTTACACGACCCCTAAAATCTGAGGCAAAGGGCTCCCAAATGCGGACCTTAAAATTGTTTTCCCACCAGCTCCGGACTATAAAAAAAATTAAGTACGACCACGCCCACCTAAGCGTGTCCCAGTGCATTTTCCAAGTACCTGGTCTCCAAAGGTGAAAAATTTTCTGATGCGGATTGCAAGGCAGTGAGTGCCGGGCTCTCCTGCTTTCTGTTTGGGTTGCCCCCCCCCCGCACCTTTAAGAGACTGGAATGCTTCCCGCAGCAGCTCCCAACAGCAGAGCGGAGATGAGCCTGCATTCTTTTCTCCCTTTTTTTCTCCCTCCCCTCACGCAGACAGGAGCAAGGGAGTGCAAAGGGGTGGGAATGCAGCAAGGGCAGCAAACCCCCAAGATCTCTGGTCCGAATTTAAGTTGCTAGCAGATCTTAGGGGTTGTGTAAAAGTGCCCAATGTTGGCAAATTGAAAGAGGAAGGCTTACTTTGGATCATTTGGAGCAATCTCATGCGATGGAACCAATCCAAACCAGGACGAACCTGCCCCTAACAGAAAAGGAGAAGCCTCTTGTCCGGGGCCAAAAAGGTGCAAGCAGGAACACTCTGGAGGTGGGCTAGTGCACTCTAGAAAATAGAAAATCTGATCACCATCTGAGTACACACACCCACTCCCTCAGTGCTATGAACAGGAGACTAAGGAAATTCTATACTTGTCATCTGATAAGATGTGTGCAGCGAAAGAAATTACTGCTAAAGTATGTATTGTTATGAATCATTTGGCCAAACAATCTGGATGGCCAATGCCATGCACAATCTAGACCTGAGTCTGGCCAAATGTTCTGAAAAGCTGTGTTCTACGGTAGGTAGTTGGGTAATGCTTCTGTTCTGGATGGACTTCTCTTCCCTATAGGAATTTCCTTTCTTTGCTGCTCACCTCTCTTAAGTATTTATCATTTCAAGTGTAGTAGAGTAGATGGAGTGACTCCTAAAATCTTTCACCTTGAAAACTTTACTGGAGTCAATCTGGATGTGACTCGACAACACATCATGGATAACAAAAGGACATGCACTGATGGAAGGTTTATTAGAATCCTGGTGGCCCACGTTCCTTCAAGTAGAAAAGACTATTATCAATCTTGTCAGGTTCATGGACCGAGATAGTGTTCAGTTCAGTGATGGCATTAGGCTTGGATTACTCCCATCTTTGTATTGGGCTACCTACTCCTACCAGAATGAGTAGAATAGAATATAGATAGGTTTCTTTGTGAAACATGTACCTAGGACTACTATGCTGAAAGCATTGCACTAACGGCCTGTTCGTCGTACACCCTGTTCAAGTCATGCTTGCTGTTTCATGAAACCCGAAATGGATGATTGTTGCCTACAGCTGAGCTTCCCTTAACAGCAAGATTGTAAAACGAAGAGGCATGATCCACAGTTCTCGGTATAACTAGGCCACAACTTTATATAATATTTATTTTATTTATTTATTTTTGTACTTATTGACCGCCCGATTTTCCCATAGGGAACTCTGGGCGGTGTACAGCATGTCACCGAATAGCGACTACCCAACTATAACCCCAATACATAATCAAACACAAGGACATCATGAAAATACAAAAACATAATAAAATACATGCCAGAAATGGCCAGGAGAAATAGACCTGGCACCACCCACCACAAAGGAAAGATCCGGCAAGAAAAACTGGTACCAGCATTTTTTAAAAAATCATTTACTCTGGCTAGGCAATTGCGTTGGACCCATCACATCAAAGGACCACCCCATCCCTTTGATGTTCCCCAACCACTACGGGACACCCCAAGGTGCCCACCCCATTGGTATCCTGAACCTCCACTCCAATTACAGGTTCCAGTTAGTGCTGCCCCCCCTCGGAGGCAAAGTTTTTATCATTGTCACAGGTTAGCTCCTCTGGGTCAGCCCCTTGGAATGTGCTGTTCGCCAAAGGGTCTGACCCCTTCCTGGTGCCCATTTCCGTGTTCGGTGCCCCCCCACCTTCTCATGCTGGACCTCTCAACCCCTTGTATCCCACACGGGGGTCACCATCATTCCTTTGTTTAGGGATCCGTTCCAGCAACAATATTTAGGCTGATGAATCCAGCCCTCTTTCTTTATGTTGCTGTCTTGATGCTTGCTGCAGTCTTTGCAATCTTTCCATTCCCCAGGAAAAAAAGCTGCAGGACTGGTGCAGTTTTCGGACAAGATGGGACTGGGAATTAAAAAATAATACTTTATAAGCTTCTGCATCTCCTACCTTCAGAACAGTACTGTCCCCCCCCCCCTCTTGGTCTTTAAAAAAAAGGAGTAGTGGATTGTTCAGCCTGCCTGGAACCTGAAAATTCTGCAATGTTTACTTTTGGATTCCTTACAAAACATTCAGAACCGGTGGTGCTTTTCAATGAGGTTTGGGGAAGGTGGAAAAATCAGCTATTTTACAGAAGCTAAATAATACCATAGAATAATGAAGAGAGAATAATTGTCTATTCAAATACATGCTCTCCAGCTCACAGGTGATAACAGCTTAAACATTAATTCTTCTGAGAGTATTATGTGTTAAGAATGGTGCACAAAGTTAATTAAGACTTGGAAGCTTTTAAAACCATTCCTTAACTGACATAAATCTGCATAGTTCTATTGACTTTCAGAGGACTTATTTTTTCTTATTCCAGATGAGAATTCAGCCTTCTATTCCCCAGCCTCCCGTTGAATGAACCTATCCTTTAGATCTCTAGAGCCTTCGAGGTAAAATGTATACATAATCTGCCTTTTGAAAAGCAAAACAGATTATATTAAGGATGTACACTATTTATTCATAGGAGAAATGAATAAAAATGAACCAAGCCAGGACATCTGTGCATTGCTAAGGCAACCACAGGAAGGGGCAGAGACCCCAGTGCAATTAACATGGAGGAAAGGAATACCTACAGATCCCTCATATTAAATCCAGGATTAATATGTCATTCATTCATTCATTCGTTCATTCGTTCGTTCGTTCGTTCATTCATTCATTCATTCATTCATTCATTCATTCATTCATTTTCATTCATTCATTTGTTAAACTTGCATACTGCATCAACACTACTCTGGGCAATTTACATTCAATAATATATTAATATTAACATTAATATAGAGGTCAACTGAGGTCAGGCCCACTTGAATGTCGCAGGCATGCTCACTCTGGATGGCCACTCCTAGGGAGGCACAGAGGTCGGTTACGTACAACTGTGCCTTCTCTGTTGTGGGCCCCTCATTGTGGAAGCATCTTCCGAGTGAGTTGCGCCTTGCACAGTCCCTGCCCACCTTCAAAAAGGCTTTGAAAACTTTGCTTTTTAGGGAGGCATATGGCGACCTTTAATTTTAATTTTGTTTAATTTTATACATTTTTCCCGCCCCCTGATACATCTTGCTGAGGGCTTCCCCTCTCTTTTTTGCGTATATTGTTGCTTTTACTTGTTATTTTTAACTTGTTGTAAAGCGCCCAGAGTTCCTGTAGGAAGATGGGTGGTATAGAAATGAAACAAACAAGCAAGCAAAAAAAAAATAAATAAATAAATAATGTGCAATAAAATAAATCTTAAATTAAATACGCAATACTGGTGAGTGGCCACTACCACCCAGTATATCAACAAAGGAACCAACCCCAGACACTAAATCAAATGGTTAACATAAAGATGGTCAATCCATACTGCTTTAAGAGAGGATGCGCTCAAAAGCTTCAGCAAACATTCTTGGTTTTGAGCATTCCTTTAAACTACCTGGACTACCTGGCAGAGCGGATCGCCCAGCGATCAACCTCGGCCCGACCAGTTTGGCAGTCGCGAGCTCACTCGCTTCAGGTTGCCACCCCTAGAGAGGCCCGGAAAACTTCCGCTCGCAACCGGGCCTTCTTGGTGGCTGCCCCTATGCTGTGGAACAGCCTACCCAGTGAAGTGCGCTCTGCAGAGTCCCTGCTGGCCTTTTGCAGAGCGTTGAAAACCTTGCTCTTCTGTGAGGCCTTTGGTGACCAAGTTTAGGGGTTTCCCCCCCCCGCCATCTGCTGATAGTTTAACTAATGAGGTTCTCCGCTGTCTGAGCCTCATTTGTCTTATGCCAAGGGTGCTACTGTTTTTACTGTTTTTGCTGTTTTATTTTAACACTGTGTCAATTGTTTGTTTAGTTATATTGTGCTTGGCTGATTGGTTCAGCCTATTGTAAGCCGCCCAGAGTTCCCTTGGGAAGATGGGCAGGGTATAAATTCAATAATAAATAAATAAATAAATAAATAAATAAATAAATAAATAAATAAATAAACAAACAAACATTGTGAGGGAAGAGGCCAGGCACAACACCACTGTGGGAACTCATTCCACATGATTGAGGCCACAACTAGCAAGGCCCTGTTTCTTGCTGATGACTTCCTGTCCTCCAGAGGTGCATACCCTTGGGTGGAGGCTCAAGTGGTGTGGGTGGAAGTTCATAGAGAAAGATCTTCTGACAGCTACCAAGAAGTGTTTGTGTTTATAGAAGTGGAAAAAGAGAAGGAAAGACAAGACGACTGCAAAAGAGAGAATGTGCTTTATAAGGGATGTGCACCGTACTTGGACAGATGTGCAAAAAAAAAAAGAAGACCAAAATAAGAATATTTGTGCAATTCTAGTATTACTACAGGGGAGCAATATAAAGACTTTTGATCTTTATTTCCAACCCAGCATTTGTGTGGTCAAAAGCCTTTGAAAGAAACTCAACAATTTTTGAACTGAAGAAATAGAAAATATGCACAACACTGGTGAGTAGAGATGGGCACGAATAAAAAAATGGTGTTTTGTTTGTCATTTGTCGTTTAGGGGGTCCGTTTCGGTTTGTTTCCGTTTTTCGTGAATGTTTGCAAAAAAATTGTTTTCATTTTCATTCGTTTTGTTACCATTTCGTTACCATTTATTTCAATTTTTTGTGATTTTTTTAAGCATTTAACACAGTTCAATGTATTGCTGTAACAAAAACGAAACGGACGACAAAATTTCTGGTGTTTCTGTTCATTTCGTTTCATTTAAGAGACAAAATTCATTTGTCATTTCTTTGCGTAACGAAACAAAAAAAGAAAACGGAAACGAAAAATTGTTTGTTTCGTGCCCATCTCTACTGGTGAGCTGCTAGCATCTTTTCCTTCTTTTCTCCTTCTTCTGAAATCTAGAAATGCAAAAGTGATACAGTATCACAGATTTGGGCCCTCCTATGATTTGGAAACTCTTCTCTTTAACCCAGGAGGACTTTGCCAGGAGGAGTGTATGACAATCTGAAAGATGACTGAGGCAATGAGGTTCTCTCTCCAGGTGTTGCTTGCTCCTTCGATTTCTCCTTTTTAATAAGGGCCTTTTAAAATTCAGAATCAACAGACACGCTTAGTAAGACAGTGGTTATTGATTCCTTTGAAGGGGCTCTGGATGGTATTAGCCTGATCATTTCATTCATATTTTATAGGTAATGAAAAAGAGCTTAATGCTGTTATGTTGATCAGATAATGTTTAAAAACTCACTGGAGTCCAAACAGAGACCGATACAAATAGTGAGGCTTAACGTTCTAGATGGCTGTATCCCAGAAGACTTCATAAATCCACGGTTTTAAAATCCCAGTTTGGGCTTTACAAATGTTTCATTTAATTCTATACAATATTTGACATCAGAATCTCTTCCCGTGCTGACATTCAGTCAATCAGGCACGTCAGTGGAGAGGACTCTTTCCCCCACATGCTTCTAAACACATTTATTTGGAAATAAGCTGTGCAAAAAATCTCAGAGGAAGTCTTCTGCCCAAAGCTTTTCATACACAATCAAAATTCAGAGGTTATCTCGGGAGTACGGAGTCTTGTTTCTGAGGAAACAGCCCTGCATACTTGAGCGAGAGTGTTTCAAGCACATTGTGTTATGGAGGCTGCAGATGGTGTCCTGGAGAAACCACAGATCTGCCATATGGAACAAGAAAATTAAACTTCTACTGGGGGGGGGGGAACATGTTACAGTCTACTCACTGCCCCACCAGCTGACCAGATGGTGTTGCTCTGAAAACTGCATCTGTGCCTGAGCAAAACGACTTTCATTGTAGTGTCGTTTTGATAAATCCACATGCCAAAGGCGAAGCTAATGGGCCAAACACCCATAGCTGTTGCTCATGAAAAAATGAGCTATGGCCCATCCCTTGGCAACAGAGATGGGCACGAAATGCCAAAATGGCGTTTCGTTTCGTTCTTCATTTCTCCCCCTCCCATTTCGTTTCATTTGTTATGAAATAATTTTTTAAAAAAAGTTTCGTATTTCGTTTGTTTCATTTTGCATTTTTCTCTCTCGTGCTGATCAGCTGGCCCAGGTCGGCACGTTTTTTATTTTTTATTTATTTCTTTTCATGCCGACCAGCTGGCCTGCAGGCTGGGTTGGCACATTTTTCTTATAATTTCTTCTCGCGCTGACCAGCTGATCCGTGGGCTGGGTTGGTGTAGTTTTTAATTTTTTATTTTATTTATTTATTTCTTTTTTATGGGCTATTTATTTCTTAATTTAAGGGCTATTGTCCTATTTCTAATCTTGATTATTATGATTATTATATCTACTGTTAAATGGTTTATCCAAAGCTCTGTGAGTAAATGGGTCTACTTTAATTGGGTCTGGCTATAGGAGACAAATCACATACACTTGCTCCCTGTGGTGGCTTGTACTTTTCAAAGGGACAACAGAGGAAACATTCATGTAGCTGGTCTTCCTCTCTTCATTTTTGGCAACCTTCCCACTCTGCAGTTCTTAACTAACAAGCTAACAGCCTTTAATTTTTTTTTTAAACTTAAATAAGGTATTAGCTTTAAGGGAGACGTTAACATGGTCATTATGGGCCTGTGTGACTTTGGCTTCCATCCTTGCCTCTGAATAATTTATTTTTATGACAGCTTTAGATAACAAAAAAAAAAAAGAACTAATGTCAACATTTTAATATTCCAGGATGGCCCAAACACCTCAGAAATGGGGGGGAAATAGGACCCAATATGCTGGAAAACTTTGTTGCATAATTAATGAAAGGAAATTGAACAGTGTGATAATGGTGGAACAGACAGGCTGGAGTGTCAGAGAAGCTTAAAAGGATTTTTGGCAAACACCACATCCCTGTTTATTTCAAACCCACAAACACACTAAGGCAGAGACTTGTCCACCCAAAGGATCCGATACCAAAACCATAAAAGGAGCAATATAGTATATGCGGTCCAATGCAGTGAGGAGAAACTAAACAGCCATTAAAAAGAAGGATGGCCCAACATAGGAGGGGCAACAGGTCAGGACCAGAATCAGCAGTACACCTCCATTTGAAGGACAAAGGGCACTCTTTCAAAGATGAGGATGTACACATATTAGACAAAGAAGAGAGGTGGTTTGAAGGAGGAGTAAGGGAGACCATTCATGTGAGCATTGAAAACCCCTCCCTCAACAGAGTTGGTGGGCTCCAGTATAGTCTATCTGCTACTTATCAGGCTGTGCTTTCCAAAGTCCCCAGGCAAATCAAAAAGCCTTCACCACCAAGGCCATAGCTAACGACCCATTCTTGATAGGTTTCAGCACCTTAGGCCATTGCTCACCTTAAGGCTAAGGATACTATTGTCTCCCTAACGAGCCTATTTAGGCTACTGTTCATCTTATGAGCCTAATTCAGGCCAGGGTGACAAGAGGTCAAAGCTGACTGACTATAAGATGGAGGACTCGCACTAGCTGTATTCAGACTGAGGAAGCTGTTTGGATGAACAGCGAAACGTTTCTATCTCTCAAAAAAGAAGTCCAGTAACCATGACTCAACTTCCAGATAAACTCACCTGGATGACTGAGAATCTTCACAGACAGACAGGGTGTAAGTGCCTAAACTGACTTATTAAGTACTTTCCATTTAATCCAAAAAGCCACCTCCCATTGTCCTCCTTTGTGGACATAACAGGAAAGGAGAGTTGAAAGGTATTATGAGATACCGGAGTTGCTACTGGAATAGAATGACAGTAGATTTGATAATCTCAACTCAAGCATATGTTTTGGACCCCAGCCCAAAGACCCATCACAAAACTAAATGGCAGCTCCATTCAATAATCTTTATGCTTCCTAGGACCTGGAGACATTTTGGGGGGGGGGAAGGAAAGTGTGCAAATGTGTCTATTTTACAGACCACATTTTCCCTCCTGAAATATTGTAATTCAGGTGGAAAGCATAATCACTGAAGTTCTCATTGGCGGTTACTTCACATCCTACCTTCTTCCACGATTACCTTTGTGCCGTGACAGCGTTGTTCGCAGTGATGTGGCTTTATCCCATCCAGGCCAGATGCCACCACCACATCCTGTGGCAGGGAGTTGCACAGACTAACAACGCGGTGGGTGAAAAAATATTTTCTTTTGTCTGTTCTTACTCTCCCAGCCCTCAATTTGAGTGGATGTCCCCTAGTTCTGGTATTTTGAGAGAGGGAGAAGAGCTTCCCTCTATCCACTTGACTCATGCCCTGCATTGAGTAAAGTGGATAGTGAGAGCGGCAACCGGGAAGGTATGGGTTGTACTGCAGCTAAAGCGGCCAGATACAAACTACAGAAATAAAAGGGTAGCCTTCCTCTTGCAGATCGAGGTGGCCCCGGTCCCAGAAGAGAGCCCTCTGTTTCATGCTTGAAAAGGAGGACCCAAACACGATGTGATCAGAGCATCGCATCTCCAGATGCAGAATTCACAATTTGGTTACTAATTATGGTTGTTGGGGTTTTCTTCTGAGATTTTCGCATGGTGACCTCAGATGATCCTTCAAAAAAAAGCGGGGGGGGGGTAAATTTTGTTTGCTAGATCCCTCTGGAGAAAGCTGTTAGATAACTGAAGGGAGATACTGATTCTTACCTTGGCTATGTGTTGCCTAAACCCAAAGGTAGGAAGAGAAATTAACCATGTGACAATAATAAATACAAAAAGTTATAAAAGCTTTAAAGGAAAACCCTCTTGTGTGGCTTGATTTAAGGCAGGGTTTTTTCCCTGGTATATTTCAAAACAGACGTTTCTCTTATGAAAAGCCCTCCCCGCCCCAAAGCTGCTTCATAAATCTTTCATGAGTTAACTGCTGTCTAATTTATTTGGCATGCATTAGCATACAATTAACCCAAGGAACATAAAGGATGGGGGGACCATGCTATTCCCCTCCCCCACACTGTCTCCAAACTAAGCCTCGTATATACGCAGACTGAATACCCAATTCAGAGCACATTTTCGTCACAGATTCTGGAACGCTCTCAAAAATTGCAGCCATTGGAAACAAGCCATAAATACCCATGGAAAATGCCCACCAATCTTCTCTGTACACAAGGCCATGTCTGTTGTGAACCAAAGGAGAGTACAGCTCCCATCTCACTGTAGTTATAGTGGTCCGTGGTGGATACAATTACCACACTGATTATCCCCAGTACCCATACCTGTCATTTCAAACAACGAACATCCTGATAATGTCAATGCTCTTCCAGATGGCATTTTCCCATGGGCTCTCATTGGCATTTATGTGATGTGTTTGAATCCAAGCAAAATGGGAAATAGTTCTGGAAGCATTATAGCAATGGTCCCACCTAGGCTGATGGGCATAAATTTCACTAGATGCACATTTCTGAATTGGGTAGTCAATCAGGGATTGTTTGGGAATGAATGGCAGGATGGAAGCAACATCCTATTTATATGTCTGTTTTGAAGACTGGTGGAACATTTGGACTGGATACCAAACCATTCCTTACCAAACAGCCCTCTGTAGCTCCTTTAAGTATTTAGCTCATCTGTCTTATTTATTTATTATTTATTTTAGAGTATTTTTACCCGGCCTTTCTCCTTGGAAAAAGACCCAAGGTGGCTTATAGTAATAAGGGATAACATAGAGTCCAGCACAATTAAGACATGTTCAAGTATTTGAGAACAAGGAATTGAGGGACATCTTACAGCATTAAAGCTACAAGGTTATAAGTAGTTATAAACACAAGGTCTATATGAACCTATGGATTCATATGAAATACACATGACAGTCCATCATTCAGGGAAAACGTGCCTGAAGAGGAAGGTCTTTGCCAGTTTCCAGAAGGACAACAGAGATGAGGTAGTCCTGGCCTCCAGTGGGAGGGAGTTCCAGAGTCTGGGTGCAGCAGTTGAGAAGGCCCTTTCATGGGTTCCCACGAGACGTACCTGTGAGGGAGGCGGGATGGAGAGAAGGGCCTCTCCTGATGACCTTAACATGTAACAAACAAACAAACAAACAAACAGACAAACAAACAAACAGACAGACAGACAGACAGACAGACAGACAGACAGACAGAAAGGAATTATGCCACTGTTACCACTAAAGATGAGCCCAACCTTTCAGAAACTTGTAGATAATTCTTATTTTCTTTGGAGTAATTTAGTTGAAGACAGAAATAAAAGGGTAGCCAAAGACAAAGAGAAACACAGATTTCTCCATACCTACCTGCTAGCATTGCTCTGTTTTACCCACTGACTCCTTTAAAAAGGAAAGGCTGCAAATGTCAGAAACAAAATCCAGAGGGTGGTGGAAATTGTGTAGACAAAGTACACAGGGACATGGGGAAAGTTGCTTACGAAGGGTATATGCCAGCAAAGATGGAAGACAAAATTGTGCTTCTTCAGGGACACTGCATATTAAAGGTTATGTTGGGGAAAATTGCATACATAAATAAATGTCAATTTTATCATGCATGCTTTTTAATTGCAGACTGATAGAATAGTTGCGTAAAACAGACTGACGACTGAATACATTTGAAAGACAGAAACAAGCTCTCTGTCCAAGCAAATTGTTCCAGTCATGACCGACTCTTCGTGACCCCATGTCCATGGAGTGGCTTGCCAGTTCCTACTCCAGGTACCTACAGCGCCTGGTATTCCCTGGTAGTCGCCCATCCAAGTAGTAGCCAGGCCCAGCCCTGCTTAGCTTAGCTTCTGAGATTAGCAGAGATTGGATGTGCTCAGGGCATCTAGGCAGCTCTCTCTCTCTCTCTCATCTTGACCCTAAGTGTTATTGAACTGTCATGTTATTAAAACAAACAAACAAAACAAACAAACCACCACCACCACCCAAACATCACCAATAGAGCTCACCAATAGAGATAAACATTTTTGTTCGTAATGGCTTTTACAGTATGCAGAGACTGTTGGGGACATTAACAATCTTGCATGCATCCTGCACTGAGTTTCAGTGGGAGGAAGGAGGTTTTCCTCCACTAACTAAGATGACTGACCTCACCCACTAACCAATTAGCAAAGTCCCCTTCCCCCCCACCAGACATAGGGCAAGCCCCTGTCCCCCCTCTGACTGTCTCTTTGTTTGCTCTTTCTGCTTCCTGGCCTTCAGAACCATGTGGTTACATGCATTCCTCCCTATTTCAGATGCTTGAGAGATCTATCCAATCTTCCTTGACCTTTTTACGTTTCTGAATATTCTTATAAATAAATACTTTTTTTTCTTTTTCTACTTAAGCGACTTGTTGAGTTATTTATATATATGTATATCGAAAGGGCTAATGCCATCGTGAAATCAAAGGGGCTGCATGGAAGCTGGGATTTTTAGCTACTCTCCTTCCTGTTTCCGCCTCTGCTGCAGCTGTTTCCACTGTATTTAAAATGCTCAGCTAGCTAAAACAAAATTAACAAAAATTTCCTCCACTATAAAAACCTGGCTATTTGGGTGGTCCAGGATTCCTAAAGTATTGTTGGCTTTTTAGCTATGGGACTCCCAAGGTGAAAACACGATGAGGAATAGACTTGTTTCCTGCAGCAAAATCTAAGTATGTTGCTTAACGCAAAGGTTAATGCAGCCTCACTCGAGACCATCTCATCTAATTACACCATCATTGATTTCCACCAGTTCCATTTTTACTCCTTCCATCCTGTCAAGATGTATCGGTTAGGAGGTTCGATGCCAGGTAAAGAGAGCCTGCCCAGAGAACAGCTGCTGAGGCCGACACAACACCGTTGACTTATTAGTTGAGCCAGCCAATGCTGCCTACCAGTGACTTAATGTTCACAAATGAAACACGAGGTCACCAAATCAATGCAAGTCTCCATAAATTACCATTAGGGAAATGTACGATCAAAATGCAAAGTGAGATCTTCAAGAACAAGGGTCCTGTACGTTTTTTATTTGGGGGGGGGTTGCTACCAAGGAACGCTTGGTGGCAATTACAAGGTGCATTTAAATACTTCTTCTGCTTCATTTGAATCAGTGACAGTCATGTGTTGCTCGCCATTAACCTTTTCACCCATCTTCCAAATGGAATAATTACCAATAATAATTAGAGGGGGGAATTTGTTCTAAATGTATGGGCTGAGGTTGCAGTTTGACTTCTAGCTGCCTTGCAAAAAAATGACACATTACTAAGAACTAATCCTTCAAGGGGTAAAAGCTAAGTGCAGTTACAACTTCATGCTACAGCATTGTCGAGTAAGGTTGTTACTTCATGTCCATTTTGTCTCTGTAAATCTTGTGCTTCGGACCAGTACAAAAAAATTTTCCTTCACATCCGTCGCGCAACAGCTGAAATTTGACTCGAACAGAGTGTGACAATACTGTACCTGGCGCTGGGCTGGGGTATTCTCTTGTCATGGTTAGTTCCTGGTTCCTGTTCCGAGACAAGGGACTGTGTGGTAACAACGGTCATGCAACAACCAGTGTCCACCTAGTGGTCAGCGGCTGAAGTGGCATTCAACATTAGTTTCCCCATGGGAAACACCATACAGCGCAAATGTTTATTTAAAAAAAGTACTGAAAATTCTATAGCATTGATGTGTAAATCCCGGAAGACCAGTAAATTGAAATATTGAAAAAGTTTTATTTATTATATTTAAAAAAGGGTTAAGAAAGCAAGACAAATTCAGAATTTGTCACGGAAAAAGACCATGAAGTAACAGTTGTCACAAGACAAGTTATCACGACCATGAGAAAACAGAAACAGGAACTAAACAGGGACAAAACCATGTGATCCTGACCAACGCTGTCACGGTACAAAACTAGTTACGGAACAAGGAAGGATGTGAAGTAACCACCTAAAGCAACATGAGACACAATCAGTCAATGAAACTTGAATGAAAACATGCAGCAACAAGCACATTTGTAGCCTTGTTTGCCTATGTTTACCTATGTTTACATTTTCTCACAACACTCATCTATAATATTCTTCTATAATATTCTTTGAGGGGTTCTGGCATCATGCAGGGTCAGGCTCTCACAGAGGAGATGATGCTGGCAATGATGGTGGCGGTGGTGATGATTGCAGAGGTGGTTCTTCCTTGCGGGCACGTCAGGACTAAGAGACATGTACGCTGACTGGATTGGGTGTATCAGTTGAGGTATCAGCTTGAGAAGCTCATTGATCTGTGGTCAGATAGTTCTGGGCCATTACCCAGCCTTTCTGGGATTGCTTTGTTTCTAAGCAGGACTTAAAGGACATGAATCCTAGCACTGATGGACGCTTAATCTGGATATCTCTTCCACTATGTATGCAGCTTCCAGAGGGCTGAGCATGGACAGTGAAGGAGTAAAAGGACAGATATTTAGGCAGTTGGTTAAGGCAGCTTCACCCTTGCATTCTTCAACCTCATGATCCATGGGGTAATGAATGCTGCAGTTGGATAGCCCAGCTATGGAACGTAATGATACGTCATCTTATGAAAGGTCCATTCTGTGCAAGGAATAGCTGCCAAAAGCCCATTTGAAAGGAAATCACGTTGTTAATTGGGGAAGGCTTACAAGTAGAGGGGGTTCAGCCTTCTTAGTAGTAGAGCTCCTCAGCCTGAGAAATGTAACTTCCCTACCCAACATGACCAGAACTTGAGGAACTGGAAAATGTGCAGAAGAGAGCGACTAAAATGATTACTGGGCTGGAGGACCTCCCTTATGAGGAAAGGCTAAAACATTTGGGGCTTTTTAGTCTGGAAAAAAGGCACCTGAGGGGGGATATGAGAGATGTACAAAATAATGCAGGGCATGAGTAAAGTGGATAGAGGGACACTCTTCTCCCTCTTACAAAATACCAGAACTAGGGGACATCCACTCAAATTGAGGGCTGGGAGAGTAAGAACAGACAATTTTTTAAAAAAAAAACCAGTGTGTTGTTAGACTGTGGAACTCCCTGCCACAGGATGTGGTGATGGCCTCTGTACTGGATGCCTTCAAAAGGGGATTAGACAGATTCCTGGAGGAAAAGGCCATCCCAGGTGACAAACCGTGATGGAAATGTGGAAACTCCAGGCTTAAAACCGGGGTACTTCAAGGGTCAGAGGCAGGGAAGTGGGATCAGGAGACAGGTATCTAGTCTCATGCACTCCCAGACACATTTGGTGGGGCCACTGTGAGATACAGGAAGCTGGACTAGATGGGCCTTTGGCCTGATCCAGCATGGCTCTCCTTATGTTTTTATGTTCTTAAGAGGGAAAGGAACAGGAGGACTGCAGGGAGTGTTGATCAAAAGTTCATGCATTATAGACTTAGGGGACTTTCACTTTCTGCATTATAGACTTAGGGGGCTTTCACTTTTTGCAATTATTTATCCATCCATAATGTTTAGATAGCTCAGTGGTTCAAGCCTCTTGCTATGGAACCAGAGGTCAGGAGTTTGGTCCCACACTGAGCCTCCTTAAGAAGGGCTAGACTCAATGACCCAAAAGTTCTAAAATTTATCTATTATATCCTCTGTTGCTCCTACGAGGCAATTCTCTTTGGCTCTCAACATCCTTATGGCTACCTCAACCTTGGATGCAGACAATGACAGCGTGTTAAAGCCAAACCAGTTTTCCCCAGGTGAAGCCATGAAAAAAACTGAATCCCTTCCAAAATGATGAGCCCTCAGTTACTTATTAAGTGACACCTGTGAACTTCAAGGGCCAGATGCAGGGGAGTGGGATCAGGAGACAGATATCCAGTCTTGTGCGCTCCCGGACACATTTGGTGGGGCCACTGTGAGATACAGGAAGGAGGACTAGATGGGCCTTTGGCCTGATCCAGCATGGCTCCTCTTACGTTCTTATGTCCAAGAGGATGTCAGGAGTAAGAGAGAAACAATGCCCTCCCTTAATGTGGACATTTTGTCTCACATGAGAAAATATAGCCCTTTGGTTAGCCCCTACACCCAAGTTCTTTTAGCATGTTTGATCATATGAAACTCACTGTAATTTTAATAGCTTTTCACCATTTCAGAGCTTGAATCATGTCTAAGCTTCTGAGCCCAAATATTTGCCAAATGTTCACTGCTCCACTGCAGGTTCTGCTCCAGAAAGGACCTGCTTCCTTTTTGCAACTGAATATTTTAAGCTATTTTATGCGGGTTCTGAGAAGCCATGCACTGCCGTCATGCCTCCCCTCCCTCCGACTGAGGAATGATTAAATAAGAAAGAAAAATCCCCATCGCTGCTATTATGGTCATGAAAAGTCATGAATCACTTGGCAGAACTAATTAAAACAAAGAGAGGTTGAACACCGCAGATAAATCTGAAATGAAAAAGCTTTTTAAAAAAAAAAACGACCCCAAACCCCTCCCCCTTAAAAATGATAAACTGTGAGCTGGGCATTTTCCTTCTTTGACAATGAAATGTAGTTCAAGAGCCATCAGGTTCTGGAGGGTGGTCAAGAGGAATGAAGATGGAGCATGAGGAGGAGCTGAAAAAGTAGACCAAAAAAAGGCCAGTGCACCTGAAGAATACATTGTGAATTTGTGATCACTTTGTTGGAAGTGAAGGATCAGCTGTGTTATTAGTGAAACGTATGTGTCTGAGGGAAATGTTATTCTCTGGTGCAGTGGTTCCCAACCCTCCTAATGCCGCAACCCTTTAATACAGTTCCCCATGTTGTGGTGACCCCTTGCCCTGCTTGGAAGAGGCCACAAGCCCCCTTTGGCAACAGAAAGATTCCATAATCTTCCCAGCAGGGAGCAATCATCTATCCCCACCCCCACCCCTTTTACTGTGAAAATGAAAAATGAAGATTTCCATCCCTAATTCTCATTATATAAAGAGATGCCATTTTTGCTTCTGATCCATTAATCTTCTTCCTTCTGAACTCTTTCCTTTGTATATTGTTTGATGAGCCAGGAAAGAAAGATGTGATGCAGAATATTTCTCTGTTGTCAATGTTCTGTTGAACCTTGACAAACCACAAACTATGACGAACCAACATTTTGTTGGTTCATCCCCATCTCTAATGCCAACAAACAACAACAACAACAACAACAACAACAACAAAAACAACAGAATTTGGAAGGAGTTTTAGATACCTTTCCATCAACGTTTCCCCCCTATAATACTCATGTTTATTGCCTATTTGCCCATTGATACAGAAACATTCAGGCACATGCACTAGAGCAGTGGTTCTCAACCTGTGGGTCCCCAGATGTTCCTGAACTGCAACGACCAGAAATCCTTTCCAGCACAGTGAGTGGTGGAGGCTTCTGGGAGTTGCAGTCCAGGAACATCTGGGGATCCACAGGTTGAGAACCACTGCACTAGAGGAACTGATCACCTATGCTCCATTTTCATTAGTTGTTTCAAGATTCTGCTAATAACAATTCTGACCCTCTCTATGCATTCAGTGGGGGGTCTAGAAGGGTTTCCAGGCCCATGCTAGCTGGTCTGATTCACCACTAGAACCCTGTAACATATGTTCATTCTCTGGCCAAAAGCCAAATGGTGTCCCTGACAATGAGATCTAATTTGTGCAGGGAGCTTGAAGAGGTGTCCTCAAAACTGATAATCTTGGGTGAAAAACAAGGCAGGGAGGGCTTTGTGAGCTACTTGTAAAGGTAAGTTGGTCCTCCTGAAATCTCCCACTGAACTGCACTTCTCCAAAGTTAAAGTTGGAGGCTACAAATATAACCCCTGGGTCTATGGGAAGCACCAGCTTTTGACTGCCCATCCCCTCCTTTCTCTTCTCTTCAGTCAAGTTAACGATTCTGGTTTTTGTATGATTATGTACTTAGCAATCAATGTTCCCCTCAGGAGAAGCATTTTGTGTACGTGTGCGTCTCTCTGAACTTGATAGTCCTTGGGAATCTTCCACCTTTTCTAATATGAAAATCAATGGGTCTCAAGGGGAGGATGTCTCTATCATTAGATCAGCTCCCTACATAACCTTCACACAAAATGACTTGGACGTGTAAGCAATCTCATGGCATACGGAGCAGCATTTACCTGGCAGCGGTTTGTTTGCGGGAGTTTTGTACTGGGATTTTATAACCTCTCTCTGACTGTCCTTCCTCCGTATTTTCACTTAGCAAGATCTAATTCATTTCTAGAGCACACATTCCCCCCCCACGCACACACAAAACAAAAAAGTGGACAATCTGGAATAAAAGAAGTTTATCTTATTTTTGTAAAACATTTTAGTGCACTCTGAAGGCCAAAACTATTACTAGAAATCAGTAATGGAAGCCTGGTTAATATCAGAACACAAGAACAATGGAAAAATCATGCTAGATGGGACAAAATGACAATCTACTTAAGTGGAAAGAGGTTGGCCACTTCCCACAGCAGCCAGTCCCAGAACTACCGGAAATTTACTAGAATGACAGGAATGCATATTTGCCAGTAGCTGGTGTTTAGAGGAACATTTCCCCTGACACTGGAGGTAGTACATACCCATCAAGACCAAGGATGGAAAAACACAGACTAAACTTCTAATTCTCAGTATTTTAGAATGACCTCATATGAGTGGTCATTCGGTTTGGAGCTGAGTGGCATCCAGTTCGGAACACCTCATCCCTGTGGAATGAGATTGAAGAGGGTAGAGAACCACAAAGTGATATATAACAGCCACAACAGAAACATGGTGGAATGCAGAGAACCAATGGGATACTGCAATCCCAGGCTATAAATTCTATAGAAGGGATAAAGATGGGTGGTTGGAGGTGGAGTGGCCATCTATGTCAAAGAAGGGGTAACATCCAGCAGAATGGAGATTGATGATGTGTCTGACTCCACCATAGAATCACTATGGGTTAAACGACCAGGTCCAAGGAGTGATGTGATAGTGTTGGGGAGGGGGGTTGCTATCGTCCACCAGATCAAAATCTTGAGGGGGACCTTGAAATGAGGAGACAAATCATGGAGGTGTCTAAGAGGGATAGGATAGTAATCATGGGGGACTTCAATTATCCCCACTTTGACTGGGCCAATGCGAGCTTGGGGCAAGAAAGAGAAACTGGGTTTCTCGACATGCTGAATAGAGATGGGCACGACTCATCGAAATTTTCGTTTTCGTTTTCGTTTTTTCGTTTTGTTTCGCAACGAAAACGAAAACGAAAAATTTTTCAGAAGCAAAACGACAACGGAAACGAAATGAAAAATTTTGCCATGTTTTTCGTTTTCGTTACGGCAGACACATTGCATTGAAAAGAATGCTAACGAAACGAAAATTTTTCGTTTTCGTTTTTGTTTTTCCGTTTCGTTTCGTACGAAAATGAAAACGAAAAATGTGCAAGAAAACCCTCGAAAAACGAAAACGAACCGAAACAGACCCCCTAAACGAAAAACGAAAAACAAAAAATTATTTTTTTGAGTCGTGCCCATCTCTAATGCTGAATGACTGTGCCTTAGAGCAACTTGTCATGGAGCCCACCAGAGAACAGGCAACTCTCTGGATCTAATACAGTATGGTACTCAGGACCTGGTCAGGGATGTGAATGTTACTGAGTCTCTGGGGAACAGTGACCATGCTGCAATCTCCTTTGCCATGCATGCTGGGGTAAGAGTGTCAAGCAAATCTGCCACAAAACCCTTGATTTCTAAAGGGCGGACTTCCCTCAGATG
The DNA here is from genome assembly GCA_037367245.1 of Phrynocephalus guinanensis. Taxonomy (NCBI): domain Eukaryota; kingdom Metazoa; phylum Chordata; class Lepidosauria; order Squamata; family Agamidae; genus Phrynocephalus; species Phrynocephalus guinanensis. Next base: position 7,197,229 of record CM074745.1, on the reverse strand, counting down.
AGGAAACTAGTTAGAAAGAAATTGAAAGAGAAGGTAAAACAGAGTACATGGAACCTGTTTAAAACAACGGTAGTAGAGGTCCAGCACAAGTGCATATCGCAAAGAAAGAAGAGCTCATCTACATCCAAGAGGGTGCCAGCATAGTTAACGAGTGGAGTTATAGAGGCTCTGAAGCACAAGGAGAAGTCTTTCCATAAATGGAAATCCTCCTCAAATGAGGAAAATAAAAAGGAACACAAACTCTGGCAAAAGAAATGTAAGAAGATGATAAGAGAGGCAAATGATTGTTGTAAACCGCTCTGAGTCCTTCTTATGGGAAATAGAGCGGTATATAAGTGTAAATAATAAATAAATAAATAAATAAATAAATAAATAAATAAAGATCTTGAGGAACGTATGGCTAGCAATATAAAGGGAAATAATAAAAGCTTCTTTAAATATGTTAGAAGTAGAAAACCTGCCAGAGAACCAGTTGGCCTACTGGATGGTGAGGGAGGAAAAGGGGAGGCAAAGGAGGACCTGGAAATTGCAGAGAAATTAAATGGGTTTTTTGCATCTGTCTTTAGGCAGAAGACTTTTGGCAGCTGGTGGGTGCAATAACAATAACAATAACAATAACAATAAATAAATAAATAAATAAATAAATAAATAAATAAATAAATAAATAAATAAATAAATAAATAAATAAATAAATAAATAAAGGGAACGAAAATGGAATAGGTACCCTTAGGAATGACATACATAGTATTATCTATAAGAAAGAAGATAATCCATAAATGAGAAACAGAAAAATAGTGTAACAATGGAACAGTTAAAGCATGCCAAAAATTCACCAGGAAATACTAAATATAGTGTAATTATGTTTTTAAAAGCTGTAATTATATATTTTTGTTTTGCCAATGAAACTAATAGCATGCCTTTTTTTAGTTTGTTTTATCCTTCATGCAAATTATAAAAATTGGTAAATGAGGAGGAAAAATAAAGAGAAAGCATTCACTTGAATAATGAAATGGAAGGAGTATGATAAGCATATTGTTCCATTGTTACTGCTTATAATTGGATACATTCTTCTCTCTCTCTCTCTCTCTCTCTCTCTCTCTCTCTCACACACACACACACACACACACACACACACACACACACACACACACACACACACACACACACACACACACACACACAAACAGTCATTAGCCTCATATTCTGTGTAGCATAATTAGTACCATGGCTACCACTCCATAGCTCCATACCAGGAAGAAATAAGGTGGTACTTTGTCCTAGAGACTGGGTCTGGGAGCTGTGGATAGGTTGAGATGACTCTGGATATTTTTCTTCATGATTATTTTTTTCTCTGTCTAAAGACATTTCCCTAAACATTAACATGATGATTATAATAATAGGAAGATTAAAAATATATATATTCTTTGGAGATTTTCTTCATACTGTAGGTCCATATTATTCTGAACTGGGTGATTATAAGAAAACCTGTTCTCTCCCAGTGTAGCCTTCAGCCTAGATGGCATGTTATCAAAATCTAATAAATAAATAAATAAATAAATAAATCCCACCCAAAGGTCTGGACTGGCCCTACCATTTGACAAAGTGAAGTGGTCACTTCAGACAGCATACCATACATGATCACATAGACATTGTGTTTATAATATTTTGTGATTGCATGGACACTATGTTTTCAATTGTTAGTTTCCCTCACTCATAACTTTTCACGGATTTTTTTTTCACTCTCTTTTTAACTGCTTCATTCTCTTGTAGCTTTAATGTAATGTTCTGTTTTAATGCTGTAAGATGTCCCTGAATTCCCTGCTTTCAATTACTTGATATGTTTTAAATATATTGGACTGTATATTGTTCCTCATTACAATAAGCTGCCTTGGGTCCTTTTCCAAGGAGAAAGGTGGGGTAAAAATTCTTTAAAATAAAATAAAATAAATAATACTTAGCTTCTGGGAGGGTGGTTTGGGGGGAATGGGTAGCCTGCAGAATTACCTGTAAACTTCCCAGAGACTGCTTTGGGGTGGCTTATAAGCACCACACCTTTTTCTTTTGCTTCAAATTCTTTTCCTCAATTTTATGAGAACCTTTCCAATTTCTGGAGCATTTCAAAACACAAACCAAACGAGATTTCTCCCCTGTCCCTGCCCTCGGTGGTACAGGCAACCTTGTCAGGGACCTACAAGAAGAAGCTTCAGTGCAACATGGGATGATTTCACATGTCACATTCCTGGAACTGCAATGGCCTTTCAACAGTAGAGCAGACGATCTCGGCTATGCCAATCACACGCTGCAATTCAGCCATGAGCTAAATGTCAGCGACCCAGGCTGTGGCTTATTAAGTGCTGCAAATTGGATAATTCCACTGGTGAATACAGCCAGTATTTGCCTGTGTTTATCTGTGAATCCCCTACCCTGGTATGATTTCTTCTTGTCAGTGCAGACAGTGCTTTCCTTTATCCTTAATGTGAAAGAACGTATTCATGATTAAACAACGCAATCATGTTTTTTTGGCGGGAAAGTTGTCTTTTCAGCCACACCAGGCAGTCACTGATGGAATAAACTCACCCTCCAGAGCATTAACTGTGTTATTATACAATGCCTTCCTAAAGGGAAAGGGCACAAAAAAAGGGAAGCTTATTATCAAAGCCAGTATCTTGCAGTGGAAAAAAAATATGGATTTTCTTATCTGAAGTGCTAAACTGCTAATGAAAGTACACCTGCTGGAAACAGGAGGTCTTAAATGCACAATGGAGATATTTAGCAATTAGAACTATCTGGCCTTGTAGACCTTTTGGGTGGAGAAGTAAGAAGTCATGGATAATTTGATGGCTCACATGAAGGAAGAGGCCAATATAATATAATGTTATATAACCAATAGAAGAAGGCATCTGAAGGGGAAAGTGGATTTCAGTGAGCAACAGAGACATGTGAGTAGTCCTGATCAGATACACATCATTCAGTAGTATTGCATAATCAGTTACTTCAAGAGTTAGAGGACAAGATTTGTGTGGCCTCACAATTTTAGGTACCATGGATCTGTGTCTTGCAGTGTTTGGGAATATTTTTGTGAGGTAATTAGAAAGGAAAGTGAACTACTTTTCTGCAATTTGAAATAGGTGTTTCCATTTGAAAGTGGGGAGAGTTATGGTAACATGCCCTTTCCTGTCTTGGAATTTTAACTGTAATTCATTGCTTTTAAAAATTAGCACCTCAAGCTCTGAATTTTACTCTCCTTCCATTGGGTTGGAGACATCAGAATATTTATAATTGTGGGGGTGCAGGCACTGTATTGCCTTTATTTTGCCTTTATTTGGTGTTGTATTGTTGTTTTAATCTTATTGTTAACCACCCGGAGTTCCCCCGGAAGATGGGCGGTAGAGATGGGCACGACTCATCGAAATTTTCATTTTCGTTTTCATTTTTTCGTTTCGTTTCGCAACGAAAACGAAAATGAAAAATTTTTCAGAAGCAAAACGACAACGGAAACAAAACAAAAAATTTTGCCGTGTTTTTCGTTTTCGTTACGGCAGACACATTGCATTGAAAAGAATGCTAACGAAATGAAAAATTTTTGTTTTCGTTTATGTTTTTTTGTTTCATTTCGTACGAAAACAAAAACGAAAAATGTGCAAGAAAACCCTTGAAAAACGAAAACGAACCGAAACGGACCCCCTAAACGAAAAACGAAAAACGAAAAATTATTTTTTTGAGTCGTGCCCATCTCTAATGGGCGGTATAAAAATAAATAAATAAATAAATAAATAAATAAATAAATAAATAAATAAATAAATAGATAGATAGACAGAAGTGGCTTATTCTATGCCATTTTCCAATAGTCCTCCACTAAACCCCTCCCACTCTCTGCACTGACTTTGGATTTAAACAAACTCAGTTGCCTGACTAGGTGCCGCATCAAGAATCTGCCAGAAATAACTGGCAGTAGAAACTCTCGGAGTCATAAAAATGGATTTGGAGAATAAGAAGTGCCCTTATAACCTGACAGATTTGAGCAGAAACGAGAGGACTATATATATATATATATATATATATATATATATATATATATATATATATATATATATATATATATAATAAAATTAAAAAATCCTCTTAACCTGAACTTTAATTATTGGATTAAATGTTCATTTTAATTTTAGAAATCTCAGCCTATCCATTATTCATGTATTTAAAGGTGGATGGACGTGTCGCTTAAGCCCCAGCTGCTTCCGACAACCCCCCTCTTACCTGTTGTAACAAAGCAGAACCATGTGTGGCTGTCTGATTCATAAGCATGAGGGTTGCTAATGCTACTAGAGGGACTGAATTATTTTGGGGATCAAAAGCAGAGCTTACTTCTGTAAGCTTTTGTATTGCAGTGCCTTCTTCTATACCATGGCTGGCCTCACTTCTTCATTGTGAATGCTTATTTTTCTTCTTGAGGGGCCTCCATAAATCAAGGATGGACAATCTCTGTGATTGTGCTGTTTGGGCAGAACCAACATAAGCAGTTACTTCACGTCCGTTTAGTACCTAAACTAATTTTGTGCTGCGATAAAGTTTGTTGGGATCACGTGGTTTTGTCACTGTTCCTGCCTTCCCATGGTCGTGAATGATGGTCCCCCATCTGCTGTGAATTCCCATGGCTGAGTGAGGATTTGAACCTGCGTCTCATAATCTTTAGGTCTATCCACATGGAACAGGCTGTGACCTTGTAGCGTAGGACTGTGATTCTACCTATTCCTTTTCATTGGCAATGCTGGCTACTGGAGAAGGGCATGCATCATTGCTTTCGCACAGTGGTGACCAAACTTCAGCCCTCCAGATGTTTTGGGCCACAAATCCCACAGTCCTTCGTCATTGGCAATACAGACTTGGAATTATGGGAGTTGTGGTCCAAAACATCTGGAGGGCTGAAGTTTGACCAACACTGCTTTAGCAGTTCATACCAGCTTCTTTATCAGCCAAAGAGGTGTTTGGCACTTCAAAGCCCTTCTTCTGAAGTGCCTACTCAGAGGAAGCTCCCAAAAGAAGTGAGCCAGGGAAGCTAGGGCACCCACCGGAAGAGGTAGAGCTGGGAGATCCTGAACTTGATTGGGCAACAAACTGGCATGAACTGCCGAGTTATTGGTTTGTGCCCAACTCTACTTCTAACCCACCAGCAACTCATTCTTATGTCCATGGAAGTGGATTTGACCCACAAAAGGTCACATTAGAATAGAATAGCTAGTCTTTAAGGTGTTGTTGTGCCTTCGTCTTTTTAATTTTTATTTCCCTATTGTCTTGCTTTCCCTGACCATCAAGCATCAGAGTCAACAGCATTATTGCAGGCATGGGAAGTCTTGTGTTTGGGAGACCATATCAGTCTCGCTTAGGAGACTCAAATATAGTTGGCATTTGGAGGTCTCCTGTACTGGCTGCTCATCCTCTGAGTCTGTATCCAGGCATTTGTTGGATGCCTGGGGCATGGTAACTTCCATCTGAACTTCTTGCTAGGTGATCATTTAACCTATATTTTCCATGAAACAAACAGTATTTGAAAAAATAATAATCCTGCTGATTCAGTCTAATCACAACTCCTTAAGTTGATTTTAAACAATGTTGGCATTAATCCTTTATTTTGATATGAACAGACCAAATCTATAGCTTGCCTATACCTTTTGGGAGTTCAGAGCAACATTTTCATAAATCCAAATGTGAGTTTCCAAGTTCCAAGAACCCACAGATGGTTTCTCACCTGGGTGCAGACAGATAAAGTTGCACAGATGAGGAACAGGCACTGCCCAGCGGGGCTGAAAGTGACAGGGAACATTGCCTGTAACTTTTTAAAAACATGATGAAAGGTGTCACCAGAGAGCCCATCTTGGAGCTGTTGAGGCCTTAGAAGAAAATTAATCATTCCCAACCAGTATTGCTGTTGGTCAGGAATGAAAGATATAGTAGCAGCAACTAATGGTAGACATTCTGCTAAGCGAGGCTAATGTAGGTGGTTGTGTTCTCAGCATGACTCTGTCTCAGTATGACACTGAATTGATGAACAGAAAAGTGATCATCTCAAAAAGCAGAGCAACAAAAATCTTTCTTTCATCATTTTACCTTTTTTGAGGCCCACTTGTACCTGGCAATAATTCTGGGACATTGTTTATCCTGTCGTTTGTACAACTGAAAATGCACATTTTTCTACTGAGTGATGAGCAAGGGAGTCTGTTCTACCCAGATGGTTGGATTTCAAAGAACATCCCCTTAAAATGTCAGCTCAGTTTCGAATGCCGTGCGCTTTGTTTATAGACTTGAGAGCCAATTATATGTCTCAGTCCGCTGTAACCTTATTAGCTCCTTTGTTATGATCAGAAGCTTCTTTTATTTTGAATGTGAAGCAAACTTCTCCAGATGGTTTTCTGAAGTGCTTGTGGAACTTTTGACATGGGAAGCAGATGCAGCCAGAATATGGCGGCTTCACGTTTTGTCGAAATATTTCTGTTGCCTATGAAGCGGATGGGTTCTTTTGCCCATGGCATCAACCACCGGGGGTAATCCTTAAATCTAGAATTGATAACAGCACTTTCAAGCCCACAGTCCTAAAAAAAAATTGGGAAATTGCTCCTGTTACATTAGGTGGAGCTTATATCCATGAAAAACATCACATGACACTATTAAATGTTAGGTTATCATTGGATTACATCTGCATTTATGTTCAGAATATTCCTTCTATATTGCCATTCAGGCTGTCCATAAGGCAAACCAGGGCTAATGATAGGGGGAAAGCTGGTATACATAGTTATAATATAGATACAGTGGTACCCCGACTTAAGAGCAGCTCGACTTAAGAGCAATTCGACTTAAGAGCGAAAAACTGTTGGTGCTTTAACTGCCGCCTAACAAATTTTAGATATGGTCTGCTCGACTTACATTTTTTTTTTATTTTTTAACCTATTGTTTCAATTTTTTCGCTAGGTACCCTACCCTGACTTAAGAGTAGTTCGACTTAGAGCATGCATTCGGAACAGATTAAATTCATAAGTCGAGGTACCACTGTACTCACTTGTAATGTAAACCAGTTTACATTGAAATGCTTGCCTTTGTAAGTCATAAACATGTAATGTATTTGGCAAAAATAAAAATCTATCTGTGGAACCAGAGGTCAGGAGTTGAATTTAACACTGGGCTTCCTTGATAAGGACACAGTTCTAAGACTGAGATCTACGGAAACTGCTCCCACCACAAATAGGTAAGATTTTATTTTGTAAAATATCAGAAATGCTATGTCATAAGTCACATATCCTAAGAATGTCCTTGCAAAGGAGATACAGTATCTGTCATGCTGGCCACATGTAGGAGAAGGATTGTTAGAATTTTGATGTTTCCTGTCTTTCTCTTTGCACAGTAGTGACCCTTCCTGAATTTCAGTTTAACAACAGGGATATTAACATATTAACATATTAATTCTAGAACTGGAGCATGAACCATGTGCTACACCTTTTGCTTCCCTTGCTTCTTTTTCTTTCTCACACTTTGGATATGTGCATTTTCACATTGATAAGACCCCAGCAAAATGAATAAATAATAATAATAACATAAATAAATAAATAAATAAATAAATAAATAAATAAATAAATAAATAAATAAATAAATGTAATTGTACATAGAATTTTAGCTTGGGAACAGACAAGCAAGCAAACCAACTGCTGCTTCCTAGCCCTGAAAAGCTGGCACTGCAGTTCTACTGAAAAATCAGAAAAATATCCATGACAATGAGGAGGACAAATGGGGAAGTGCAGTTAAACTGTAGCTTGGCAGCAACATTTCCCAAATCCTGAGCAATGTCACTTTCAGACTTTAGTGGCTTCTGTAAACCAAGGATAAGGAGAAAGTACAGCAAGCTATATTGGTAGATCTCTTGATGTTTTCCTGCAGATCAGGAAGGATTTATGGTTCCCAACAGTTCAGCAAGAGAGCAACAACAGCCATGTGACAACAATTCCTCTCCCACTGTGTATGTTAGTAGGGAAATGAAGAAAACCAGGAGTGGATTTTGAGGGAGGGATAAGATCAAATTTGCACAGCTGCTATCTCACCTGGGGAAGATCCTGATCTTCTGAAGGTCTGGTTTTTCCTCCTCCTCTCATCACGTGACTGAAGATGTGGGATAGCATTTCCCACATACAAAGCTGGTTTTTAGCGCAGTTCAGCGCCATGGGCAGCAGGTGGCACTAGGATTTTAAAAAGGACCAGCTGGCTGGTGGTAGAGCTTGGGGAAATTAAAAAAAAAAAGCACCTGATCCAGCTTCCTGGTCCTTGGAGGGTGGGGGGAAATTAAAAACAAACAAACAAACACAGCACCAATCAGCCCCAGGAATAGCTGGTCATGCTATGAAGGGGAAAAAAAGAAATAAAACCGGATCATCTATGCGGTCCCACAATGTCTGCCTCTTTAAAAGGTGGATTTTTAAAGCGAGGCAAAAAATTCCCTACCTCTCCAGTAAGTCTTGGAAACCTCACTTAAGAGGGTTTTCTTTTTTCTTTCTTTCAAAAAGCCCGGTGGCTGTGGGGACTGCATTTTTGGACACAATTTATCTACAAATTTAATCTACATTTAAAGGGACGTGGGATAGGGTCCTTAAGAATCATCTTCCTCCTTCATGCTCTTCTACTCCCGCTCCAACTATTTAGATAGATCTTGTTCTAGTTCATGTTTATTACAATTTTTTTTGGGGGGGGGGGCAATAGTTCCTACAAAAACTGGATGGCCACTACAATTTTAAAATACCTCTGATACTAATTAATAAGAATGTTGCTCATGGTAAGCATTCCAAACTGAACTACTTACCAGCAGCAGTGATTATATAACCTAGAGTGCAGGACAGGCAAAATTGGCTTCAAGCTACAGGAAGCCAGACTTAGGTGGACTATTGAGAAAAACTTTTTAAGTGTTAGACTAGTATGGCAAATGAACCAATTTCCTTGGGAGGTGGTGAGCACTCCAACGTTGGAGGCATTCAACAGAAAATAACCCTGTGCCAGACCTGTTTTGATTTGGATTCTTGCACAGAGCAGGGTGTAGGACTTTATGGCTTTAAAGGAGTCTTCCAACTCAATTATTCTGTTATTCTATAAATAGTCCTCTGTGTTAAGTTTATCTCTCTGCACTTAACTACAGCAAATGAAGCTGGCATTTCTATTACAACTTGTGCTTCTTTGTGAAATGCTCTGGCCCTTTTATGACAATTTTAAGATCACCTTTTCTCTGAAATGGCCTCCCTGGCTGCTCAGTAATTTTGTCAGCAGAACAAATGCAAAGTAGTGAAGCCAAGTTCACATTTACCAGATGGAACCTTGTTTACCAGCAGCAATGGCTTCCAGATCTTAAGAAAAAGGGGTCATGATTTTTACTTACAAAACAGAGGTTACAAAGAGCAGACAGAATAAACAGAATACCCTTTGCAAGTCTTGCTTAGAACCAAGAGACAAAACTCAGGTGATCTTAGAATAGTATGGAAAATGAACCAATTTCCTTGGGAGGAAAGAAAGCACTCCAACGTTGGAGGCATTCAACAGAAAATAAGAAAAGAAAGAAAGAAAGAAAATTTGAAAGATTCCTGCACAGAAAGAAAGGGTGAAAGAACTTTAAAGAAAGAAAGGAAAGAAAACGGTTTGTACTCAATAAAATCTGTAAAACATAAAAAATTCCAGACATAGGGGAACTTTGCTTAACAGCATCGCCTATGGGGCAAATCCATACAATGTAAAAATGGTCGTGATTAGGGATTAGTGCCCGCTCCAATGCCGGCATTTATGACAATTTTAAGATCCCCCCCCGGGCAGACACATGCGAGACGAGACTTCCGGGTCTCGCGAGGCCGGGAGGTATTGTGGGAGCTCGCTCCTTTAAAGCGGGCCCCCGGCCTTCCCCCGGCCTCTTTCATCCCAAGCAACTGACACCCCAACCCACCCTCCCTTCTGTATTTCCTGTCAGGGCGAGAGTGCTGGTCGCCATCGAGGGGCCGGATAGGAATTTTCTCCCCCATACCCACAATTGGCCTTCGGGCTGGGGTTTTTTCGCCTAACCCATCCTGACAGAAAGGGGGGGTCGTGCACTTAATTCGGCCAGTAGGGAGTACGTGTCGGGTGTGGCGGGTAGTGCGGGAAAAGCAAAATGGCGGGGAGTAAGAGTCACTAAGAAGCTTTAACAGGGGGGTTAAAGTCAGGTGATTACGGCGTCCGGGGGGTGGGGGTAATTTACAGTTTGCCACATCCGGGGAGGGGCCAAGCCAGATGTTGGCACCCCACCTTCCGGCGGGGGTAAACTGATTCCGGTAATGCCGCGAGAGCCATCAGCGTTATGGCACCCGAGGGTGGCGCTTACTTCCTGAACAGCAACTTGCAGGGGGGGTCTGGGACCAGGCCCCCCTGGACCCGGAAATTCCCGCACTACTGCAGCCCCCTTTGTTTGGTTAGATTTTGTTTGCTATGTGTGCATTATTTGTGTTAATAAATCTGGCCCTGTGTTCAACCCACAAACCAGTGTCTCGCGTGTATGTCTTTGGCCATGGGGGGGGGGGGGAATCTGTTTTCAATGCATCCCTATGGGAAATTTGAATAAAGGAAAATTTGCTTAACATAATTTCATTTGGAAAGAATTAATTCCTTTATACAAGGTACCACTGTATAAAGGATTGTAGGTCTCTCTCTCTCTCTCTCTCTCTCTCTCTCTGTCTCTGTCTGTGTGTGTGTGTGTGTGTGTGTGTGTGTGTGTGTGTGTGTGTGTGTGTGTGTGTGTGTGTGTATGCGCACCACATTGGCTACCTTTATTTCTAAGATGCTGAACTTGTAGGTTTGTTGTTCCAATAACCTCAGACCTGTGCCCAGGCAAATAATAACTCGTAGGTCTGTGACTGTTTCACCTCTGCCCAAAGTCAGCCTTCTGCCCTACAGGAAGATAGAAATGGGTTGATCTGCAGCATCACAGTGAATTTCACAGTGCTCTTAAATGATTTTGACCATCTGAACCACTGACAGGTGAGCTTGACCTGCCTATTATGATCAGACCACAACTAATCTTCGCTTTTCAATCAGATTACAAGGCTTAACTTGATGTCTTGTAGAAAGAAAAGGTGGTTACTCCATCCGAGAAACATATGCAGGAGTAGAAAGGAAAACCTCACTCAAGGTGTTTGCTCTGGCGTCAAAATGACAGAGAAACTCCAAATGCAGATGGATACAGTGGTACCTTATATAAAGGAATTAATTTGTTCCAAATGAAATTATAAGTCTGTGGAACTCCCTGCCACAGGATGTGGTGGTGGTATCTGGCCTGGATGCCTTCAAAAGGGGATTGGACAGATTCCTGGAGGAAAAGTCCATCCCAGGTGACAAACCATGAGGGAGATGTGTCATCTCCAGGCTTAAAACCGGGGTACTTCAAGGGCCAGATGCAGGGGAGTGGTATCAGGAGACAGATATCTAGTCTTGTGCGCTCCCAGACACATTTGGTGGACCCACTGTGAGATACAGGAAGTTGGACTAGATGGGCCTTTGGCCTGATCCAGCATGGCTCTTCTTATGTTTTGTATGTAAGGGAGCTAGGGCTTTCAGATACTAGAGAGGAAGCAACATTTTGGATTAGACAGAAGAGGTTTGTCTACAGGTATTTTGCATGTATATTTAATTGATTTGTAAAATGTGGTCCAGTATGTAATACTGAGTTATTGTAAACCCAGATGTACAAAAAAGATATAAGGAGTGAAGCTGATGCAAAATAGATGCAATAGCATGAGGTAACTAGTTTCATGATTGGTTATCATAAGTATAAAAGGACTCTCCAAAAAAGTGTCAGGTCATTTGATCCTCTCAGAAATTGACATAGTCAATGGAGTTGGGAAGAGGAAAACCCATGTCAGAGAAGTTGTGGGAAAAGGGGATTCCTTTGCATTTTATAAGAAAAAAAATATTCATCCTCAGTTTCCCCATTCTCATTCTCATCACCATCAGCAGCAAAATGAGTACGGATGTTATAATCTGATGTTTCAATAGATTTGTATTTTTGTGATTATCTAACTTGATATCTAGGGAACAAGTGTCCTCTACAGGTGACAGGTGTTGTGTTTGAATTTGAGAGGTCTAGATTCTAGTGTCCCTACTAGAGATGGGCACGAATAAAAAAAATGGTGTTTCGTTTTTTTGTTTGTTGTTGAGAGGTCTGTTTCGGTTCGTTTCCGTTTGTCATGAATTTTTGGAAAAATTTCGTTTCCATTTTTTGTTTTTTGTTTTTTGTTTTTCATTTCTACCCACTTTTTGCACGATTTTTAAAGCATTTCCGTGCGCAGGCATTCCCCCAACGCCCCAGACCAGAGGGAAAACACTAAAAAAAGGGATGCTGGCAGAGACACAGTATAGACTAGTTACGCAGGGAGGCTGCAAAGGCAGCGGCGGGCGTTGCCCAGGGTGCAAGGCAGCTGCAGAGTGACTGCACTGTGGGGCAAGGGAGGGTACTCACCGAGAGGTACGCACACACACACACACACAGGGAGTCTGCAGGACTGAAGCTAGAGTCACAGAGACAGCAATCCCACCCTAACTCCCACCGGAAACTGCAAGGAGGACGGGGGCTGCCAGAGCTTTTTATGCCCTCTGTGGCTGCCAGACCTGCCCAGTCTGCAACCTGGGCATGCTATTGGTTGAACATGATCCCATCACATGGCTTGCCTCCATTTTGTGGCTGGTGGCGACATCCATTTTAAAGGGAAAAGAAAAATACAACACAATGGGAGAAGACAAAAACAAACATTTTAAGGACCCCAACCTCCTGGTAGGTAATAATTTTAAATAATTATCGCATTATCGCTGCATTTTTACAGATGTCCAGGGTGTTTTAATACCCAAGAAATCAATCAATATTAGGCATCTGGGAGCCATTTTGGGTCGATGTCCCCTAACTCCCCTTAAAGGGAAAAAATACAGCGATCTGAGAAAAGACATAAATGCACCTTTTAAGGACCCCAACCCCCCCCCCGGTAGGTATTATCAGACAATATAAATAATTATCACTGCATTTTTACAGATGTCCAGGGCATGTTTTAACATTTAAAACAGCTCATTTCATTGCACGTCGCCATTAACAAAAAATGTAACGAAGCTAATTTTCGTGGTTCTGTTCGTTTCATTGCATTTTCATCACAATTTTTGTTTGTCATTTCGTTACGTAATGGAAAGACAAACGAATAACGGAAACGAAAAAAATGTTCGTTCCGTGCCCATCTCTAGTCCCTACAATCATGCCACTTACTGGGTGGACTTTAAGCCAGGTATGCATTTTCAGCCAGCTGCTTCACAATGTTTCTGCAAAGAGAATGTCAAAAGTTGAGCAAAGGTCTCGGCCAGCTACAGCACAGAGAGTCCAAGGAGCATACAAATGCCACTAGTGAATAGAAAAGAGGAGAGGCATTGTGGATCGAGTGATGAATTAGAGCGGGCTTCAAATCCCCACTTGGGGATTCATTGCACTTCACCTGGAAGGCACAGTGAGTCCAACCACTCCTTGAATATCTCGCTTGCTTCGAAATCCCTATTAGGGCTGCTAAATCAGTTCCCACTTGACAGAACATGGCACAATAAAGAGAACAGGAGACCCAAGAATAAAGGACTTTGGATTAAACCAAAGGATATTATAGAACTTTGACCAGACAAGGTTTTGAAGAAATAAAAACAAAACACTCCCCCCCTCCTCCATATATTCTTGCTATCTGATTGGATTGCATGAAACAAGTGAAATATACTGTATCCTCTGAACATTTTTATGTTGTACGGATTTGCCCCATAGGCGATTCTGTTAAGCAAATTTCCCCTATCTCTGGAATGTTTTATGTTGTACAGTTTTTATGTTATACAAACTGTTTGTTATACAAGGGTCCACTGTACTGTATTTACTGTATGTGTTTTAGAATTTGTAGTGGGACAGCTAGTTTTTTTTTTTTTGTAAATAAATTGTAAATAAATTTGTATTCATCACTTTGTAAAATGCCCAGATTAGCCTTTGGGCTAGATGGCTGCAGTACATAAATCTCATGAATCTCATAAATAAATCTCATAAATAAATCTCTAAATAAATAAATAAATCTCTAAATAAATAAATAAATAAATAAATAAATAAATAAATAAATAAATAAATAAATAGCTCTCTCTCGCTCTCTCTCTCTCTCTCTGTGTGTGTGTGTGTGTGTGTGTGTGTGTGTGTGTGTGTGTGTGTGTGTGTGTGTGTGTGTGTGTGTGTGTGTGTTGTGTCATTACAGTCTTCACTGACTGTTCATGACTCCATGTCCATTGAGTTTTATTGACAGGAATACTGGAGTAGTTTGCCAGTTCCTACGCCAGGTGCCTACAGCACCTGCTATTCCCTGGTGGTCTCCGATCCAAGTACTAACCAGGGCCAAACCTGCTTAGCTTCTGAAATCAGGCAAGATCAGATGTGATTAGGGCATCTTGCTCACCCATAAATATCAGGGATTTCTAGTTAAAGTTTAAAAGGAATCCTCCTTTGTAGAACTACTATCACTCTTGTAGAACAGTCCAGTTTAAGAATGTCAGACTAAATAGATGAATGTACTATATAAAATTTTTGTGGGCCTCTTCTTGTCCTCCCATGTTCCTAAGTGATAAGAATGCACTCTGATTTTCATGATAACGATGGACGCCCAGAGCACTATTTTATGCACTATGTATGAAACTCTCACTTATATCCCCCCCTCTTATTTTTAGACTACACGTAAAAAGAAAGCAACACAACTTGCTAAACTGGAATGGGGTGGGAGTAACAGAAGCAGTAAAAGAAGGAGAGCGGTTTCCAAAATAAATATGCTGTTACTTTCTTGTATATTTGCTACCCACTCTCACCCCCCCCAAAATCATTTTTAGAACTTCGGGCCGAATTGCAAGTAACTATGGCAACAGCAAATTTACTTATTTCTCTCTTCCTTCATATGCATACACATACCCTTCGATCATCACCAAAGTGTTCATTACGGGTGAACGTTGGTTGCTTAGGGCTCATTGCACTGCCGCATGGTGATTAAGGTTGCTATTGCAAAGAACATATTTTGTACTCTGTGATAATTAATCCACGGCAACAATCAGTTCACGTTTAAATATGTACTGTCACAACACTCACTAGAAATACAGTGAAAAACATTGGTACTTTGAGCAGTGAAGTAACTTCCATGAATTAATGATCTCTAAAAGGTCTGGTCATTAGCAGCCATGCTCAGGTCTTGTAAGCAAAGTCATGGTGTCCTTTTATTGAGTGAAGTAGAAAGCACAACATGTTGATGCCACTTAAATCCAATGATGACTCAGGAGATTAAAAAATCATTTTTGCAGGTATAAATAATAAAGTAAGAAGACCTTTCTCATGGTGTTGGAGAGGGTAAATCTGTTCATTTGATGTTCTACCACAGAAAATTGCTAGGCCTTGCAAGAGTTACCTCCAGGTTGAGATTGAAAGAAAAAGCACTTTTTGGAGTTGACTGTACCACATTTTGAGGAAAATTTCAGAGTCATAGAATCCAGGAATAACTGAGTTTGAAGGGTTGCATAAAGCCACCAAATCCAACTCCCTGCTCAATACAATAATCCAAGTCAAAACAGATCTGACAGATGATTGCCTAGTTTTCTCTTGGATGCCTCCAGCATTGGATCTCTCACCACTTCCCAAGGGCATTGGTTCCATTGTTGTACTGCTCTAACAGTTAAGACATTTCTTCTCTGATATTCTACCTAAATCTGGGCTCCTATAGATTGAGCCCATCATTATGTGTCTTCCACTTTGGAGTGCATGAGAACAGACCCTGCCCTCCCTCTGTAGACCAGCTTTCAAGTATTTGGAAAGTGCTATCACATCTCCCCTCAGTTTTCTCTAGGCTAAACATGCCTGGTTACTTCAGTCTTTCCCTACAGGGCTCATTTTCCATTCCATTCATCATCCTTATTGTGCTCAGAATTGGTCCAGTAGGTAGGCATACTTCTTAAAATCATGTCAGTTTATTGTCAGTGCACCTACATATACTTGTACACAAACAGAGAGACAGGATGACTGATTCAAAAGATGAAAAAAGGTGTTCTGTTTATATACCACCCCATACCACTTCAAGTAGTTTTGATTACAGCATACAGGCTACACATTCCCTCCCCCCCCCCCCCCCAGCAAGCTGGGTACTCATTTTACTGACCTCCGAAGGATGGAAGGCTGAGTCATCCATGAGCCAGCTATCTGGGATTGAACCCCAGGTCATAAGCACAGTTTTACCTGCAGTACAGGTAAACCACTGCACCACGGGGCTCATAGAAACTTAGTTTTTAAAAAAATGCAACAAGTGAATTTGAGTTTTTTTTAAAAAAAAAAACAACTTTTCCCAAGTCAGTCAGCTCAACCATTCCTCATCTCCATTTGCCTGTATCCATATGCAGTGGTATCACTCCTGAATTTAGCATCCTAAATTTGACACAGTCTTGCATTCATTCTTTAACATTCCTACAACTTAGAAAAAAAATCTTTATTCCTCTGTCTTTTTGCACACCCCTTTGTCTCCATTTTGCAGCCTCAGCAGTATCCTTCCGCCTACTTTTCATTCTACCATATCTTAGTCAGTAGTTATATGCATGTTTGGTAAGGAGCTTAAGTTTCCTTATTGTGGACTTCAAGGGTGAAAATTGGGTCAGTAAAATATGGTAGACAAGATAGACACAAAGCTCCAGCTGCTTTAGCCCATTCTGCATCAGCTGGAGGAAATAATGACTGAACCATGGAGCCTAAACAAGGTTTCACAATATCAGACATCAGAGAATGTGCCAAGCAGTTAATCCCTACAATTATAGTATCATCTATTTTGCTTGACAATGTAAAAGTCA
The DNA here is from genome assembly GCA_037367245.1 of Phrynocephalus guinanensis. Lineage (NCBI taxonomy): Eukaryota > Metazoa > Chordata > Lepidosauria > Squamata > Agamidae > Phrynocephalus > Phrynocephalus guinanensis. Next base: position 7,180,324 of record CM074745.1, on the reverse strand, counting down.
GGGATATATTTGTTTACCTGTGCTTTCCATGAGATGATCACCACTCAGTAGAATGCAGAGGCTCAGCATGTAATCAGCTCACTATCAAAAAGGCAAATCTCTCACAGATGAGATGAGAAAGAGGTGGAGCAGTGGATGCTGAAATGGCATGTGGCGTTCTCACTGAAGCAGTGCTGGCAATGGAAATGGCCAAATGGCTTGGAGGAATAAAAAGAATCCTGGATGATGGCGAACACTGAATCAAAATGTCTAAGTTCATGTTGTCTATGCCAGAGGTTGGCCGTGGCAAATATGTAGGACTGCTGTTTCCATAATTCTTCAACTAGTCGCCATGCTGGGATTCCCAGTGTGGGGTAGAGGACAGAGTGTTGGACTAGAACTATGGATAAAAAAGGTTTGGATTCTGAGTTGACCATGGAATGTCACTGAGGGAATGGAACAGGGAAAACCACACCTTAAATATCTCACTTTCCTTCAAAGCCCTATTACGGTTGATATAATTCAGTGTTTGATTCAGTGACACAGAACATACACAAATTAACTAAGGATCTTGGTGTCATGAGGACATCACACGGAGAAGCTGATCCAGAAGGGACAAGATGAGAGTAAGGCCTTTTCACACGACCCCTAAACTCCGCGGCAAATGGCTCCCAGCTCCAGAGCTTAAAATTATTTCCCCACCAGCTCCGGAGTTTACAGATAATTAAGTGCGACCATGCCCACCTAAGCGCGTCCCAGCGCACTTTTCAGGTACCTGCTCTCCGGAGGTGAACATTCCTGATGCGGATATAACCGGGCTCTCCTTGCTTCTGTTTGTTTTTTTTTTGCCCCCCGCCCCTTTAAGAGATCTGAATGCAGTGACAGGAGGGCAGAATGGAGGTGAACGGCATTCTTTTCTTCCTTTTTTTCCTCCCTCCCCTCACGCAGCCAGCAGCCCGGAGTGCGGAGGGGGTGGGAATGCAGGAACAGCGACAAACCCCTAAGATCTCTGGTCCGAATTTAAGTGGCCAGCGGATCTTAGGGGTCGTGTGAAAAGGCCCTAAATTCAAAAAAGAAAAGAAAAGTGACATCCATGAAAAATTAAGGGAAACAACATAGCAGTTGGTTTCATCCAGGGGAATAGAAAGACAGTCATGTATTGGGCAGGTAGGTGGCCTAAGAGAGGTTGGTCAAAGAGTATCATTGTCTTCTCTTTTACCCTGGTTCCATCTACACTAGGTAATGGGCTACCAAGAGCTAACAGAACCAGAGTAGTTGGTTTTCTTCACCATCTTCTCCTTTTTAAATTAAAGAGCAGGAAGTCAAAAGTATTTGGAGACAGAGGTGGCAGTCTGTATGTGTGTACAGGGAGCTTCTCACGTGCAAGATGGAGCTTAGCTACAAAGTCAGGAAGTAGAAGTAGGGTTTCTCATCTTGTTCAGCGGAAGAGCTTGACCTGCTAAAAATGTAGGGCAGTGTAGAGATTTGAAGGGTGTTTAGATCCATATGTATAGCACTTTCTGAAGTTCTTTGTGAAGAAAAAATACTTATGAAATGGGGCCTACTTCCTACCCATGCGTCTCTCTCCCCTCCAGATAAAACCGTGAATCTTAGAGCTGATTCTGGCACATAGAGGAGATTTATTAACCTACTTCCTTCTCTTAGGCCAACATACAGTGGACACTTGTTTTGACTCCTTGACATCCGGACATAAGACATTGAGTGCCACCCTACACTCCTTTGAATTACTGAGCCTGAGGTGGAAAATGAAAATTTTGCCTGAGCTGATGTCCACGCTGACTGCTAAAGACTGCTGATTTAGGGGGGGGGGGAAACAACCCATTTAGCATCATCTCCTCCTTCCTAAATAGATGAGGGCTCTGTATGAACCATGTCCTTGAATTAGTAATTCACTGTTTTCTTTTTAACCGCTTCCTAATCTGGGTAAATGTCCTGGAACCCATGAGACTAAAAAAACCAATCAGTCAGATCAAATGTGAAACATGTAACATTTTTGTCAAATGGAGATTTGAAAATGCAACACAACCTGTGCTCCGTCGTGATTTTGCATTCACCTTCAACTTGCGACGAACTGCTCAGCCTCCTTTAGAATTAATGAAGACAGTGCAATTACAGAGTAACATAATAGAAGGCGATAAAGGAGGGAATTGGAAATTAGCTGCCTCTTTTTCTTCTGTGCTCAAGAAAGGGCACTTCAAAACCTGACTGTCAAGACCATCCTAGAGAGGTCTTGCTTTATGTCTCACCCTTACATGAAACCGGGGTAGTGAAAATAAGACCATTGTTTTTAAGTGGCAGCACCAATATTTGGTACTCAAAAACAAGCTGCATATCTGTTGAGGTTCCCTCATCAAAAGTTTAGACAACTGCTGGAGCCCCCAAAGCTATAATAGGGCAGAGCAATTGGAGCTTTGGCCAAGGGCACCAAATTTAGAACGTGCACCTTTAAGACTTCCATAGAAAAGATGGAGAAGGCAAGGTCTCTGGGACTCAACAGATCTCAGAGGACAGGTGGTTACCTCTCAGGTCCTACTGAAGCAAGGAATGTTAAACATTCCTTGCTTTGTACTTGTTGGCTGCCTGACATTCCCTTGGGAACTCTGAGTGGCGTATAGCAAATTGCAAAAACAACTTGCCCATAACCACAACCCCCATAGTAAACAAATCAAATATAAAAATATAAAAATAATAAACAGCAACGGTAATACATCAAACAAAGAATCCGGCAAGAAAAGGGCTGGGAGAACACAAAACCAACTAATAACGCACAGTCGTATACTCAGCAATCACCAAAGCTTTCCGTAAAGAGCCAGGTCTTTAGCACTCTCCTGAAGGCCGGCAGGGACTCCACCAGCCTAATCTCTGTGGGCAGCTTGTTCCAGAGTGCCAGGGTGACTACTGAGAAGTCCCGATTGCGGGTAGAAACCCTCGGGCCTCCCTCAGAGTAGCCACCCGGAACGGGAAAGTGAGCGAAGCTCTGGCTGGTCAGGACAAAGCTGACCTCTGGGAGATCCGCTCTGCCAGATATATGCTGTAATATGGCCCCATTAGTGACTCTGGCTGTTGAAGGTATCTTCAGATAACATTTGCAGTGATGGGGCAAAATACTTGCATACGTCTATGGATAGATATATAGATAATAAAAATTAAAATAAAATAAATCCCTTTAGGGGCAGAACAAATTGATAGTGAACCCTTGCTAATGGCGAGTTTTCAAGAAATTGTTGGAGATTTTCTTCATCTCCTGGAGAAATCAATCGCTTCTGAATTATTGCTTATCTTATCACATACAATGTGGGGAACCTTACAAAAACTTGTGTGTGGGGATAAAACTCTCATGTGAACTGTAACTGATTTCTGAATATTTCGAGGTGTTCTTTGCCTTTTCTAATGATAAAACAGGCTGAATAAAGAATCAAGAAATCACCTTGTGTTTGTGTCTCATGGCCTCAAATGCTTCAATATTATAACTGAAGAAACACATTTTGAACCAACTTTTACACAGATGTTTCTTTTTGAACGTTAATAATAATAATAATAATAATAATAATAATAATAATAATAATAATAATAATAATAATAATAATAATAATAATAATTAGAGATGGGCACGACTCAAAAATGGTGTTTCGTTTGTCGTTTGTTGCTTAGGGGGTCCGTTTCGGTTCGTTTTTGTTTTTCGTGAATTTTTTGCAAAAAAAATTCCTTTTCATTTTGTTACGTAATGAAACAAAAAAAACGAAAACGAAAACGAAAAATTGCTGTTTCGTTAGCATTCATTACAGTTCAATGTATTTGCCGCAACAAAAATGAAATGCATGACAAAATTTCTGTTGTTTCGGTTCGTTTCGTTTCATTTTGGAGACAAAATTCGTTTTTCATTTCGTTACATAACGAAACAAAAAAACAAAAACAAAAACAAAAAATTGCTCATTTCGTGCCCATCTCTAATAATAATAATAATAATAATAATAATAATAAATAATAATAATAATAATAATAATAATAATAATAATAATAATAATAATCTTAAACCAGCTGGGTGGGTGGGTAATCTATATCAAAAACAGAAGCACGAAGTGGCAGTTTTTCACACTCATTGATTGCCTCCCAAAGAGACAAAGCAGTTACTTTAGAAGACTGTAGCATCATCACTAGAATTGAAAGAAAACCTCTGGAGATTAACTTGAGAGGACAGGTAAAGATCTTTCGTTTATTAAGGAAAGCAGAGGCTGAATTATCCACTGCCTTCAACAAAATGTGCCTGTCGTTATACATTCCTTTTGTGTCATATTTAATAATGCAATAAAATGGCTATACATGAATGGGCTCTCAAAACAAGGCCTTGCGGAGCTGATTTTTATTGTATTAAGCCAATGTAGAATTGCCAATTCTATTCCCTTATCAACGGTTTCAACGTTTTTAACTTCAGGAAAATAAGGATGTATTTTTTTAATCCTTCTAGCAATTTTTCCTCCACAGTAGAGCTGTTACAGCAAAGGTGAGGAATCGGCTGCTCTCCAGATGTATCTTGGTTACACTTCCCTTATGTGCAAGGATCCCTCAGTCTGCTCTACAGGCCAGTTCAGAGCTTTGGGAAGTCCTTGATCCAATCATCATGGGATTAAATCTCTGCCCTGGATCCAATTTGCTTTGGAAGCCTTCCTATGACTTGCACTGAAAAACCAAACAACAACAACAACAACAACAACAACAACAACAACAACAACAACAACAACAACAACAACAACAACAATAACAGTTTTTTGTTTTGGCCCCATTTACATGAAACTTGGAGACACAATAGATGTTAAAGGGAAAATAAATTGCCAAATTTCAGACAACTTACATCTTTAAGCTTTCTGACATCTGATGGCTGCAATCTGTTAATAAATGCACCTCTCAAAAGGGGGTGGGGCTTTTGGAATCCAATTAACTCTGATGTTCAAGTCTGGCCATGATATTCTGTCTGGGAAGGAAGTGGAATTGGGGCGCAAGCTTCTGAGAAATGCTGACCTGCCTACAGTGCTTATGCACAAATTAATGGTCTGGAAGCCATGCACTTGCTAATAAGTTCTTCAGTTATGCATCTCTAAGCTGGCAGACAAATCTCAGTTACAGCCTCAGTGTTTTCCTCCCTTATCTCCTTGTTCTGCTGATTGGCATGTGAATTGGGAAGAAGCACAATTTGGAGAATTGCTCTGGGACTTAGAAATATTAGGCAATCATATGGGCTTCCACATTCAAATAGTGGCATTTCATTTCATTTCATTGCCTTCCCAAATATCACACACAGGTGTCAGTTTCATGAGATACATTTAAATCTACAGGGTTTTGAGAAAGGAACAACAATCAAGGATTTCAAGCTACCCACCTCTAGTACAGTCCAGAACAGATCCACCCAAGCTACTAACATTTTCGATCCTCCCGCCTTTAGATTTATTCCTTCCCAGGTGCAAAAGCCTATGAAATGTCACAATCTACATTGTTCCCGTGAGAAACATCATGTTGAACCTTCTGACTGAATAAACTGTGTGCTTTGGTGGCTCAAAAAACAAACAAACAAACCAAACAAACAAACAACCCAAAAAACGAAGAGGCAAAATGTTAGACCCATTTCATTCTCATGAAAGATTTAAGCTGCCATTTCTTTTGCACAAATGAATAGAGCAGAGGCTCACTGTCAAGCAAAGCCTTTTGTATAGCTGCTGGAAGTTAGAGACGGGGCAACAAGAAATACTTGATAGAAGAGAGAGACAAAAGACAAGATTACAGCACTAAAATAAATCAGGAGCTGGATCATGTGGTTTTTGATTATTGGATCAGTGGGTGTATGTTCTTTTCATCTGGGTGTAAGAGGTGAAGAGTAGAGATGGGCACGACTCAAAAAATGGTGTTTCGTTTGTCGTTTGGTCGTTTAGGGGTCCGTTTCGGTTCGTTTTTGTTTTCCTGACGTTTTTTCCAAAAAAATAAATTTTCATTTTGTTAGGTAATGAAACGAAAAACAAAAACAAAAATGAAAAATTGCTGTTTCATTAGCATTCTTTTTAGTTCAATGCATCCGCTGCAACGAAAACGAAAAACACAGCAAATTTGGTCGTTTCATTTTCGTTTTTGTTTTGTTTTTTAAAAAAATCATTTCATTTTTGTTGCGTAACAAAATGAAAAAACGAAAATGAAAATGAAAAATCGCTCGTTTCGTGCCCATCTCTAGTGAAGAGTGTTAATTGAGGGAGATGGGTAATTGTTTTAAAATTGCCAGCACAGACACTCCAGCTTCCAGTGTCTTCCTCCTGAGACTATGCATTCCTAGAGTGAAATGCCTGCGCCACAGAGCTAAAGCAAAAATCCATGCATCTGTAGCTCTCATTTTGGGCACAATTGTCTTGGAACCCCTTTAGAAGTTTCTATGCCAACGTGCCTGTCCCCGCACTGGCTGCCTCTCACAGACACTCGCCACCTCCACACTGCCATCTTACTCCCTGCATTCAGGTAATGTGGGTGGCAAAGGATAAAAACCACATCCTTCTGCTATGGCACATTTAAAAAAAACTGTGATAGCACTAGATCGGTGTTGCAGATTTTATATATATATATATATATATATATATATTAGAGATGGGCACGACTTAGCGGTATTCCCGTTTCCGTTTCCGTTACTCGGTTCCGTTACTCTACGGAAACGGTAACGGGAATTACTCCCCCAGACTTCGAGCTCGAACTGACGAACGAACAATTTTGGTCTGATTTGTCGTGCTCGTTCCTTGCATCGCACGATGCCACGCGGCACAGAAAAAAGTTTTTAAAAGTTAAAAAAACCCGGTTCCCGGCCAAAAAGCAGGCGGAAAAATGCCTGCCGTGCCTCAGGGCACCTACCAGAGGGGTTGTTTCTGGAGGTCCCCGGCCTCGCAGCCAGCCAGCAAAAAGCCCAGTCTCGCCGGCCGCCGGCCGCCGCAATTAAAGCGCAAGCAAGCGGCACGGACGGCACAGGAAAAAACTTTTAAACTCTCCCCCCACCCATTCCCGGGCCAAAAAAGCAGGCGGAAAAATGCCTGCTTGACTAAGGGTGCAGGGCACCTACCGGAGGGGTGGTTTCTGGAGGGGGGGGTCCCGCCTCCCCCCCATCCTGGGCAGCCGGACTCGCGAGTCGCCATCGCCATGCCATGCGGTGCGGGCGGGGGATCCAAAATGGGTCGGCGAACGCAATATTGTTTTTGAAATTGTGGTCCAAAAACACACAAGCACAACAGAAACACGCGAAAATTTATAAACTGCCAGATTTTTCACAGTAGCAGTGGGTTTTTTCTTGCAACAAAATGTCTCTCCTCTCCTCCTCTGTCCTCCATTGATTTTATTTTTTTTATTTTTTTTACACCTGCGCATTGGATGGGCTGGCCGAGTGGCCAGCCATGTGGGAGTGGACGACCATGCAAATTTTGGAGCCATCCCACCAATCGCATGGCCACTTGGCCATGGAGACTTCTGGGATGTGCCAAAAAGCCCCCTAAAACCTGCCCTAGCCCTAACCCTAACCCTTGACTCCGTACCCATACGTCACAGACTGTCTTCTTAGTGGGTCAGAGAGGCACCCAGAGGTGCAATCCACTAGCCCACCGTAACCTTACCCGTCACTAGCCTAACCCTAGCCCTTGCACTAAGCCACCTTAAAGCCAGATCTACTTGCTTGCATTGCACTACACGCAGCAAGTACACTTCCCTTCTGTGTGAGACATGGTGGTGCGAGAGCCTTGTGCAGGGAAGGCATGATTCTATCACTCTCACACTGGTCTCACTGTCTGCACATTATGTTATGCAATATCCATATGGCTATTGCATAGCATTTTGCAGCAGCAGCAGGTGAGGAAGGGAGACCCCCATGTAGAGGGGTCTCTTGGAGCCTGCTTCCCCTTCCTAGTGGGTGAGGATAGGAGGCACCCACGGGTGCCTCCAGGAGCCCACTTTCCCTTTATAGCGGGCCAGAGGAGGCACCCACCCCACAGAGGTGCCTCCAGGAGCCCGCTCCCCCCCAAAAACCAGTACTAACGACAACGAAAAAACGAACTGACTAATTTTTGCGAATTTTTGCGAAAACCGGAAACGACCCGAAACGGGACTGGCCCGACTAACGACAACTCGAAAAAAATTTTTTTCAACTCGTGCCCATCTATAATATATATATATATATATATATATATATATATATATATATATATATATATATATATATATATATATATATATATATATATATATATATATATATATATATATATATATATATACCAGATCAGACTACATGGTTTCCCATCTACTCTCCTTCTTCTCCCACTGTCAGAAGTCAGCTGTCCCCAACACTTCACTTCCCTGGAGGAAGAGTAAAAAAAACAAGCAGATCAGGTTAAAGGGATTTTTCCAGGTCCCTCATCAAGTGAGAGCACATATTTTGATTAATCAAGTCTCACAATTTAATGTTATCTGCCAGCAAAGTTAACATCCTTTGCTTTTTAAGTGGTAAATGACACATGCATAGGAAGTACAGAAAATTTGACTGACTGTTGCGGGGAGGGGGGGGGACAAACAGCAACCTTCCTAACCCAAAGGCTACTAAACTAAAATACATGAAAGAAAGAAGGAAATAAATAAATAAATAAATAAATAAATAAATAAATAAATAAATAAATAAAGAAAGAAAGAAAGAACAAACGAACAAATGAACAAACAAATGAAAATAGCCACCATCATTTTTGTGATCTCTGTTGCTTTTGTTAAAAGTGTTATTTTTTTGTGCCGTTGAAGGATTTCATGGCCGGGATCTGATGGTTGTTGTGGGTGTTTTGGTCAGTTTGACCATGCTCCAGAACATGGCCAAACAGCCCCAAAACCCCACATCAGCCCATGTTATTTCTGTTATTTGCATAGGAGTTTTTTTTTCTATTTGTATAAAAATCTTCTTAATCCTTTCTGTTGTCAGGAGAGCCTCAAAATAGTTGCATGGGAGGGGGGCATGAAATAATGTTTTGATTCCTCACCAAAGCATGTGAGGATGAATCCACAGCAGCACCTCCAGGTTTGCAAAGTTCTACGGAAGTGACTGTGGACATGTTTTCGTGGCACTTGCATGAAGAACGGACTAGTCACTTCTGCGTTGATTTCAAGGTCTTAATGATGACATACAAAGCCCTAAACGGTTTAGGACCTTGCTATCTGGCAGAACGGCTCCTGCCGCAAAATATTGCCCGTAACACCCGATCATTTCAGGCAGGACATTTGAGGGTGCCGTCGCTGAAGGAGGCCGGTAAATCTTTGACGAGAAATTGGGCTTTCTCAGTGGCGGCCCCTCGGCTCTGGAACCAACTTCCTCCTGAGATCTGTCTGGTATCTTCCCTCCCAGGCTTTAAGAAACATCTAAAGACGTGGCTATTTTAAAAAGGCTTTCCCTGGATATTAATCTGTTCTACTATTAGAGATGGGCACGAAATGAGCAATTTTTCTTTTTCATTTTTGTTTTTTTGTTTCATTACGTAACAAAACGAAAAATGAATTTTGTCTCCAAAATGAAATGAAACGAACCGAAACAACTGAAATTTTGTCATGCGTTTCATTTTCGTTGCAGCAAATACATTGAACTGTAATGAAAGCTAACAAAACAGCAATTTTTTGTTTTCATTTTTGTTTTTTTGTTTCGTTACATAACGAAATGAAAACAATTTTTTTTGCAAAAAATTCACGAAAAATGAAAATGAACTGAAACGGACTGTTTACTAGTTATTATGTTTTTACTTATCTGTGCTTATCTTTTACATTGTATTGTATGGCTTATGGGTTTGATTTCTGTTCAGTTTTGTAAACTGCCCAGAGTCGCCGTGTAGCTAGATGGAGCGGTATATTAAAACAAATAAATAAATAAATAAATAAATAAATAAATAAATAAATAAATAAATAAATAGTGGTTCAGCAAGGCTGTGAGGCTGTGCAAAGTGGCCCTGTATTTTTCCCCTGTAGGGACCCTGCAGGGACCCAGTATATGTGGTAGCTCCTTTCATCTCTTCTAACTCCTAGGATACAACCACTGATGACCTGGAAGTGACCTTGCTGTGAAGAAAGAAAGAAAAATGTACCGTATTTAATTTTACCAGTCTCATGAGGTTTGCAATCCCCCCTTGAGTCGATTACAGACACGGCCTGCCCTCAAGTCATCAACCTGAGATTTAAGATACACTGCAGGCAGAGAGCAATTTAAAGGTCCTTCCCCGCCCACCCCATGTACGGCTTATCTGCCATTTATCTCCTTTTGGTTGTACTGTAAATCCAAATGAAATCTTCCGAAAGGAGATTATGAAGCCACAGATTCTCTCAACGGTACGGCTCCAGAAGACAAGAAAAGCAAGATATATGGTCTTAGTCAAAACGATACCTTCACTTCTGCGCCTTCGGTCCCTCCCTCCCTGCAGCTCAGCAGTGCCTGAAATTTAATTTGCTTACCTGAAGGAAACGTCAAAACGTAGCCATTTCGCCACATGCTTAAATGTTATGAAATGCGCTGACGGTGAAGAGTTCTTTTCTCCCCTTCAGATTGGTTTGAGAGCAGGACGGGCTGTTAAAAACCATTTATCAGGGTTTTCTCTTCGCCAGCCTTTAATCTCATTTCTGTTGTCATGTTGATGTCAGTGCCTTATATTGAGGCACAGTCCCTTCTAGGCAAGGTTCCATGCAGACTCGGGATATTTTGGAAGGACCCTAAGCCAAACCAGAGATCCCCACTTTAAAAGTGTTTTTCTAAATGAAAATGGTCCTTAATTTCATATGCAGCTTTTGCATCAACCCTCTAAAGGTCTACTTACCCCCAAAGGAGGAGGAGGAACTGGGCTAAGACTATGAAATTCCATGAATTGGCACTGTTCCCCTTTCTTTTTGAGTTGTCATTCCCCCTTCCACCCTACCCCAAGTATTCCTGGTAAGATACTAAAAGGCCAACCGAGTGTGATCTGGAAACCTCACTAGGATAATTAAGGTAAATTATTATCTTCAACAGTTCATGGCTAGCCATAGGCCACAAACCATCATGAAACACCCATTTCTGGGTCCCGATTGTCCTGGGAAATCCAATCCTACTCAAGAGAACAGAAGCTGGGAAGATGACAATCCTGCTTCAGGTAACATTACCACTGAGTAAGACACAGGGTGAAGGCAATTCCAAGGTGAAATTGAGAAGAAAGGTCTGGAAAGAGTACTTGCATTTTGGAGGTGGGGTAGGGAATCTCAAGTCCACCAAACGAGGCAAGGCACACGTAAGTCTAGGAGCTTGTGAAAATATACTCAGTCTTCCACTTACAAAAAGACTACCTTCATCAAGTGATTTTGCCTAGTCCCTTTGGATTAAGGGAACACTGCTTGTCTTAAAGAAAGGGTTCAAACACATGACCTTTGTTCCCTGGAGCCTAGGGACTAGTCACAATCTCTTCCACTTGAAAGGAGCTCTCCTCTTGAGGAGGAAGTTCAAACAGCCTCTCCTCCAGACTCCCAGACCCTCTGGATCTGCTTCAGACTTCTGTGCCAACTTCTGCTCCTCTGTGGCATCTGGTTCAGAGAGCGGTAGGTCACACTCTTGTGAAGATTCATCCAGAAAGAGCAGGAGGACTTTTTCAGCAAATTTCTCCATAGGTTTAACAGTCTCTTGGAGAGAATCTCCCCACTGGCAGAAGCAAGAGGTCAACTTATGGTTTCCTTCTTCCATGCTCTCCTTTTACTGCTACTATAGTAATAGCGAGTGAAGTATTTGGCTGAAGAGTAATAGTGAGTGAAGTATTTGGCTGTGCATTCCCAGAAAAGTCAGCCTGTGTGGCCTTGAGCAAGCTCCACGGTCCCAGAAAACCTCAAGATGGGTCACTATAAGTCAGACTTGATTTGAAGGTGCATAATTATTATTGTAGTAAGAGGACTAATTCTGCTGGCAGACAGTTCACCATTTTGCATTCTCCACAATGCCACAAAGCATAGCATCGACTTTCATATATTTTAAGATTATACTTTTGCATGCATTGGCTTCTTTTGTTGCTTTTAGCATTAATGTATATATTAGATACAGTCACCCCCTTGCCATTTTGCGGTTCAGGTACTGCGGTCCCACTACATCACGGGATCGCAGTACCTGCACCTTGGAGCCATGCGGGGGGTGTCGGGGGTGATTGGGTTGCTCCGCGCTGCCCCCGTGCTACTCCCAGAAGCCTTGGAGATGCGGGGGGTGGGCGGCGGGGGCAATTGGGTCACTCCGCGCCACCCCCGTGCTCCTCCGAGAAGCCTTGGAGCTGCGGGGGGTGGCGGTGTTGGGGGGCAATCGGGTCACTCCGTGCCACCCCCGTGCTCCTCCGAGAAGCCTCGGACAGATGTGCAATCGCCCCCCGCCCCCAGGCTCCACCCCACCTGCTTCTGCATATAGCGAATTTTCATGCATCGCAGGTGGGGTGGGTTCCTAACCCCCGCGATCGGCAGGGGGTGACTGTAGATAGGTAGGTAGGTAGGTAGGTAGGTAGGTAGGTAGGGGGAGAGAGAGAGAGAGAGAGAGAGAGAGAGAGAGAGAGAGAGAGAGAGAGAGAGAGATGCACAAATGATGAGTGATATAGGAATGTGTTCAATCACCCCATCCCTCCTTCCTCTATATGTGTGGATGTGGGTCATGACAGAGTCAACAAAACCTGGAGTGGGGTTATTTGGACAACCTAGAGAGGCAGATGGGTGTATCAGCAAGACTACAGATCCACTGGCCACATGTAAGTCTTCAGAGAAATATTCTGTATTAGGTATGCAGATATCTTGGCCTTGTTCATTCTTATACAGTATATTAAAACACACAATGTTTTCCTCCTGGCCATGTGACAGTTTTCTATGCAGGTGAGGGCAGCGAGGGACTGTCAGTTTTCGAGGCAGCATTGTGCATTTGGAACACTGCTCATTGCACATTTCTGTAAATACACAAAACTTCGAAGCGTGATAGCTCTTTAACATAGAAGCACTGAATGGGGTATATGTGTCTTTTTTCAACACCCTTGTTTTTCTGTGCTTCCTGTTAAATTTGGTCAGTATAAAGGGCAAAGTCTATTGCAGACATTTTCCCCACAAGGTATGCAAAGCACATTGGAAAGAAGCCATACAGAGTAGAGGAGAATTCATTCATGGGAACCCAATAATACTGCTGCCTCACGCCAGGAAAGCCTCTCATGACCTCATAACAAAGAAATGTCATGGCAAGTTGGGAGAAACATCTCCATGTCTCCATTTTGTATGCTCTAACATGGTTTCCTTTTGGCCAACTTACTGATCTAATTTATTTGAAATATTTTGAACCCACCTTTCTCCCAAAAAGGACCCAAGATACTTACAGTTCTTTCTGGTCTCTAGGTTCCTCCTTGCCTCCACATCAAAATGGTAGCCACTACTTCAAAATAAGATCAGGCTACTCAGAACCCCAAGATCCAAGCTATTTTGCTTAGGATAATTTTGGAAGCCTTCCTAAAACATGATTTTTTTCCCCAGTGCGTTCTAAGGGAATTGATTCACCATTCTGATTTCTCTCTGTTTCCCTTGCTCAGCCAAGCCACATAATTTACTCTGTTATCCGCCTAGAGGAGAAAAAACCCTACAGCCTCTCAATTATTTATATGGCTTGAAGGGATGAAGCACAAAAGAGATCCCATTGGCCCAACATGTTTAGTTAAGGTGGACAAGGCTAAATTCTGCAAGGGATGAGATGGAATGCCTAGAAAGGTCATTCCAACAAGAGAAGCACTTCAGAATTATTTACTGTATTATTTATGTGGAATACATTCTACCCTTTGTGGCAAACAAAAGTGATATTTTAAGGGTATAATGCTGTCGTAAGAGACCAATAACCACTGCAGCTTCATTTACAGCACTAAAGAAATGTATTGTCTTTTAAAGACTTAATACAACACTACTCCTGAATGCTGCATGTGAAAGAAATTGTGGTCTCAAATATTAAACATCCATAAAATTAACTTACTCATTTTTCTCGATCTCCCAAGCAGTTTTTTTTTCTTCCCAAGATACATTCTCAAATCCAAAGGATTTTTCAGCAAGCCAAAGGCAGAATCACACATTCTTCAACCATTGCAGAGAAAAGAAAGTGACTTATTTTAAGTGCAGCAAATCTTTTTTTTTAACCCACTGGGAATAGGTTGTGCTATTACTTCTCCCTTTGGATTTCAGGATGGAACGCTAGCATAGTATAAGTGCGGTATACTGAAATTTTATTGGATCGTGACATTTTCTGAGAACTGACAAACATATTTTGCGTTGTTTTTGTTTTAGTTAAAGGAGATGATGGGCGACAAAAGGGGAAGAGACTAGATGAATTAATGTATTTGGAAAGGTTTCTTCACCAATGAATTGGTGATTCTCTTAAACCAGCAGGTAAACAGCAGTTGCACAAATCATGCTTGGTTTGTGAATATTTACAGTGAAATTAACATCATTGACTGAGTTGTTTGTCTCTTTTTAATACAGTATCTGTTCTCTTCTGTATGCAGTGTTTATGTTTTGTTTCATGACTAGTTTTATGCAGAACTCCCCCCCCCAAAAAAAAAACCCACCACCCTGCAACAATGAATAGTGGTAAGAAGAAGTGAAGAAATCTAAGTACACTTGTGAGCACTCATTTACATGCAGTTTGGAAATATGACTTCTTTAGATTCCTAGAACCTATTAGCCAAGATCGCTGAGGGATTGTGGGGCCTCTACCCAAAATAAAACTTCCCAAGCTCTGATTCAAGAGGATGAATAATGAATAGAATAGAGATGGCCATGAACATGAAAAATGCTGGTTCATGATGGTTTGTGGTTGACCATGAGCTATCATGAACTACCATGCACCAAACAGAAAACCATGAATTATTTCGGCAACCTGGGCTGCAGAAGCTGAATCATTCATGAACCAAGCCATGAACCAGTCCACTTTCTGTTTCTTTCCCCCCAGTTTTTAGTTCAGCTTATACTTCATTTTTTTTTCCTTTAATGGTTAAGGTAAAATGAATTTTATAGCCAATGTGATGTTGCTTGAACCTAAGATGGACTGATTCAACAAAGAAAGCCACGGTCTTGAAGCGGAAAGATCTGAGCAGGGCAGTCATTGGCAGAACCTTCTGGACAATTCATAGGATAATGCATAGGATAATTGATAGGATAATTCATCAAGACATCTGAAGCAACTTGACTATACATAACAACATCCAATTGCCCAAAGGTAGTGTTGTGTATTGATCTGTATTCCTATTGGTTTCTGTTCCTGTTCCAAAGGGAACAGGCCTATTGGTTTATTCAAGTTGCTGCATTGGGCTCCTCAATCCTATTGGTCTCTGCCAAAAGGCAGCTTTGTGATTGGTTGTAATTGTTCCCTCCAAAATGTATCTTTTTCTAGCCAGTCCTGGCTCCTATAAAAGTAGCTCCCTCTCCCCAGTCCCCAGTCTTGTTCTCTCCCTGAATAAAGAGCTGTTATACTAGAAGCTGTCTCCAGCCTGCTATGTCCAAGAGCTGAAATCACTGCTGAAATCACTGAAACCCACGATACCACAGGTAGATGGATGGAGAATCACCTAAGAATTCTTCCTGTTCTGGCAGGCTTCCTGTTGTGCAGCCAGTTTTGTGACCTGTCTTAAACCATGAGATGTTTTTCTTTGACTCTGAATGTCCATGTTCTGCTTTGAGCTTCCTGGTTCTTCTGTTACAGGGTGACTTTTGTTTTCCCAATCAGTACGTTATAAACAAAAGCAGCAGCATTTTAAGCCCTTAAAAATGTAAACAATATCTGGGATATTGGAAAATCCTGATTCAATTTTCATGCCCATTTCGGCTCCCACGCTTCAGCTTGCAAGTTGACATACACCCCAGCTTTGCCTTAGATTCCAGATAGCTTCTGAATCAAAAACATGTCCATAATGTTGTAGGCATTCTAGATCGGATGGGTTTGCTCCCAGAATCAGAACCAGAGACATGACAGTGGTATTTGCCATTACCTAGGCCCACACATCCTTTGCAAAACTGTGGTATCAGCCTTGTGCCCAGTCGTTCAATGCTTCCACTTAAAAGTTTCAGAGAAAAGCAGGCCTTCACACTGGATGCCTGTTCTGCTCTGTTCAAAGACTTCAAACATTGGCAAACCAATCAGCGTAATTTCTCCTCCAACACAGATTATGACATGAAAGCAAGTAAACCTGCAACATTGATTGCTGTTGTAATAAGTTGACAAGTTTGCTTTTATCACAGCTTTCAGGGGTGATGAAAATGCCCTTTCCATTCCTTTGCTCTTTCTTTCTTGTCAATACGAGTCTCCATCCCATCTTCATTCTGGCTGTTATTTCAGCCCGACTCCTATCACTGTCAAGAAAGCTATTTGGGCGGGTTTAATCAAACACTGATCTGTCTTGAAACGCATCAGCCAGTACTCGGCTGTCAATACGTTACATCGGAGATGGAAGGAGAAGAATCATTCTTCAGCGCTGACAATGAAGATTTTCTTTCGCTGGACCTCTTTCTCTTCATCACTCTGTGCAGTGTTCCCCTGATAGTAGAAATGAGAACCTTGGGGAAGGACCAAGGGGGGGGGGAGGGAGTTCCCCCCCCTGAACTGCAAAGATAGATAAGGTAAAGGTTCCCCCCGCACATGCATGCTAGTTGTGTCTGACTCTAGGGGCGGTGCTCATCTCCGTATTCAAGCCAGAAGAGCCAGTGTTGTGCAAGTCCATGGCCATGTGGCTGGCATGGCTGCAAGGAAACACTGTTTTTAACTTCCCGCCTTTTATGGTGGTACCTATTTATGTACTTGCATTTTACATGCTTTTGAACTGGTAGGTTGGCAAGAGCTGGGGTGAACAGCGGGAGCTCGCTCCACTGCGTGGCACCCGGGATTCGAACCGCTGAGCTGCTGACTTGAAGTCAACAGTTTTCGGAGCCTTAGTCCACTGAGCCACCATGCCCACCGAACAGCAAAGATAGGGTCAGCCTAATTCCTTGTGGGAGTGAGTTCCAGAGTTCACACGAAGGTCTGATCTACATCTGTGGAAAGCATTGTGAGGAGGATTTTGGCTGTGCTCCCCCCGTCCTCGTCCTCATTGCAGCAGCAACCCTTCCCCGTTTTGAACGGGTTCCAATGCCTGAATAAGCAAAGCATGTATCCTGTACCGAGAAGAAATGTAGATGTATATCTCTGACAAGCAGTCGCTGGGCTATAAGGGGTGGAAGAAATCTGCTTGGACAGGAATAACTGAAAATGTTGTTTAATTGTTTTGCAGAAGTGAATGAGGTGGAATACCTATTATTCTGGCTTGGAGTACAAAAAAAAAACAACACAACCCTGTGATTATCTTTCAAAAGGAGAATGCTTGTCAATATTTTTACAGTGCAAGTTAGCATTTGGTTACAGCAGGGTTGGCCACACGCTTGTTTGCTGGCAAAATTTTAAGCAGAATATCACTTTAAGCTTGAACCTTCTTGCATGCCAGCCACATTAGTATGCTACAATCAAAGCAACCCGTGTGCCACCATCATGGCATACTAATTAGTGCAGTTGCTCCCTCTTCCCTCCCTCTTCCCCCCTCCTCGTCTCCTGTCTTTCTTTTCCTAGCAAGTCCAACCACTTCTATCAATGATATATGGCTTGTATCTTCCCAGACATTATGCTGACGACACAGGGCAGCACTTGCCACTTTTGATAAACTGTCAGATTATTTTTGGAAAGCCTACATATGTTTTCCCTCCCCTCCCTCTGGAGGTACAATTTAGCACCAGGATAATCTATTAAATTGCTTTCTAAATGATGCCAAGTATTTAGTGGTGCTGCTCTTCTCTTTGTAACAGACTTAAGAGGCATATCAAATGGGTGTCCTGTCCAGATAGTGGAGGCAAAGTGTGCATGAGATGTGGATGAATTTGCTCAAGAGATACACTGGCTTGTCATCAAAGGCTGACAGTGACCATGTCACAGTCCCAAAGAACTGAAAGCTCTATATGGAATTTGAATAGTTAACCCTGGGATGGTAACCTCTCTCCGCATACATATACAAAACTTTCATTTTCTTGTTGGTGTGGTGATATCAGTGTCAACATTCAGTGCCTCCATTTCTCTTGTTTAGAGCCCTATTCACCTAGAAATCTGCAAACAGTTCTTCCGAAACAATTCTGTTGTGCACATAGGGGATATTTCTCTCCCAGAGAGCTGGGAACATAAACACCAGCACAGATCAAATCAAAAGTCAGGTTTGAGTGTCACCAAAAGGTTCATGGAAGAACTGCATGTGGGATGGGCATCCGGCATTGCATATTTCTAATTCGCATCACATGCAAACAAATGTATTTCAGCATTTTGGAGAGCTTCAACCCAGAAGACTTTGATTTGGCAATGCCAGTTCTTGAGCGCAGACAAAAAGTGAGATGATGCTCCTGGTTCACAGTCTGTTCCCGGATTTCATTTGGCAGGCTTCATTCTTAAGAAAGCTGCACTGGAGCTCCTTTTAATGTCAACCCCATGCCTCTGATAAACCATTTGATAACTTCTCCTGAGGGAACTGGGTGAAATTCTCTCCCTGCCTCCATTTTTTCCCTCACAAATTGGGTAGAGAGCCTTGAAAGAAACATTTTTAATGGAAATAGAAAATCAGCAGAACAGAAAAAAAGAAAAGTGTTCCTCTTCCTACTAAATTTGTTTTCTGTCGGTGTCCATATATTATCAAGATGTAAATCTTCAAATGTCTTGCTCTCATGCATGTGAAGCTCAAACATTTTCTCCTCATCTGTGAGATAGCAAGATATTGTCTCTTGGTACTGATGAGAGCTCTTACATTTGCATGAATAATATGTCGCCCATTTAGATGTGTCCAAACTGTGTCATGTGACTACTATAGTAGTTGCGGCCTCATTGCATAGATCTTTTCAAAAATGCAGAACATTCATGCACTGTTTGCAGCTTTTGGATCTGTGCTTACTTCGCATCCGTGCAGTGGATGAAAATGGCTTTCCTTTACAAAGAAGAATTTACACTCTACTTTTGCCCATAGATATTTTGAATAAACTGTGGAAATGTTTTCAGATAATATTTTCTTCTCTCTAGGTGAGAGTTTCTGAGCATACTCTCCCTCCAGTTTTTGAACTTTATGGTGAAACATTTGCAGAACATGGATGTTTTGCAAACAAAAACAACAAAAATATTTGAGGCAAAATCACACACAAAACCCCTTGCATTTCATAGAGGGAAAAATGGTACATTGTAAAATGTTAACAGAAAATCCACATTTTCTATTAAGAAACCCACTGATGAGGTTTACTTGTTTTTATTTATGTATCTAAATTTGTTTTACCTCATCTTTCTCCTTAAAATGGACCCACGGTGGCCTACAAAATTAATGGCCAGTATTTTAAGTTAAAAACACCGAGTATACAAATATAATACAAATATTATAAATACAAATATACAAATAATCTAAAAAGGTTCAAGCAAATATAACACTAAGACAAAGCAGTAAAAATCCATTTAAAAACCTCACTGATGGAAAGTTTGCATGAAGAGAAAGGCCTTTGCAGGACAGCAAAAGAGGAGAGAAGAGAAGGAGGAGGAGGAGGAGGAGGAGGAGGAGGAGGAGGAGGAGGAGGAGGAGGAGAAGAAGAAAAAGAAGAAGAAGGAGGAGGAGGAGGAGGAGGAGGAGGAGGAGGAGGAGGAGGAGAAAGAGAAGAAGAAGAAGAAGAAGAAGAAGAAGAAGAAGAAGAAGAAGAAGAAGAAGAAGAAGAACAACAACAACAACAACAACAACAACAACAACAACAACAACATGGTCATATGACCTATTTATGTACATGTCAACTGAATGACACAAAATAAAAGAACACAGAAAGTTGTTTTAAAAAACAAAAGCAAAGTGTTCTGCTTATATACTGTCCCATAGTACACTCTCTGGGCGGTTTACATATTAATTATGCATGCTACACATTGCTCCCCCCCCCCACAAGCTGGGTACTCATTTTACTGACCTCCAAAGGATAGAAGGCTGAGTCAACTATGTGCCAGCTACCTAGGATGGAACCACAGGTCCTGAGCACAGTTTTAGCTGCAGTACAGGCATTTAACCAGTGCACCAGGAGGCCCCAATCATGCAATAAGGCTATTATTATTATTATTATTATTATTATTAAAGAAAGGAAAAGGTTAGCAACTTGAACAGTACCATGAAGACTCCAGTCCCACAGACAATACATAACCAACTACTTACAAGGGCAAACTAAATCATTCCTGATGGGTTCGTAGAGCTTACAATATACTAGAAGGGCATGAGACAAAAAATCAGGAGCACCAGGCATGCATGGACGTTACAAATCAGTAGCATTTATTAATGAGCTGACTCATCAAATTCCCATGGAAACAGTAGCCCTAATCTAGTGTGGTTTACTATGCTAAGCAATCAGTGCAATTAGGGTCAATGCAGGAGACCGACTCTTAATGTTACTCAGCCATGCTCATGGAACCTAGTCTCGTCGTCAGCTTTAAGGCAGAGATGCAAAGAATGTGTCTTGGTTAGTATTTTAAATGAACTGGGCTAATTCCCACCCCCTTGATTGAGATGCAGATAGTAACTGAATTATTCATTAAATTATGCACTTGTCCAAGGTAGTAATACAGCTCCTAGATGGAACATTGTGTACACAAGTGTATTACCAAAAATCACGTACAAAGGTATGTGCAGGGGAAAGTTAAATCAAGAATAAATTCAAATTTGAGTATGTGTGCATGTGCACGCTTAAATTATGTGGGAAATGAATGAAATAGATTTATGACTGACTATGCATGTGACTGACATGAGCCATCAATGGAATCATGCAATCGTATAATTGTAGAGTTGGAAAAAACAAATAAACAATTCAATCATAATCTAGACAAATTGTCTAGAAAAGCAGGAATCCACTACTAAATCTAGAATCCACAGTTGACAGATATATCACTGTTTGGAGTCCAACAATTTCTCATATTTGTCAAATGAATTAAGTCTTCATCCATCTTCATCCAGTTCTTGTGAGTAGCACCTTGTTCAATTTGCTTAGACCTCCCACCTTTCAATGTGGTTGCGTATCCATCTGCCTGAATGTTGAGGGGCCAGGATTCCAGCCATCCTGGGAGTGGCACAAAAGTACAAAAAAGTTTTGGGGGGGGCTGTATACACTGTGCACGGCTTGGCACAAAATATGGAAATAGTATGTTGGACATTATTGGTGCTTGTTAGAGCACCAGTATATTGTGCAGTGCAAGTATTCAATATCCTATAAAAAAAAAAAAAAAAAACAAGAGTGACACTAACAAAAAATTATAACTAGGAAACAAGACCTCAGATCAGCAGCAGATGTAGCAGAGATGTAGCAGAAAACATTAATTTACATAGTGGGGGGCTCAGAGACAGAGAGAAGGGCTTCCTGGAAGATCTTAGAAAACAGATGGAGTTGGATGTCATCAGTAGAGATGGGCACGACTCAAAAAAATGGTGTTTCGTTTGTCGTTTGGTCGTTTAGGGGTCCGTTTCGGTTCGTTTTTGTTTTTTGGTGGTTTTTTGCAAATTTTTTCATTTCGTTTTCATTGCGTAATGAAACGAAAAAACGAAAACGAAAATGAAAAATTGCTGTCTCGTTAGCATTCTTTTCAGTTGAATGCATTTGCTGCAACGAAAACGAAAACCATGGCAAAATTGGTCGTTTTTGTTTTTGTTTTGTTTTGAAAAAAATTTCATTTCATTTTTGTTGCGTAACGAAACGAAAAAAAACAAAAATGAAAACGAAAAATCGCTCATTTCATGCCCATCTCTAGTTATCAGCACACCAGTGTTACCAGATCAATTCTGGGCAGCGTCTTTCAGGGTTTTTTCATGTATCCGTGAAATATTCTGAGGAATCATAGAACCGTGAGACACTGCACAGGCTAATGATCAAGGTGTTGATCAGGAGGCCACCAGCATCACTACAAGAATTTATCAGGACTGTTTTTCAACAAGTATGAATGTTAGTGAGCAGAATTCGGTATCCTGTAGACCAATGGTCCTCAACCAGTGGGTCCCCAGATGTTCCTGGACTGCAACTCCCAGAAATCTCTTCCAGCACATCAAGTGGTGGAGGATTTGGAGAGTTGCAGTCCAGGAACATCTGGGGACCCACAGGTTGAGAACCACTGCTGTAGACCATTTTAACTGCTGCCATTGGTGTTGTCAACATTCAGGCTGTCCTTTGCTATGTAAAATTTGGCATTATCTTTCCTGCTGGCAATGTGGGCAACATTGCACCTTGTCCTGGCTTTTGGGATTGTGGACACAGAAGCACAATATGCCTCATTCATAAACTGAAGTTTGGGATGTGTGTGCATTTTCTAAAGAACTGAATTAATTTTAGACTTCCTTAGCACTTTTGACTGTGTCTTAGATCCTATATTTACACCAGAGTTATCATTTCTAATCCAGTGTCAGAAGCCCTTTTTTCCCTTTAAGCAATGCATGTATAAAATAGAACATCCTCCTCCACGCTCTTGTATTAATACAACACATTAATTTGGTTCAACCCAAAGAGGAAAATAAATAATAAATACAATTGCCTGACCTAAATAGAAATATTTCCTTTGATCTTCCTGAGATTGAACTGTTAACAAAACTTAATAACAGTGAACAAACATAGCCTCCCTCCCTCTAGGGATTAAATATATATTTGAATCGAAGTATCAGTGTAAGGAGACAACTATAAAGTCAATTTCCTAAAAGGTCACCTTTGGGGCGTGGAGGTACGAAGTGGAATGAAAATGAAATAATGTAGGAACGAGTGTTATTAGAGCCAAGAGGGATGGTTCACCTGGATCTTGCTCTACATAAACCCTAATTTCTGTTTCCAAGGAAAAAGCAGTATTAACATTCAGCAGCAGCAACAACAAGAGAAGAAGAAGAAGAAGAAGAAAGTCTGACTTAGAAGAAAGGTTGGCAGTTCTAAGATTATTGAAAGAAAGAAAAAGAAAGAAAGAAAGAAAGAAAGAAAGAAAGAAAGAAAGAAAGAAAGAAAGAAAGAAAAAGAAAACATACCCAGATAGGTAAAAAAAATGAGAGGAGTTGAAAAGAAGGTCAATTTTGCTAGTAAAAATTTTTTTTCCAGCCCAAACTCATAGCAAAGAGGTAAACCCAAAGTCAGTACAGGGTCATGATAATCCTAAATAATTTCAAACATTCATAGGCTGGATAGAGGCGTTTGACTTCAGCTGCACTATAGTCAGCTCAGCATGAACTCAGCCACCATGATTACTAATTTTCAATCAATTCTCTTGAGAGCGGGTGAGTATTCCAACAATGAAGGCATTCAAGAGAAATCCAGACAACCATCTGGCAGATAGCTGATGATTTATGTTCCTGCCTTGAGCAGGGGGTGGAATCAATGGCCTTGTAGGCCCCTTCTAACTTCATGATTCTCTTATTACAGATCTCCCTAATACACATTTTGTTTAAGAAACATCATCCTGCTTTGGAGGGGTGGGATGAACTCTTTCAGCTGGGACCTGTGAAATCACTTCATGACCATCAATGTGCATTGCTCAGATGGAGATTCCTGGAGGAAAAGTCCATCACAGGTTACAAACCATGAAGGAGTGTGTGGCAGCAGTAATCTCCAGGCTTAAAACCAGGGTACTTCAATGGCCAGATGCAGGGGAGTAGTATCAGGAGACAGATATCTAGTCTCATGTGCTCCCAGACTCATTTGGTGGGGCCACTGTGAGATACAGGAAGCTGGACTAGATGGGCCTTTGGCCTGATCCAGCATGGCTCTTATTATGTTCTTATGTTGTTATGTTCTTATGAGAACAGAATGGGAAACACGAGGCCTAATTAAACAGAGTCACCTTCTTCTAATTCTCAGGTAAGAGAGAACGGCAAAATATTTGTTATTGTTAGGAATTTATGGAGCTAAATGATAGCTGTTACTTTCAGATTTATGGTTCCAGTTGAAAGGATTTGTGCATGAATTGGACTTCTCCAAGAAATAAATGTGACCTCCATTTCCATTTATTGACTGTGTGTCTGCCTGCCTGCCTTTGGCCTCTTTAGGCACTGTGCTGTGAAATAGGAGATTAAATTAAAGAAAGCAATCACTTTGATTCCTTCTGTACACTGTACCTGGATTACTGAAACAGGAAAGGCAGAACTGCAAGAAGGAAAGAAGTTCCATAGCTTAAATTTATTTATTTATTTATTTATTTATTTATTTATTTATTTATTTATTTATTTATGCACTTGTGACCTCATAGAAATCTTTCCCTCGGGAACTCTCGGCGGTGTACAACAAATTGCAAATAAAAAACTTGCCCAAACAGAAAAAAACTCAAACATACTAAATCAATAAAAATAAAAATAAAAACATCATACCAACAACTATACAACAAGACAGACTCCGGCAAGAAAGGGGTGGGACAAACAAACAACTAGCAACAACCACCATGCACTCAGCGGTCACCCAAAGCTTTCTCTAAAGAGCCAGGTCTTTTAACGCCCTCCTGAAGACCGGCAGCGAATCCGCCAGCCTAAACTCCATTGGCAGTTTATTCCAAAATGCCAGGGTGGCCACCGAGAAGGCCTGATTCCGGGTAGAAATGCTTTGGGCCTCCCTTGGAGTGGACATCCAGAGCTAGAGGGAGAGCAAGGCTCTGGTTGGTCGGGACAAAGCTGACCCTGAACACTTCACCCTCAAATTCATTAGTTTGCACACATGGTTACATTCTTCTTCTTCTTCTTCTTCTTCTTCTTCTTCTTCTTCTTCTTCTTCTTCTTCTTCTTCTTCTTCTTCTTCTTCTTCTTCTTCTTCTTCTTCTTCTTCTTCTGCAGCACCTCAGTGATTCCTATCCTTATAGAGCTGTGCAATCTACTCATTGCACAGTTGAGGACATTCCATGAATCTACCCTGCCCCAGCCAGTATTTAAGAAAGTGTGTCTGTGTGTTGTGTCGTTACAGTCGTGACTGACTCTTCGTGACTCCATGTCCATGGAGTTTTCTTGGCAGGAGTACTGGAGTGGCTTGCCAGTTCCTACTCCAGGCGCCTACAGCACCTGGCATTCCCTGGTGGTCACCCATCCAAGTACTAACCAGGGCCGACCCTGCTTAACTTCCGAAATCAAGCGAGATCGGGTGTGCTTAAGGCATCTAGGCTTTAAGAAAGTAAGTGGTTTTAATTTTTTGCTTCTTACATTTTCTCTGCTTCCTAGGACTTGTCCAGGGTGCTGAAACTCTTTTTGTTGACTTGAATTTCCAGGTTGAGGACATAGATCCAAAGAATAGCAGAAACACTTCACTTCTCTTGGGACTTCTTTGGAAAAGATCCAGTTTGCTTGTTAAGTGGACGAAATATCCTCAAAGTGAGCTGCTTCAGTCTGATATTTAGGGCTTATCATTAGAGATGGGCACAAAACGAACAATTTTTCATTTCCGTTTTTGTTTTTTTGTTTCATTACGCAACGAAATGACAAACGAATTTTGTCTCCAAAATGAAATGAAATGAACAGAAACACCAGAAATTTTGTCATGTGTTTAGTTTTCGTTACTGCAATACAGTGAACTGCTTTAAATGCTAAAAAAATCACAAAAAATTGAAATAAATGGTAATGAAATGGTAACAAAACAAACAAAAATGAAAATAATTTTTTTGCAAAAATTCACAAAAAACAGAAACAAACTGAAACGGACCCTCCAAACGACAAACGACAAATGAAACGTCATTTTTTTTTATTCGTGCCCATCTCTACTTATCATCCATCGGTCCTTGGGGGCTTACCTCTAAAAGACATGCCTTTGTCTGAGCAAAAGGTTGTGATGATCAGTTTAGTTTCAATGTTATGCTGTAATCTGTAAGATTTCAAAATATTATGATCACTGTTCTAGTTATTTTATTTATATAAAATATTTATATTTGGACTTTCTCCTAAGGATCCAAGGTGGCTTACGGCATTAAAAGAAGCAAAGTTACAGTGCTAAATGCTACATATCACAATAATTTCAAAATCATTAAACAGATGTCTTAAAACAAGAGCAATATTTTAAAAAGTAAAAGTAGAATAGAATACAATCCCTTTTAAAAACCAACAAGAACCTTGGTCAACCAGTCATTTAAAGAAAAGCCAGCTTGATAGGGGCAGTTGGGTCTTCTGTGGATGGGATTTCCAGAGTCTGGGAGAAACAACAGAGAAGGCCCTCCCCCATTTTCTACCAAACACACCTGTAGGGCAGGGGGGCTGACAGAAAGCCACCTTCTGATGATCTTAATATCTGAGCAGGGTTATAAAGGGAGAAATGCTCTTTTATATTGTTTGGACACAAGGCCGTCTAGTCAGTCAACCATCTTTTTTTTTAAGTCAACCGTCCCCTCTCCTCCCAAACACCTCTTTTCATTTCCACTTCAACCTCACAGATCACCACCATGACATTTTCCTAATCGTGTTTGCCTTTCCCTCCAATCTATCATCTTTGCTGATACTTTCTTGACCAAGGTGATGCTCTGTTTTGTACGTTCATTATAATATTTTGGTTACACAAGAAGACTCCTTGGTGCCTGGAGTTCATGGATGCTAGGACATGATTATTTGGGTTCTGGAAGACATAGAAACAATGTCCCATTGTCTAGGAGACCCCAGAGAAAGCCACTTGCAAGATATTACATATTCATTTAAGTAAGTAAGTAAGTAAGTAAGTAAGTAAGTAAGTAAGTAAGTAAGTAAGTAAGTAAAAATATGTGTCATTCGTATTCAGTAGAGTGGATGAGTGATTCCTCATCAAGCAAATATTATTTGAAGAATGAAAACCCACTATGCACATTTGTAAAATGAAGAGAGAGAGAGAGAAAAGACCAGGACAAAATATTCAACCCAGCTCTGCAGAAAATAAATTTTGCATGAAGACTTTCCATAAAGGGAAATAGAATCTCTGATACTAGTGGTGCCACTGGGACTCCTCAGTAGTCCCATGAGAATTTTCCCTTGGACAGAGCTAGCATGCACTTCTTTTTAAATTAATGGTCATGTCCTGAAGAACTACCACATGGAAACAATATATAGCCACCTGCATATGCAGAGAGTAATGCTTTATAATGGTATTATTCATCTAAAGTAAAACTAGTGTGTGCGTTTTTATCCGGAGGATTTTTTCTCACTCAGGTGAAGCTACAAATCAGAAGCATCAAAACAGTATGGAATTATACCCTATGGAGACTGAGAACTAAGCACCCCAAACATTTTTTTCAGAAGATTGTCAATGGTCAAGCTGATATCAATTAAGGTGTCAAAGGAGATGCAATTCAACTCACACCAAAACAGATGAGATCAGCCTGATTGGGATCATGTTCTTTGAGGTATGGATCAAACAGATTGGCAAGACTTCAGCTCTGGGGTTATGCAAATTGAATTAGAGGTTTAGCAGGTCCACTTGTCTGTCCAAGGCCCATTGTATCTTCAAAGTTTATCTCTTGCTACATGCCATCAAATCATCTCCAACTCAGGGTGACTCCATGAATGACTGATCTCCAAAATGCCCTGTCCCCAACAGCCCACCTCTTGAGAAGAAAAGCTTGTAGTTAAGTAATCAATCCATTTCATACTTGGTCTCACTCTTTTCTACCGCTGTCAAACGTCTCCAGTATTATTGAATTTTCCAGTGAATCTAGCTTTCGCACGATGTGCTCAACGTATGACAGCCTCACTTACATCCGTTTTCATCAGACTGAGAATAACTTTTTGGGTCCACAGGCATCTTTCTTTACCATGTTCACCATCCAGGAGCTCACAACCCCCATCCAGCTCTCTGAAAAGATTTTTTTAAGAGCTGAGGGTGCTGCGTGAGAAATGTACATTAAATATTTAGGTTGAAGACAGATCCCACAGTAGGTTCCTTAATTGAGTCAGTTTTCAGGATATTATAGTATGTTGGGGAAACCATTTCCACTGGCTCTTTCACTGACTTTTGGTCTGCAAATGTTTAACATTTCCTCCCTGTCATCGAGACCTTATCAATTATCTCACTGGCCTCAAACAGTGAGGAATCGCTTCTGTTGTGCTGTTCCATTCTCTCCCTTATAGTTAATGAGCACTTTCCATGAGGCAGTTCTCTTTCGTGACATACCTTGGGCTGGGGTCACACTAGAAAAAGAAGAAGCCCTCTTCAATAATTGCCATGGGATTTTAATACCAGATTAGTTCTGTGTTGGCTTAAATCCAAGAGAGGATCCCAATTTCAGGAGGTAGCTAGCAAACGTGTACAAAATATAGATATCGGTGATACCGTAATAGAGAGATTAGCAGATCTTCTAATTTGGTAGTTCTGTTATTGTAAGATTGAGGTCTGGGCAACTATTTGCTGAAATGATAAAAATAGTTTAAAAGATGGATTCCTTTTAGAGCAACAGCTTAAAATCTGAATTTCAATAAATAACCTAGGAAACCAAGAGTCACTAGAATACAGTCGTTTTACCATTGGGGATGAATATTATTTTAAAAAGGGGGGAAAAATCAAACCCCAAACACCTTTTTCTGATTCTTTGCCTGGTTTAGGGGCAGCCACAGGGAGCTTGCTTCACACTTCTCTGACGGAACATTTAGCACCTTCTAAAATACAATGAATCTCTGGTCTCATCCATCAACACAGAGATTCATGATCAATGGGAAGCTGTAGGCTGGTTGCCCAAGAAAAACATCACATATATAGAGGCCACCTAGAATGGGAATGGAGATGAAAGAGAAGTTTAAAGAGTTGGGTGTGCAAAAGTCTGTATATTGAATGAGTGGTTGCATGTAATCTGTAATGTACAGATGTGCAGTAAAAATTGCAGGGGCCTGCAATTTAATATAAATAAATAAATAAATAAATAAATAAATAAATAAATAAATAAATAAATAAATAAATAAATAAATAAAAATAAAAATACTAATGTTTTTGAGTCTGAGAACACATTGAAGAAGGTAATAGTTCAAGGAAGGGATACTGGATTGGTCAAAATCACGTTCTCCCCTCCTCTCTCAGGATTAGTTTATAAATAAAACAGAGGTCATTATTTGATATACTGTTCTACATGTCTCAATAAGAAAACTGATTCTGACCAACGATTCTTGAGGAATTTGCTCTTTTGAATTCCACTAAAGGTGGGATCCATGTCCCCTGGACAAATGTGTGGAGCAGAACATAACCTCCAATTTTTACACATGTGAGCCATATGTAAATGAGCAGCAGTAGCCGATTCAGAGGTGTTGTCAAGTCTGTATTATACCAGAGTGATCCTAGTTGTTGAAATGTTTTGAGGACAGGGTTCAGCATGTTTGCAAGATCTGGTAATCATCCTCATGCACCATCAAGTCAATTTAGAATGATGGCGACCCTTTTCAGTGCTTTCCAGGTACAGAATACTCAGAAGGGTCTATCATTCCCTTATTTTGGGCGCTGCCCTGGGGCTGCCTACCATGCCCGTGATTGCCCGGGTTAGCTGTTCTCCCTGGAATCCCAGTGGAGAATTGAACTGCCATCCTCTGGTTCTGCAGCCAGATTCCCCCAACTACTGAGCTATCCAGCCAATTTCCAGCTCTTGCAAACGGCAGCCTAAAATCCAGACTGGATTTCCAACACCCCTGAAATTGGGCTCACCAGAGGCCACTGCTGTGAGAGATGGAAAAAGCAGTGACTAGATTTTTTAAGAAAGTATTTTAGGATATTTTTCTCGTTAAATAGGGAAACCCTTAGCACTGGAAATGGGCTTCATGTTGACACAGATATTTTTATATTACTTTGTAATGACAGAGGAAAATGTCTAGCTGAACACCACCAGGTGCACATAAATTTAGCTCCTTCCAGTTTGTTTTGCTTCATGTTTTTACTTTGACACTTTAAGTCCCTGTAAATTGTTGAGCCTCTTAAGATATGCAGTTAATTTTTCTGGGGTTTATGATTTTCTTCTGTTGCAAACTTGAAGAATCCTCTCCAATTGTATTGCAAGGGAGAGAGGGATAGAAGATAGCATTCAAAT
Source organism: Phrynocephalus guinanensis (assembly GCA_037367245.1). NCBI lineage: Eukaryota > Metazoa > Chordata > Lepidosauria > Squamata > Agamidae > Phrynocephalus > Phrynocephalus guinanensis. The sequence goes on along the minus strand of CM074745.1, from coordinate 7,150,269 downwards.
ATTGGAAGCCCTAAGATGAAAAATGCCAGCTGAGGTCCACGGCCATAGTACTGCAAACAATCCGGTATTGGATATGTTTGGCCTACTGTGTGTCTGCAATTCCAGGGACTGGGAAAAGAAAGAAAGAAAAAGTTAAGGAGAGAAATGCTGTATTTGCTAAAAGAAGTTTAGCCCAGCATTACTTGACCTTCCTTTCAGCCTTTGAATTCCCGGTGCAGCTGATTTTGGCTAAGCCTACTTGAAACTGTGGCATGGAGGGACCATGGAGGAGAAAAGAGACATACTCCAGAACAGATGGACTTGCACAATGAGCTCAGTGGCAGATGGTGTTTAGAGGATTTCACTGGCATGCCATGCATGGTTTTGTGTGTGTGTGTGTGTGTGTGTGTGTGTGTGTGTGTGTGTGTGTGTGTGTGTGTGTGTGTGTGTGTGTGTGTGTGTGTGTGTGTGCGTGCACACTTATTATATCACAGTGCACCTGACTTCGCTAGGGTTGGAGTACTGTTAATTGCACCCATTTTTACCCGTGCTCTTGCCTCCCTACTTACTTCCTCCCTGCTTACCTCTTCCTATTATTTTTCTCCCTTCTTCTATCCCAGTCTTAACTCAGCCTAGTATTCATCTTTAGCCACACCGAACTAGACCTCCTTATTCAGAAGATTGGGAATATCAGTTTCACAGGTGCATTTATGTAATTTCTAGAGTCAAAAGGATGGTCTTTTTACTTAGACTGTTAGAAATTTCCTTGTTGTTGCATTAAAAGATTCAATCAACATTTTAGTCAATGGTTTGCAGTATTGCAATAAGGAACATTTAACATTGTTCAATTATTTAAATAAAACACCCACCTCTGGTTTATGAATGCGGGATATTGTGCTTCTTTGTCCATGATTCAAAACACCAGGAAAATGATTATGCAGTATATCATAGTGGTCATGACTGGTGTGACAACTTGGAATAGTGTGGAACTGATGAGTTCCAATGTGACTGACATCTTTGGGCATGGGTTGGCAATGGATGAAGTTTACTTAATCTTCAGTGCAGCTCTTAGGAGTTGTTAAGCTGGGTCCCACTCCACTTCTAGAACTTTCTCTGCCAGCAGTTATTTCCTCTGGCCTAGCTGCATGGAGAGATGAGATAATGTAAGGCGATGTCTCTCAGCTGCTACCAGTCCCTGTCTCTGCTGTTGGAAGTGAGCACAGCAAGGTACAACATTCGCCTTACCCTCTGATATCCCCGGTGGTTAGCTTTTGAAAGAAAGAAGCCAAAAAAAAATAGAAATAAGTAGTGTCCCATAAGAAATAAGGCAGAACTCATGCCTTATAATTGGTGGTTAGCTTGATATTTTTGCTTCTGGAAACAATGAAGATAAATCTGGAAACTCCCACATCAGTATTACAATGCTCCTATTTTGCAGATTGCATGGGTTGGCTGTTGTACATCTCAAACCATTCAAGGCTTCACGTTTCAGCCTCAATGCCTTTAATTTGGCACAGGGATGTACGGGGAGCCAATGGAGGTGAGATAGGCCTGGGATAAAGAAGAAAAAATTGTCCATCTTTTTTTTAAGGACAAATGGGATGAATCTTGCTCTAAAAATGAGAAATCTCTCTCATACACACACACACAAAACACAATTCGGTTGCTTTAAACTGGAACAGTGAAAGAAAGCCTTTTGTTTCTCTGTCAGTGGTGCTAACACAACTGGGAAACTCATTCCAAGCACCACGTCAGCTACTCACCTTCACATCTGGTGCTCACACCCAGCACAAACACTTTAAATGTGTCCCAGTTAAGCTCTTAACATCCTTGTAATCACAACTTTCAAATACCGTCATCCTTTGTTGAAAGTGAGATGAAAATAGCAACTTATTGAGATTTTGGTCACAGAGGGTTCTCAGGCTAGGAAATAAATAACCTTGCAGGGTTTAGTCTCCCGAGCTTTGCACGCCTTTATTTGAAATAATCTTCCCAGATGGCAAAATCCAAAAGGACTTATAGATCCTTAGCTCTGTTTGCTGACAGAAGGTACATATTATTAGACAAACTTCTCAAAACAAACCTGTTGGGAGTTGGGTCACCATAATGAGCTGTGTCTGCAAGGGAATGGCTACTGGGGAAAGTGGTTACTGATGATGACAGTTGCGTCAAGGGAAAAATAGGCAGGCAATAATTTCCGGGAATGGATGGTATTGTTTAAAATGTGTGTTTTCTTTACCCTTTGGATTTATTTATCTAAAACCCCAGGCTGGAGACAATGATTAAATGCTTAGATTCTAGACCCATTGAGTTGACTACTCTGTTATTGGGCCTACTGGGCTGGGAAGATTTTTAGGTAAAGATTATGCTATTGTGTTATGCTTGTTCTCGTGTGCATGCTTTTATTGTTTTTATATGCTTTTATTTTGGTTTTATGTGGAATGTATTTTGTATTTTGTCTGGTCAGTGACCAAAATAAAGACGACCACCACTACCACCACCTCCTCCTCCTCCTCCTCCTCCTTCTTCTATTTATCTAAAACATTTTTAACCTGCCTTTCTCCTTAAAAAGGACTCAAGGCAGCTTGCAATAATTAAAATACAGTATTTAAACTAACAGTGAGTATATAGGATGCAAAAAGATCAAATGAATACATTATTAAAAAAATGTAAGCAACAACATAACACATTCAGTGTAGTAAGGTACAAGAAAATGCCTGCCTGAGGAGAAAGGTTTTTGCCTGCTTCGGGAAGGACAGTAAAGATTCTCTCCTGGGGGAGAGAATTCCAGAGTCTGGGCACAACATCATAGAAAGTCGTCCTCCATGTCTCCACCAAATCACAAAGCAAAATGCTGCTTATATACCACCCCACTGCCTTTAAAGTGCTCTCTAGGCAGTTTATATTAATTATATTAATTATAATTATAATTATAATTATAATTATAATTATAATTATAATTATGTATATAATTATATTAATTATAAATTTAAAGCACTCTCTAAACAGTTTATTTAATTATGCAAGCTACACATTGACCCCTCCTTAAGCCAACTGGATAATCATTTTACCAGCCTCAGAAGGATGAAAGGCTGAGTGAACCTTGCGTTGACCACCTGGGATTGAACGCCAGGATGTCAGCGCACAGGTTTGGATGCAGTACAGTAGATTAACCACGCCACCACAAGAAAAGGCAAAGTTGAGTTCAAGGAAGAAGAGGAAGCTAATGTGGTGCATTAATTTGCCCCCCAACTTTTTCAAAGTTTCATTTCCTAGTCAAAGGAGCTTCCATTTTAGCTTCATTTTGGCAGCCTTTGCCTTGGGGGGTGGGGGTGATTTTTAAGCTTTTCCTAATAGTGCAAAATGGTTAATGTTGATGTGTTTATTTTCTAAGAGCATTCTGCATGTATATATTTTTCCTTCTTCTCTTCCTATCATTCCTTTCTTATTCTGACAAAAGGGCTTCAAATCACTCATTGGATGCTTTCTAATGAACCTCACTTGAGTTCTCTTACCTCTTGCACTACCCATCATGGCATAGGAGCAACTGAGTACGCTCCTTGCCCTCCCAATACAGCCAAATGGTTTGGCCTTAAGGCCCCCTTGTAATTCTTGCAAGAAAAGCTCTAAAGTGAAGCAAAGCAAAGCAAAGTGGTCTGCTTATATACCGCCTCATACCCCTTCAAGTATTCACTGGGTGGTTTAGTTTTCATTTATCGTATGCAGGCTACACATTGCCCCCCCAGAAAGCCGGGCACTCATTTTACTGACCTCAGAAGGATGGAAGGCTGAGTCGACCATGAGCCTGCTACCTGGGATTGAACCCCAGGTCATGAGCACAGTTTTACCTGCAGTACAGGCATTTAACCACTGCACCAGAAACATGAAATCCATCTCTTCTGTACAATTCTGGGTGGCACACAGTTATGCCAGGGTGACCAATCATGGTCCCAAATCTGGCCTGGAAGTCTCTACTGATTGTCCTTTTAATATCTTCTTGAGCTTTATCATCCACCACTCTGCAAACTAAGCATGGGAGTCTGACCGTGTTTAGTTTGCAGCCATGACTGCAGCAATGACTGTGCAATGATGGTTTCCCAACCATTCCTGAACTGTAAAGAAACCACAGCAGGTTTGGGCATCCCTTATATAAGGCTGCCTGGCCCCTCCCTGCCCAGCCTTGTAGGATGCTAGTTTTTTGCCTCAATCCTGATGGGTGGGCAAAGAATCCCTGCCTCTGGATTTTCTCTATTGTGGAGGGGCTCGTGTGCTCATCCCTGACGGTTGGGCTAATTTATGACTACTGCCCCTTATTTCTGACAGTCTTTTTTATCATAAACAGCTCCATGCCAGACAGGGGCACCCTTCTCTTCTCCATGACGGGCACGGCTCAGATTTCTTCATAAACTGAATTGAGTAGATGTCATTTTAAAACAAAGCAAAAACAAAAGGAATATGGATAGGGAGAAAACTGAGATATTCTCCAAACAGGGTCACACAAACAATCCAAAACTGCACAACCTAACCTCTAGTTAAAGACCACAGAGTAGCTTGGTGTGATGGTTATCTCCTTTGTTCAAAGAAGTTCTCTCACCTGTAAGACAAGTTTTCTGCTATAAGACAAGCAAGCATAAATAAATAAACACCCCGGTATTTGAAAGAGATAAGTGTTATTGGACTAGGTGAGTTGTAATAAAGTGCTTGATCCTTGATTAATTTGCAGGCCTTGTTCTATCTTCTCTGCTAGTTTATCTTCAATCCCCAGCTGCCAGTGGCCTGTATTTCCAATATGTTGTGTAAATAGTCCCCCTCATGCCGTTAAATGCTTTTTTTAAAAAAACATCAGGTCTCTCAAGTAATTTATATTTTAGTATGCATTCCACACAGAAGACAGACTGAAACAGAACTGTGGGACCCATTTCTGTCTCTGTGTTCAAATATCATAAAAGCTGGTTTATGGGCATTTAAACACTTTCTATACATATTGCATGTGGTCTGTGCATAGGCAAATAAGGGAGGGGTATAAGTAGGCAAATAAGAGTATAGCACTCAATGTTTTGGTGTGTTGTGTCTCAGTGCCTGTGTATGTTCAGTTATTCCGTCCAGTTAGCTAAACTATGTGTTGATCCATTTGTTTAAGAAAGTGATTAACACACCTTTCCATTATACTGAGGTCAAAGACTTAGTCCTCTAAAACAATAACTTCCTAAAAAGTAGCAGCACTATTTAACAGAATGATAATACAGTACATGGATCCAGAAACCAAAACTAGAGTTACCAGTATACAGTTTAATTAGTATAGAGTAGATAATGGTTTTTAGGAATGCGAATTTCAGCTTTAATACACTCAAATGTGGAAGCAGGTGAATGGAGAGATTTTTATTTTTCCTACTGTGGCCTCCTGGGCCTGTCGCACAATTCCAATCTATTATATACGACATCTACCCACAAGACACATCAGGCAGATGCCATATGTCATCAGTTGGGATCTTAGTCTAAAATATTGTTATCAGTAGTCTGGTGTTCTCATCTTCTGTATGTGAACTGTCAGAATCCTGCTAATGACCTCCAAGAATCATAAAAGAATATGTGCTGCTCCCTATGCCTGGCTGTTTCTCCGAGGGCTTCGTTTGAAGATATATCACTGGTGCTCTAGACTGGCAAAGGAATATTGTGATATGAGATAAGGAAAGAGGTGCGGAGAGAAAAGGAAGTCTAGGTGCAGACTTGGTTTGCAAATGAATAATGCAAACGGGAGTGCTTAAACAACCCTGAACTTCCACTGATGAGCTCATTCTAATATTTATTTTCTACCCCACATACCTTAATCTTCTGTTATTCCAGAGTAGCTGATCCATATTTGAAGGAAGGACCTCCCCACATGTACTGTTTTATTGTATTATTTTATACTGTTTTATCACATTTTATTTTAATTGTACTACAATTTGGTTAATAACCGTAAATAAACATTCATTCATTCAAGTTTAATGGACTTAGTTCTGAAACTAGAGGGAGTTTTTTCTCTCTCTCTCATTAGGGAACTGAAAAGTGGAGTTGACCTCTTTTGTTTTGTTGGGGTGGATATTTGCCTGGCCATCAGCTCAAACCAAAGATACTGGAGAGACAGAGTGAACTAAAGCCACCTTTTATTAATCATTCAACCATCTTTCCTCTGCTATTGTGGAATTTTTACTGACCTTTGGGCCCAATTCAAAAATAATATTTTCGATAGAAAAAGACAAATCGTTGTTTGAAAAGAATTGCTGCATTTAAAAAAAAACTTCACTCCCACAACCACTAAACACACACCCCTTACACTTGCATCCAATTTCATTAAAACTGGGGGGAAATAGTACCTAAATTTACTTTTTGCAACAAAATGTCCAGAATATCAAAATCACGAATGTACTTACTAACTGTCCACTGTGGACGTGGTATATTTTTTGTGCAGTGGAGGGCTGGGGAAACCCCATAATACTTTTTCAAATATGACAATTGCTGTGATTGAAATACTAAGACAGAAACTGGCATTGGACCACAATGGAAACTAAGCTATCAATTGAACTTTACTTCACCACAATGTTCAGTGGCTTACTATTAGGAAGGATTTTAAGGAGAGGCTGGATGGCCATCTGTCGGAAGTATTGTGATGGGGTTCCTGCATGGCAGAGGGTTGGTCTAGATGGCCCTTGAGGTCTCTTCCAACTCTATGATTCTATGATTCTCTGATTCTAAGAGCCCAGAAAACCATTATCTACAAATTCTCCTCCTATTCAACTTATTTTGCATCCCTTACTCAGTAGGCAAGGAGCTCCAGTTTAAAAGCTGGAAACAAGCAGGCTTGTGCACAATTTGTGGTTTTTATTTGAATGACAAAATACCCAAACAAGTACTTAGAAAAAAAGAAAGTGTTACCATTTAAGGTTATCTCTGAGGAAGATAGATCCTGCATTCTGCAAGATGCTTCTCATAAAACTGCCCTTTAGAGGTTATTGGTGTTCTGTTTGAAGTTTTCTCTTAGGAAACAAATGCCATGATCAAAGGACCTCAACCATATGGTAGTCCTACTAAAGAAGGATTCAACATGCACCCATATTTTAAACCTGCAATTGCCACTCTTGGCTGAAGTACACAAATAGGCAGTTCAGAATTTCAGAGTTCGGCAAGACTTAGAGATGGAAAAGTGAGCAATTGTATCAGGTGAGTAACAGCCATAATAAAAAGTCGCACACACACTTTTCACTGTTAGGTCCTAAAAGAGTAATGACATGGAAACATATCAGTCATAAATGTACGGAAGAGAAAGAGAGATTATGAAATATCTCTTCAGAAATGCATTTTGCAAGGATTAAGCCTCTTTGTTTCCCTTCCTAGGAAAATTATTTCCTCATGCCGCTGATGTCGTTCAGAGGGACATCCCTGAGGCATGTTCCAAGGCAAGAGAAAGAACATGGTAGTTGCTAGGCAACTACCTTGCTATTTCTAGTCCCCACCCAGGAAGCACAAGAGAAGCATTGATGGCCACTAATCCTATTTAACACCAGTCTACCACAAGAAAACAAGTGTTTTAGATAAAGAACAATTGGGCAATAACTGTTCAAGAATTCACAGATCCTGATGGCTCCTGTAGGGAGACGATGAGCATCTCAGCAGTCCTGCAAGGTTGCTCATTAACCTCCCTGCCTTGCAGTCTCAAATGGTTTCCCAAAAGCATTCTAAATATAACTACTGTTATTCCAGATGGGTACCTAATAACTGATATTCCAGAATTACTCATGTAACTACACTTTTATAGGTTTCTGGCTGTTTTCTTATTAAACCCCCATTGTACTTGTTGGCATCATAAATACAGAGGGTAAGCTTCCATAAAATATTATGCAAGCATGCAAATGTATAAAGAGTTTAACTTCAGATAGTCAGTCACACAGTAACTAAATGGAGGGAAATCTGATTTAAGGAGCCGTGCTGCAGTGGTTGAATGATGTACTGAGTAGAGATGGGCACGAATAAAAAAAATGGTGTTTCGTTTGTCGTTTGTCGTTTAGGTGGTCCGTTTTGGTTCATTTCCTTTTTTGTGAATTTTTGCAAAAAAATCATTTTCGTTTTTGTTCGTTTGTTACCGTTTTGTTACCATTTATTTCATTTTTTGTGATTTTTTTTAGCTTTTAAAGCAGTTCAATGTATTGCTGTAACGAAAATGAAACAGATGACAAAATTTCTGGTGTTTCTGTTCGTTTCGTTTCATTTTAAAGATAAAATTTGTTTGTCGTTTCATTGCGTAACGAAACAAAAAAACGAAAATGGAAATGAAAAATTGTTCATTTCGTGCCCATCTCTAGTACTGAGCCTCGTGGTGCAGTGGTTAAATGCCTGTACTGCAGGTAAAACTGTGCTCACGACCTGGGGTTCAATCCCAGGTAGCAGGTTCATAGTTGACTCAGCCTTCCATCCTTCTGAGGTTGGTAAAATGAGTACCCAGCTTGTTGGGGGAGGGGGCAATGTGTAGCCTGCATACTGTAATTAAACTGTAAAACCACCCAGAGACTACTTGAAGTGGGGTCCAAAGTGATTCAGATCGATTTGGCAGTTTTGATGTCTAAAGTGAGTAGGGAAAAGCCAGACTGTGTCGCCAATATAACCCAATAAGAAAAGGGCAAAGGTGGTGCGGTAAGTATTGGTGAGGAGTTGGGCTTTGCTGACTAACAATTTTAAGATGCAATTTGAGGCAGGAACTTCAATACCACTCTCCAGTCACAATGCTTGCAGGGGCAGACAGTGCAAACGCATTGAATATACCATCTTGTCTGCAGCATCAGTATCTGCTAATTCACTTAGGCTGCCCTTTTTATTTGTTCTTTTTTATTTATTTTAGATAGATAGATAGAAATATTACCTACAATGCTAGAAATATACATTTCTAAAGTGAAGTTACCAGAACTGGCCACCACAGGGAGGCAGAGTCAATGTTATGTATAGTGATTGACAATGAAACAGAGTTTGCTATAATCCAGCAGTCTGAAACATGTTTTTGTTTGTTTGTTTGTTTGCACTATGTGGTGGGTTTTCATGGCTGCATGCGCTCAGGGGATGTGGGCACACACAACTCCCCCCCCCCCCCCCGCACACACACACACTTGTTCCATCAAGACTAAACAAAGCATGGTCATGATGGGTGTACAGGGGAGGAGAAGCCCCACAGAGAGGAAGGGAGAAGACTGTGTATGGCCCTTTTTACACTACCCCTAAGATCCGCTGGCCACTTAAATTCGGACCAGAGATCTTAGGGGTTCGTCCCTCTTCCTCTGTCCCCACCCCCCCTCTGCACTTCCTGGTTGCTGGCTGCGTGAGGGAGGGAGAAAAAGAGAAAGAAAAGCATGCAGCTCACCTCGTTCTGCCTCTTGTCTCTGTAAGGCCATCAAGTCCAACCCTCTCGTCTCTGTAAAAGTAGCTCTTAAAGGGGCGGGAGCCAAAAAGCAGCAAACAGAAGCGAGGAGAGCCCCGCACTCACTATCGTTGCACCGCATCAAAGATTTTTCACCTCCAAAGAGAAGGTACAAGAAAAGTGCGCTGGGTCGCGCTAAAGTGGGCGGGGTCACACTTAATTGTCTGCAAACTCCGGAGCTGGTGGGGAAACATTTTTAAGCTCCAGAGCTTGCAGCCATTTGCAGCGGAGCTTAGGGGTCGTGTATAAATGCCCTATATGCTTGGGCATGGACCTTCAAAGGAAGTTTGTCCGTTGTGTCTCGTTTTCGTATTGGTCCGTGGTCCAATTGATTCTGTTTACTCCAGGAGACACAAACTACTCCATAATCATTTTAGTTCTAGTATACATTCAGGTGTGTGTTAAACCATTTTTAAGCAACTCAGTGGTGGTTTTACTACAATAATATGTTGTTTCAGCATTTTCACGTGTTGTATTGCTGGCTGCTTTTTGTGTTTTAAAGATCTTGTAGGCCACCACCAGTCCCTGGGTTGGGAGAAAAGGGGAATATAAATAACAGAAGTAAATGGAAAGCTTTATTTTTAATTAAGCCTTTTCCACAAAGAATTTATCAGAGTTAGCAATTGTTTTAGCAGCAGTTACATTTCTAAGAACGATAGGAAAGCAGCAGGAGCAGCCCATTCGGATCTTACCGTATTATTAAAAAATTACAAAATTCAACACAGAAGTACCAGCCACTACAGGAAGCCCTCTGTCTCTAATTGTTCTGAATGTAAATAAAATAAAATAATAAAATTGAAAATTACTCCTAGCAGTTGAAGGAGTAGCTGCCTCCTTTAACATGCTGGGAAGCCTTTTCAGTAGAAGTCCGAACAAATACCCTTTCACAGCCACTTAATACCTCGTCCCTGAACAACACTGATTGATTCTGTTTACTTCAAGAGATACAAATTACCCCATAATCATTTTATTTTGCAAGCAATGCTTATGTTTGACTCACTTGTTTTTTAAGGGGGCAATGGCATCCAATGTCTTATTTTCAGGATCATGGAACATGGTGACCTGTAATTAATAAATTTCTTCTTTTTTTAACCTTGGTTGGATGCAGAAATTAGATAAATCATATTGCTGTTTTCTGCTAAACGGCTGCTTCAAGGTTCTTCCATGATGGACCTGATGATAGTTTGTTTTCACGAGAAGCAACAGCACACAGCAGGAAACTAAAGAGACAGTATTTCATAACTACATGCAGTTTTCCACAATTGGCAGTTTAGTTGTTTAGCATCAGGCTCTGTTCTGGAGGATGAAATTGCATGGGCAATTACCCAGCATTTTTGAATAGTGTATCATCTAGCAGGTTGGGACCAGCGTTGACGGTACTGATATTTGGTTTTCATCTACTGCTCTCTTGCTCTTTCTCTCTCTCACACACACACACACCCTCACTTTCTCTCTCTCTCTTTCTCTGGGTTTTACTCCAAGGCCGCTACCGCAGTTCCTTGAGCAGCCGCTTTTTATTTTGCATCACCTTATCTCCTCCTGCGGTCACGTGGTCGCTACAGCAGTTCGGCAGTCCACACTTCAGCGGTTGCTTAGCCATCGGCTTCCCCGTTTGCACTTGCCTGAACCGCTTTAAACTACGACAGGGAAACAGCAGAAACAGGGGGGAAACCGAAAAAAGGTGGCGTAGTGTGTCCACAAATACATCCAACCCGCTTTAAAAGGGGGTGCAGGAACCAATTTAAAAAAAACACCACCCCCAGTGGTCGTTGCAAGAAAAACTGACACAGTGGTCGAAAATGGGCATGGCCAAGGGGGCTCTTCAGAAACAGCGATTTGAAAAGCAGACTGTGATTATTAAGGTGATTTGTCTTTAAGGAAAAGGCGTTTCAAATCTAAAGTGCAGTAGCAAAAATGTCATTCTTACTTGTTGATTGGGAGAAAATAAGGCAAACAATCTATGCAGAGTTTTTAAATGTAAAATAAAATTGATCTCATAAATGCTCAGAGTTTATTCAAACTACATGAAAAACAATCTCAGCATTTCACTGGCAAGGACAAAACATTGTTATGTCCATCCTCTCCATTTGTGGAAAAGCATCCCTTGTCTCGCTCTCAGGGGATGATTTAATCATCATCATCAAGTGGCGTCAAGTCACTTCTGACTTCTGGCAGCCCTTTTTTCAGGGATTCCCAGTCCTCTTCTATATTCAAATGTGGCAGAAACAAAACTGGCAGATATAATTTTTAAAAGTCTGAGACTTGTCCTGGTGAAGAACAACAATGTGAATATGGAATTTGGTTCTCATTCTCTTCTTGCAGAAAAAGCGAAAGTTGGGTAGGTACATAATGCGGGGTTTCAAGGAATGTGAAATATTTAATGTGTGGTTTTACCATTGCCACTTTCCAGTGGTGTCCCATGGCCAAGTGGGGATTCAAACTTATGTCTCCATCACTCTGTCCACTACTAGAGCATACTGGATAGACTATCCATTGTGTTACTTAAGAGCAGACGCCCAGGAGGACAATAGGCTGCTGTTTCGAAAGATGTGCTCATCATCATCATCATCATCATCATCATCATCATCATCATCATCATCATCATCATCATCATCATCAATAATAATAATAATAATAATAATAATAATAATAATAATAATAATAATAATAATAATAATAATAATAATAATAATAATAATAATAATAATAATAATAGTCCTAAACACTTGGGAAGCATTCAACTAGTGATTTGTAAAACAAAATCCAGTGTAATTAGCTGTGTAGTAGTAGTAGTAGTAGTAGTAGTAGTAGTAGTAGTAGTAGTAATAATAATAATAATAATAATAATAATAATAATAATAATAATAATAATAATATAAGCAGAACACTCTTTTTGCTTTGCTTTTGCTTCAAAACGGCCCATGTATTTGCACCCTCAGTCTTTTGACCTTAAAAATGGATTTATTCTGTAACTCCTGAAAAAGGGACCAACCATTAACAATGTTTCTTAGAGAAATGGCTAATCCCCGATTTGTAACCTAATGACTTGTCATGATTATCACAGAGAGAATTATGACTACAGGTGGAAAATAAGCAGCGAGAATGAAAAGACACTTTAGGAGGTCATTTTCGCATTAGTAATGAGGCCAGAAAAAGACCTGTGGGAGAATAAGGCATCAAAGGAAGCCACAGGGATAATAGTTCTCCCAGGTCTTTTACACATTATGTTATTATCTGGGCAGCTTTCTCCTAATGGTCAATTTCCCCTCTTATTTTTCCTGCATCTTTGCCAGGCTGACACATTGTACATTGCCGTGCAGCTAAGTGACGCTGGATCTATGTGGGTACCATCAGTGCAGCAGGCATTATGGAAGGAACATGGCTCCTTTGCATTTCGCTCCTCTCAGCGGTGGGCCCTAAATCATCTTCCACCTTTGATGACGCTCAGAGAGAATGGGCAAATGGTCCTGAGTGGGCAGGCTTTCTGCCTGCAAACAGAACTGATATGAGAGGAAATGCAGGGGTGGGAAATTACTGCACATTCGGATGGGGATGCAGTTGTAAAATGAACCAGCAGGGCTTGTCTTGAATGAGTCTCCCACCCAAGATCCTAACAGGCCACAGAAGAGAGGAAATCACTCTCCCATTATTATTAAGAGAGAGAAAGAAGCCCCTTTAGCTCAGTCTTTAGAACGCCATGGCATTGGATCTAACTGTCCTGGGGAAGGTCACCTTGTCACACCAGTTGAGATTCACGGCATGGGGAAACACACCTGACATCAAGATTCTGCTCATTTTGGAACAGTCAAATATGTGTGTGAAACAAGTTACTGTTCTTGGACCGTGACAGAGTAAAAAGAACAAAATTGGCTGGGGGTGGGTGGGAAATACCACATCCTGTGGTGGGATTTAATGGGATAGGTTGAATAGATAAAGGTATGTGAACATTAGAAAAATATGTAAAAATGTGCATTAATGTCTCTTTTGATTTTCAGACCTGCTGGGTGTGGCTGCGCCCCTCATGCACCTGACTTTACCCTTGTGAATAAAACCAAAGCAGCTGGAAACATTTGCTGCGGAGGTGTGGAGGAGGACAACTACTGAGCGGTCCATGGAAACGTGTGCGCATGCACACATACACAAAGCCTCACATCCAGCTGTGAAACAAGGATAGGAAGAAAGCTTTGGTGGGAGTTGGGGAAATGGAAGGAGATGAATATGAGGAGGTATTTCATATCCTTGTAGGGACTGGAAAATAGTGTGTAGCTGATTTTGGTTAAGGTCTTGGAAAGTTCTTATTCAGTCTAGTTCAACCATGAAACTCATTGAGTGATCTTGAACTGTTAACATCTCTAGGTAGCCAACCTGTGCTAAAGACTGAGCTAGAAGAACACATGCTTCCAAAAGTCTTAGAAGAAGAGTAAGATATTAAAAAATGTTATTAAGGAATTGCTTTTCTGTCATCATCTTTTTCTGAAGAAGAACCAATTTGTAATGCATATATGGAGACATTTTATTAGGAAAAAGCAGGGAAATGGTGACATTAAAGAAAATGTTCACCAAGGGTTCCTAATTGTGCTTCATGGCAGAAAATGGACATTCCAGGACCTTATGATCTTTGACTTGTACTTACACCGGCACCCATCACCGGCATCAGCAGATGCACTGAAGTAAAAGAACTCCCCCCCCCTTTTTTTAAATGCTGTGAGATTCACCGGCATTTTTCCACTTGGTTGTGTAACCGGGAAAGAGGAGTTAACGAAGCAAAGAAAAGGCGAGCAACAGCTGCTGAGTGCTGCTACCAGGCCAGTCACTTCTGCGAATATCTTCAGAAGGGAAACAGAAATGCCCAGACATGTGCTGGTTTCTGCTTCTCCTTCCCTTCATTCTTATTCTCTGTCTTTTTCTTGTGATTCTCTCTCTCTCTCTCTCCTGCTTAGGTTTTGTGGAGGATGCCTTAAAAAACAACACCACAAAACTACCAGTCCCTTAATGCCTTGTAGCTCCCATGGCTCTTAGGAAGCTCCACTTGTTTCCTTCTTTTTCATGCTTAATGGCTGTTGCTGAAGGGGGAAAGGCTTGCCAACATAGGCATGCTTATCTGAGCATTTGGATTTTTTAAAGGTACCAGAATTCCAGCTGGGAAAGTCCTGGTGAATTCTTGTAGTTTTAGTGGGAAAGCACATTGGCTAAAATCGTGTCTGCTCCATTTTGACAGAATATGAACGTTAAAATTTCAAAATGCAGCAGGATCTACAATGGAGTTTAAAGCCCAGTTGCAGTCTTACACATTTGGGCCAGATGCATGTTCCCATCTTCTATTGGTGGCTGTGACTGGAGATAAAAGCAAAAGGACATAGGTGGAGCTCTCTAATGTTCATGGGAACTGGTCGTTTTTTGAGAGGCACTTTTTTTCCAAATCAGAAGAGAAGCCAATTCCCATAAACCTTAAAGTACTGCATCTATATAGAACTTTAAAAGCGCCACCCAAGTCCTCCTTCTTTGTGTGTAAAGGCCATTGCTGCAGAGATAAACTTACTGAGGCAAAGGATGGGGAATAAAACTCTTCTGTGAACATGGATGTTTTGCTGAAAGTAGCAGAATTCTGGCTGGATAAATTCCTGTGTTGTGGAAAGTATGGTAATCAGAAATCCGGGCCAACAAGATATGACTCTATGTTGACCTTGAACAGGACTCTTCGTAGGTCGTCTGTGCCACCATACCTGTTGTTATCTCACAGTGCAGTGTTATCCTGCAGACTAGAGAAGCTTAGCTTAGGAGTTCAGTACTGATTCAGGGACACAAAAGAAGTTTACTAGTTTTCAAACCCTCTACCATCTCCACTACACCTATGTTTTTAATCTTGGGGCATCTGATTGTTCCATATTCCAGTATTCCTTAATTATCTAACACATCTTGACTTTTAAAAAATCTCCAACATTTACAGCAACATTTGGGGTGTTTTATTTATTGGTTTGTTTTGTTTGTCCTATATCCTAAGGGGATATTTCAGCTTGCACAGTCGTAGGTCTTATAAAATGCTCACAGGACAGGACTAAACCTGCAATGTAGACCTACAGCATTGACACCTGAATAATACAATGTCTCCAAGTTCCAACCTCTTCTCACCTACAATTTTGCTTTCTTTAAAAAAATCCAGACCAACCAACCAACTAACTAACTAACTAAACAAACTAACTAAACCTCTGCTTATGTGTGAATTTTGATGCTAAGAACATGAAATTATGCACTCACCTCTGATACCCTCTGGAAATTTGGCCCCATTTGGGTTAGGATGGCTGGAATTTTCAGTAGGTTCAAGACATTTAAGAAGGGTGCTTGCGGCCCAACCTCTCACCCAATAATTATACTTAGAATTCAAATGGAGTTATCAAATAGCTCAGAACTCACTCTCTGCGAGTGATTTTGTCTGTTTGTTTCGGTCCTGAAATCCTAGTTCACGGAAGTTAAATTATTCAGAGAGATCTTTGACTATAAGCAGTAAACACTGGACTGAACTGTGTATATTTTAGAGAACATGCAAACACATGCCACTTGAGATGTCTTCAAAGTTCTCTTTTAAAAAACAACAACACATAAAATGAACATTGTTAATTTTCAGACGGTGACGATCTGCCTTTGAAGGGAGGGAGTGTACCCTCTGTTGACTGAACGTTCTTGGCTCTTAAAAAGTGATATAGAATGAGGGGTGTGTGATGGTTGCTCCCACAATTTATGGTGGATTTAAATGTAACCTGTCTGAGACTTCAGTCGGGGTTTATAGATGGCCTAGAGTATATTAAAGAATTCTCAGTGGTTCAAAACCACACGTTCACCTCTGCTTAGAGTGACAGTGTATTAATGAGGTCACCCGAGTTATTTCACTCCAATTGCTAATCTATTCATAGCTTACCATCAGTAGGAGAAAACCCAAGGTCTCTGTTAAATCGCCCTTTGCCTCGATACTTAGTTGCAAACTTGGGGCTGTAGATCATGTTCTTCTGGCCCTGGGGATAGATCCAAGAATGAAGAAGGCCAAAGAAATGAAGGCAAAGTAGAGTGGCTTGAAGATAAATTGAAATCATGGGCATGGTTTTAAATTATAAACCACTTGGTTTAAAACCTGGCATTAAAGATGGGCACGGAACGAACATTTTTTCGTTTCCGTTACCGTTTGTTGTTTCCGTTACGTAACAAAACGACAAACGAAAATTGTGATGAAAATGCAACAAAATGAACAGAACCACAAAAATTGTGGTCATTGCATTTCGTTTCCATTAATGGCGACACGCAATGAAATGAGCTGTTTTAAATGTTAAAAAATGCCCTGGACATCTGTAAAAACACAGCGATAATTATTTATATTGTCTGATAATACCTATCAGGGGGGTTGGGGTCCTTAAAACGTTTGTTTTTGCCTTCTCCCATCACAATGTATTTTTCTTTTCCCTTTAAAATGGATGTCACCACCAGCCACAAAATGGAGGCAAGCCATGTGATGGGATCATGTTTAACCAATAGCATGCCCAGGTTGCAGACTGGGCAGGCAGGTCTGGCAGCCACAGAGGGCATAAAAAGCTCTGGCAGCCCCCATCCTCCTTGCAGTTTCTGGCGGGAGTTAGGGTGGGATTGCTGTCTCTGCTGCGACTCTAGCTTCAGTCCTGCAGCCTCCCTGTGTGCGTGTGCTGCGTACCTCTCGGTGAGCACCCTCCCCTGCCCCGCAGTGCAGTCACTCTGCGGCTGCCTTGCACCCTGGGCAACGCCTGCCGCTGCCTTTGCAGCCTCCCTGCATACCTAGTCTATACTGTGTCTCTGCCAGCATCCATTTTTTTTAGTGTTTTCCCTCTGGTCTGGGGCATTGGAGGATGCCTGCGCACGGAAATGCTTTAAAAATCACGCAAAAAGCGGGTAGAAATGACAAACGAAAAAACGAAAAACGGTAACAAAATTTTTCAAAAAATTCCCGACAAACGAAAACAAACCGAAACAGACCTCTCATCGACAAACGAAAAACCAAAATGCCATTTTTCTGTTTCGTGCCCATCTCTACTTGGCATAAGACATCTATGTGCTTTTTGGGAAAATAAAATGGACTTTGGCAGGGTAGTTAGACTTGGGCCTAGTACTGCTCGTCTGTGCCCTTGGGGGAACTGAGCATCTTTTTTCTACTGCAAAATGGGAACTGTTTCCACAAGGACAGTGTGAGGGCCATCAAGGTAGATTTTATAGTGTTTGTGCAAGTTATATGACACGTTTCCTTGCCCAAAATTCTGGATCAGTTTATAACAACAGAATAAATAAAATGCTACCCTGAGCTAGGAGAAAGGCAAAATTAAATTTAATTCGTTTGCAACAATCCCTCTAATTTTCTGTCTTGTTGTGCAGGATCTTCTCTCCCAATGGAGGGACTTCATTCAAAATGGCAAGCAAACAAATGGGTTGTCTTGTCTCTGTGGACTGCCCTGATGGAGCTCTGGACACATGCAGAGCTTAGAGAGAACCTTACTCATATAGCAGGGGTGGCGAACCTTCGGTACTCCAAATGTTTTGGACCATAACTCCCAGAATTCTGAGGCTAGATGGCTAATGACAAAGGGATTGTGGGAGTCATGGTACAAAACATATGGAGTGCAGAAGGTTTGCCACCACTGTCATATAACAAAATGTTCCACTTATATACTGCCCCCTGATTTCGGAAGCTAAGCAGGGTCGGCCCTGGTTAGTACTTGGGTAGGAAACCACCAGGGAATACCAGGTGCTGTAGGCGCCTGGAGTAGGAACTGGCAAGCCACTCCAACATTCCTGCCAAGAAAACTCCATGGACTTGGAGTCACGAAGAGTCAGTCATGACTGTAATGACACAACACACACAACACTTAAAGCATTCACTGGGCAGCTTGCAACACAATTATGCAAGCTAAACATTGGCCATCCTTAGTGAGCTAGGTATTCAATTTACTGACATTGGAAGGCTGGGTCAACCTTGAGCCAGAAGCCTGAGCATGGGTTGGACTCAGGTCACAAGCCCAGTCTTCATTGGAGCCCTGCAGTTTAACCACTGCACCACAAGGTGGACACACAAATTTAAACAAAAACACAGAAGACTGTCTCTGTTGCTGCTCCAAAACTCTGGAACTCCCTCCCATGAGAGGTCAGCCTAGCCCCATCTTTACTGTACTCCTACAAGTCTGCAAATTAGAGATGGGCACGACCAGAATTTTTTTTTTCGAGTTGTCAGTTTTTCGGGATGGGTCCGTTTCGGGTCGTTTCCGTTTTTTGTGAAATTTTTCAAAAATTTGTCGTTTCGTCATGTCGTTTGTCATTTGTCGTTACCGCCGCGATTTAGCGCGACTTGACTTCCAAGAGCATGGGGTTAGGGGGTAAGGGCTAGGCTTAGGGTAATGGTTAAGGTTAGGGTGGGTTAGTGGGCTGTACCTCTGGGTGCCTCTGGCCCACTAAGAACACAGTGTACTGGCGTATGGGTTAGGGTTAGGGTTAGGATAAGGTTTAGGGTTGGTGGGCTTTTTATGCCCTCTCTGGCACATCCAGAAGTCTCAGCAAACCCTGGCCATGCGATTGGTGGAATGGCTCCAAAAATTTGCATGGTCCCATCCCATGGCCAGCCCATCACTGCGCGTGCGCAGGTGTAAAAAAATAAAAATAAAATAAAATAAAATCAATGGAGACGTTTTGTTGCAAGAAAAACCCACTGTTGCTACTGTAAAAATTCAAGCATTTAAAATAGCTAATTTTCGCATGTTTCTGTGGTGCTTTGGTGGGTTTTTGGACCACGATTTCAAAAAAAATATTGCGGTCACCATTTTGGATCCCCCCACACTGCATGGCAAATGGAGATGCCGAGGATGCCCCCTCCCAGCCTGGTACCAGCAAGTCTCAGCAAAACCTGGCCATGCGATTGGTGGAATGGCTCCAAAAATTTGCATGGTCCCATCCCATGGCCAGCCCATCATTGTGTGTGTGCAGGTGTAAAAAAATAAAAATAAAAATAAAATAAAATAAAATCAATGGAGACGTTTTGTTGCAAGAAAAACCCACTGCTGCTATTGTAAAAATTCAAGCATTTAAAATAGCTAATTTTCGCATGTTTCTGTGGTGCTTTGGTGAGAGAGAGAGAGAGAGAGAGAGAGAGAGAGAGAGAGAGAGAGAGAGAGAGAGAGAGAGAATTTAGAAGAGCAACTTGATCATTCTAACAGGGCTTCTCTTTAGTTACGTTTCAGCTCATCTCACACTGCGTCATTTCTCAGCTCATTTTCATGGTTTTACTACCAAATAGAGATGGGCACGACTTAGCGGTATTCCCGTTTCCGTTTCCCTTACTCGTATCCGTTACTCTACGGAAACGGAAACGGGAATTACTCCGCCAGACTTCGAGCTCGAACTGACGAATGAACAATTTGGTCTGATTTGTCATGCTCGTTACTTGCATCGCGCAATGCCAAGCGGCACAGAAAAAAAGTTTTTAAAAGTTAAAAAAAAAAACCGATTCCCGGCCCTAAAAGTAGGCGAAAACTGTCTGAGGGCACCTACCAGGCCAGAAGGGTGTTTTATTTGGGGGGGGGGTTCCCTGCCCCACTCTCCTTGGCTATTGCTACTGCTGCGCTGCTGGTACCAGGCTGGGAGGGCGCATCCATTTGCCATGCAGTGCGGGGGATCCAAAATGGCAACCGCAATATTTTTTTTGAAATCGTTGCCCAAAACCCCACCAAAGCACCACAGAAACATGCGGAAATTAGCTATTTTAAATGCTTGAATTTTTACAGTAGCAGCAGTGGGTTTTTCTTGCAAAAAAAAGTCTCCGTTGATTTTATTTTATTTTATTTTATTTTATTTTATTTTATTTTATTACACCTGCACATTTGCAATGATGGGCTCGCCCATGGGAGTAGACCATGCAAATTTTCCACCAATCGCATGGCCACTTGGCCAGGTTGACCACAGAGACTTCTGGGATGTGCCAATTGGGCATAAACAGCCCACTAATCGTAACCCAAACCCGAACCCTAAGCCTAACCCATACGCCAGTACACTGTCCTTCTAAGTGGGTCAGAGAGGCACCCAGATGCACCCCAATACTCACCCTAACCTCACCCGTAACTAGCCTAACCCTAGCCGTTGCGCTAATCCGTCTTAACCCTAAGCCAGATCTACTTGCATTGCACTACATGCAAGTACGTGAGACACAGCGGGTGCAAAGAGTCTGCCAGTCCGTCACTTGTGGCTCTGGCTGACTCCTGCAGCTCCCTCCAGGAGCCCGCTACCCCCTCCCCAAACCAGTACTAACGACAACGAAAAAACAAAAAAATGAACCGACTAATTTTTGCAAATTTTCGCGAAAAAGGAAACGAGCCGAAACGGGACCGGCCCGACTAACGACAACTCGAAAAAAATTTTTTTCAAGTCGTGCCCATGTCTACTACCAAACATAGTTTGTCGAGTTCTGATCTGGGCAGGCCAGAAAGCAATCAAACCCTCACTTTGCAAAGTGTTAAACTCTCTGTTGGTCTGCTCCTTCCCTATACTTGGCGTGCTAGTGTGCTTGTGTTAAGTGAGCCATTTGCCACCCCCAGTTTCCCAGTGCTAAATTTAGGGTTGTCTGCCTTGGGACAATAGGCATCAAAGCACGCACATGTTTCCAGAAATACGAGGCAAACACTTATTTAATCAAAGAAAGCTTTCAGGGAGTCGGAATGTTGTGAAGCAAAGCCCACCACATTTGTTGTGAAACGGGAACAGTGTATCAACCAACTCGTTCTTTGATCTGTTCAGATGTTGCAGCCCCCACCGACCCGACAGCAAATATCCAAAAGGTGACAAGTAAGCAAATAGGATGTTTGCGTGTCACCCACCAGATTGCAAGGTGTTTTTTTTTACTGTCTTTTCTTTCTGCATGCGAAAATACAAATGTTGGAGAATAAATGGACCAAAAATATGGCCTTGAGTGAAGTTGGCTATCTTTAAAAGATAAATTTACTGGTTCTAGATCAGAGGTTCTCAACCATTGGGTCCCAAGATGTTCCTGGACTGCAACTCATCACTAACTGAGCTGGCCAGGATTTCTGAGAGTTGCAGTCGAGGAACATCTGGGGACCCAACAGTTGATAACCAGTGTTCTAGTCCATCCCATAGTTCTTAAATCTCTCTCAGGGTGGTTTAATTCAGTGATACAAGCTACACATTCAAGACACACACATACCAATCAAGCTAGGTAGTGAATTTACCAATCACAGACGGATGGAATGAGTCAACCTCGAGCCAACAACCTGGGTCTGGGATTGAACTGAGGGTATGAGTAGAGGTCATTGCAGTACTGTGATTTAACCAATGTGTCATGAGGCTCCTTTTTCAGAGTATGTTTGGTCAATTGAGTTCCTACTGAATTTGGTACACCTCCCTCAGTTACTCTTGGACATCCCCCCTTAGCTTCTTCCTCCTCCTTTGGGAGTCCCAGGATCAAGTTGCCCTTCTCCCTCTCCTTTGGCTTCACTCTCCTTCCACTCATCTTTCTGACCCCCCTACTAGCACCTCTTTTATATCTTTCACATACATACTCTTCTTTCCCCTCCTCTATGGTCCATGGCTGCTATCTCACCCTGGGAAGATCCTGATCTTCTGAAGGTCTGGCTTTTCCTCTTCCTTCCGTCACATGACTGAAGACTGGGATAGCAGTTCCCACGTACAAAGGTGTTTTTTTTAAAAAAAGTGCAGTTCAGCCCCATGGCCAGCAGGTGATGCTAGGATTTTTAAAAAAGGATTAGCTGGTTGGTGCTAGGGCTTGGGGAAGTTAAAATAAACAACACCAGATCCAGCTGCCTGTCACTAGGAGGGTGGTGGGAAATTAAAAACAAAACAAAACAGCGCTGATCAGCCCCAGGAACAGCCAGCCCGCGCTATGAGAAAAACAGAAGAAAGAAAACCGGATCATCTATGGGGTCCCACACCATCTGCCTCTTTAGAAGGTGAATTTTTTTAAATGAGGCAAAAAATTCCCTACCTCTCCAGTAAGTCTTGGAAACCTCACTTAAGAGGGCATTACAGGATTTTCTTTCTTTCTTTCTTTCTTTTTCAAAAAGCCCGGTGGCCGTGGAGACAGCATTTTTTTGGACACAGTTTATCTACAGTTATAATCTGCATTTAAAGGGATGTGGAATAGGGGCCTAGTTTCACTGGGGTCTCTTCTTCCATTTCTGTGGGCAATGCCACCCTCTGTGCTTGGCAGCCCCGGCACAAGGCTCCCTTTTGTCTGGTTCCCCAGCAGCTTCCCCACAGAGATGACTTCGTAAGTGTCCTCTGCAGATGTAGAAATGAAATAAAATGATATGAAGGGCAAGATACGGTAGTGGTTCCCAAACTGTGTGCTGTGGCATGTCAGGGTGCCACCAAACCTACCTGAGGACATGGTGGAGTCCTCTGAAGAACTTTTATGGAGTCCATGAAAGTACTACAGTAGGACCCTGGTATCCGCTGGGGATTGGTTCCAGGCCTTCCCATGGATAATGAAAACCGTGGATAAGAGAGAATGCCTGTCCACCCACCCCCAAATTGCTGTTTCCTGACAGTAGATTGCTTTATGACTACTGTTTTGAGACAGTAGCTTGCTTTATGGCTGCTGTTTGTGACAGTAGCTTGCTTTACAGATGCTATTTGTGAGAACAGCTTGCTTTGTGGCTGCTGAATTATTTATTTTTTTCCCTCTGCCAACTGTGGATAACTGAATCAGTGGATATGGGGGTCCTACTGTACTCAGGTCAGGTTTTCCGCTACAAAAGATTGTATTGGGAAAGCTATGAGTGGTCACACAATCCAAAAAAATTTTGGGAACCATTGAGATCTGGGATAAGCTACACAAAGCCTCAGCTCAGCTTTCATTTGTATAGCCTAGTCACAGGAGTTGAGCAATTACATTTGATGAGCACCTTCTGTAGCTAATTCAACATATCTTTTCAAGCTGTGTTTTGTTTGGGGGCGTTTTTTGCCTTGTTTCCTCTTGGAAATTTGTCAATTTACAGATAAAATACGCAATCCTTCTAGAACGTCGGTTGTGTCAACTAGGCAGAGGGGTCTTCGTGTGCATTTTTCAAAAAGCTGCAGGCTTCTAGCTCTTTGCCGCTATCTGTATCCGCATCAGCATCCCTTGTCACCACCGACTGTGTGTCACGCACGGCATAGTGACAGACTTGCATAGCAGGAAGACCCAGAAGTTCAAGCTAGCCTTTTTGTGGGTCAGCAGTCTCCGAAGAAAACAATGTCTTGCTGTCATTTAGGCAAAAGGGGAGTTGTTGGCGCTGGGGAAAAGCGTATGCAAACTCTCTCTTTACATTATGCTCTGTTTTTGTTTTCCCTTCTCTGCTTGGTGACAGGTTTTCATGGAAAATTTAATCCATGAGACAGAAATGAATAGACCAGCTCTCATTTAAACTGTGTCCAGGAAAGCCAGAGCAAGGAACTAGAGGGGGAGGAGTTTGTCACCAAGGGGAAGGAGGGATTATTAAAAGCTCGTCCCATAGATGTTCTAGAACAGTGGTTCTCAACCGGGGTGTCCCCAGATGTTCCTGGACTGCAACTCCCAGAAGTCTTCATCACTAGCTGAGCTGGCCAGGATTTCTGGGAGTTGCAGTCCAGGAACGTCTGAGGACCCACAGGTTGAGAACCACTGTTCTTGAAGGACACATCCATGATATGAAGGCAGCTGTGATCCCACCACAACCTCCATCAAAGAGGGGCAGCGGGGACTCTTGACTACAGACCCCATGGGCGTAATGCTGTCCCTAGTACTCAAACTTTTCTTTATTATTCCAGTAGGAGAAGAATGTCCAAGGGATGATGTGGTGCTCACCAGACTCACCATCTTGACAGTCCACAGTTAACAGGCTCAGTTCATCTCAGTAGCTAGTGTTTGCTCTCAGTCTCCAGATGTACCTGAGTTCTGATCACTAGCCTGTTAACATAAGAACATAAGAAGAGCCCTGCTGGATCAGGCCAAAGGCCCATCTAGTCCAGCTTCCTGTTATCTCACAGTGGTCCCACCAGATGCATCTGGGAGTCCACAAGACTAGATATCTGTTTCCTGATACCACTCCCCTGCATCTGGCCCTTGAAGTACCCCGGTTTTAAAGCCTGGAGATTACACATCTCCATCATAGTTTGTAACCTGTGATGGATTTTTCCTCCAGGAATCTGTCCAATCCCCTTTTGAAGGTATCCAGGCCAAATACCATCACCACATCCTGTGGCAGGGAGTTCCACAGACTAACAACGTGCTGGGTGAAAAAATATTTTCTTTTGTCTGTTCTTACTTTCCCAGGCTGTGGTGTAGTTTGCTGCACTGCGTGGAGCCAGATAAAATCTTTTAAGGTGGGAAGGTTTAGCAGATGAATGAAGAGCACCTTCTTGGGGGGGGGTTGATCTTGGGGAGGCTAAACCCAGTTCTAGTCTTATTTCTGTGGGTATGTGAAAAATGAAATATTTGGATGTTTTGTGTTGGCCTGCGGTGCAAAGATGAAAATGCCTGAATCTTTTGTTCTATGAGGCTTGCAAATCCTAACAAAAAGTGCCATGTGGTTGCCTTATGACAGGGCTCTTCAACTTTGAACAGGCCAAGGTCTACTTTTTCCGGCCCAAAGTGCCTGAGGGCTACTACACTAAAACCTCCTCTTACGAATTTTATCTGTTCCGAGCACATGCTCATAAGTAAAAACTTTTGGAAGTAGAGCAGCAGTTTCCCATAGGAATGCATTGAAAACCAATTAATCTGTTCTGGAGGGAACAGATTTCAATGCACCATGGCCCTTGAACTGCCCCGCTCAGCTGAGACAGTGGGCTGGCAGACCCAGAACTTTGCTGGGGCAGTGGTGGTCATTGGGATGGGGGAGGGAGGGTTGGAGAACTTATCCCCTCACTTATAGCCAGTGGGCTACTTTTGAACCTTTTGCAGGCTACCAGTAGCCCGCGGTCTACCAGTTGGACAGGCCTGCCTTATGACAAGGTATTGCTTGTTTCCAGGAGAGACAGGATCGTTGAAGGCATTCTGTGGTTATTCTGTCTGGCAGAGCATTGCAAAGTTTTGGACATCCACGCACAACCAGCAAAGCATTTCTTTCTTCAATTAAGTTTGTATGAAGAATGCAAGACTCCATTTTGGCCAAAAGCGATCTCAAAAGAGATGAGGACTTACTTTGACTTTCCCCCGAGTTTTGCTCATTTTAATTAACTTGCAGCTGAGCTGCGATCTTGGCAGGGCTTTGATCTTACAAATTCAGTTTTTGTAAAGTGTATCACAAATGCCGATCGAACAGTCTCTCCATCCTTAAAAGAAATGAAACTTTTCAGTTAAAATGTAGACCAGGTTTAACTCAATGTTCCCCAGATGTTGGGTACTTTTATTTCCCTTGGATTAAATCTAGAGGCACAGATTCTGTCCTCAATGTGCTATTGGCATCCCACTCCTCCAGCTGTTGAAATGCAGGGGGTCCTGTTATCTTTCTGCTATCTTCCGTGGGAGCTCCGGTTGGTCAAAATGGTACCTGAGATCATGCCCAGAAAGTACCATCATCATCTGTAATGAATTAATTTAGGGATAACTGTAATGAAATACAGTATGTAGTTACACAGATACATTGCAGTGCAACAAGTAATTACTTTCAAAAGTTATTAGATAGATAGATAGATAGATAGATAGATAGATAGATAGATAGATAGATAGATAGATAGATAGATAGCGATCATTTTTATGTTGTACGGACCCGCCCCATAGGCGATTCTGTTAAGCAAATTTCCCCTATCTCTGGAATTTTTTATATTGTACAGATTTTATGTTATACAAACTGCTTGTTAGATGAGGGCCCGCTGTGTTGATGCTTTATTTATTTATTTATTTATTTATTTATTTATTTATTTATTTATTGCCCATCTGGCCAGGAGGCCACTTCCTATAAATTAGCCTTTAGAGGAAATCAGTTGTGCATTTATTTAGTTTTTTTTTAGTTCTTCCCTGCCTTAAGCAAACCACAAGGCATTAACAATGCACAGCACAATGAATTACTTGCATAGATGGAGCAGTGATAACAAGGGCACCAATCTGGCTGTCCAAAAGAAATGAATAATACAACACCTTCCTTTTTTAAACAGAATGCACCAAGCTTTGGTTATGCTTGCAGAATATTCCAGTGATCCACAACGTTACCCGCATCTCCCCGACTCTCTCTCTTTCTCTCTCTCTCTCACCCCATTCTCTTTCCATTTCTGCCATCCATCTTTCGCTTTCACTCTTCTTCTTCCTTCTATGCCAGGCATGTCTAAACTTCAGCCCTCCTGATGTTTTGGACCACAACTCCCAGAATTCCAAGCCTGTGTTTCCAATGGCAAAGGACTGTGGGAGTTGTGGCCCAAAAACATCTGGAGGGCCAAAGTTTGGACATGCTCGTTCTATGCCCTTAGGAACCTCCCACCACCATCTTGAGGGGCAAAAGGCAGGGGATGCACCCAACACATTGACCCTCTAGGAGAAGCAGCGCTTTCCCCAGAGATTGACCCTTCTGAAGTGACACAGACAAATGCCATCTCGGCTTCTATGACAGATAACTGACCTAACGAGTGGATAATGGACCTAGCCAAGATGTCAGTTCAGCAGGTCTGAAAGAAGCACAGAAACCCTATACATGTCATAGGGTGTGCGTGTCCAGAATTTAGCTTGCTCTTCAAATAGCCTTTCCTTTAGGCATCATGTTTCCCGAGGGCTGAATTGAGTTGCAATTGCTCTCTGGCCAACAGGCCACCACAACCGCTAATATTATCATCCTCCCTATTCTGGCAATCACACAAATAGAATGGATGGAATGAATATCCTTGGAGAAATGAGGCCGGGCAAGAACCTGGTGGACATGTCCCCACTGTGGTTTGCAATATGGGTCGTGTTAATGAGGTTACAGGCATGTTGAGTAACACTTGCACTGAGTATCAAACTGACGTGACTGGGGCCATGCTTTAATGCCCACATTCTTGCTTTCATAGGCGGTTACTTCACGTCCTACCTCATTCTGCGATTACGTTCGTTCCGTGACAGCGTTGTTCGCGGCCACATGGTTTTGTCCCTGTTCAATCCCTGTTTTTGTTTACCCACGGGCATGATTACTTGTATCGTGACAACTGTTACTTCATGTCCTTGATTCATGACAATTACTGGATTTCCCTGGCTTTGTTTAGCGTTTTTTAAATTGTCGGGCTTCCGTTTTTCGATATTTCGAATCCCCGCTGTGGGCATGTGGGCACAGGCAGCTGCAATGTCACCACTTGCCACAGGTGAGCGGCAGCGGCGGCATGGACAGTGGGCCAAGACACCCTCGCCCTGAACTAAGCAGTCTGCAGGCTGGCAGGCGAGCAGGCAAGGAGAGCTCAGCCCCGCTTCCGGGACCCGAGGAGGATGGACCTACGCCTGACAGTGGCTCTCCACCTGTCCCTTCAAGAGCTGCCTCCTCCAGCAGGGACAGCTGGGGAGCCGAGCCTGGCCTGGCACAGGAGCTCCAGTTGGCTTTCTTGGTTGTTGGAATATTCCTAGAGCGAAAGGGGGAAACAGCCATTGCTGTTACTTCACGTCCCTTGTCTCGGAACAGAAACCGGGAACAAAGCATGACAAGAGAATTCCCAGCTCAGGGGCAGGTAGGGTTTGTTGCACTCTGTTCCCGGTTCTGGGGGCATGGCTGAGACAAGGTTTTGTTGTCACGCTATGGACGTGAAGTAAGATTTTTTCGTACCGGTCCCAAGCGGGACAGCAAAGAGGGATGAGCGGGACGTGAAGTAAGGCTCATAGTGCATGAAGCAGAGTCTCTCTCTTTCTTTCTTTCTCTCTCCTTCTCTCTCTCCCCCCTGCTCATTCCTTCCCCCCAGCCTCGTTCTTCCTCTCCCTCACATTAATAACGTCAGGAATAAAGACAAGTGACTTCTTAGCCTCTCGAATTGCACAAAGAATGACACAAATTGAAGAGCTTTAGAATAGATGTATTAACAATTGCCAAGCCTGAATTATTTTTTTTCTAGAGATAGAGTCACAATGAACTAACTCAGGGATGGTCTTTCCTCATCCCTGAGTTAAATAACCATAAGCATAAACTGAGGCACAAGCAAGGAACACAAAGAAGGCAAGTGACAGATTACAGCAAGGGGCGGGAAATCATTTAGCAGATTGGGGTGGGAAATGGGCGGGCGGGGGGGAAGATCTTCCCTCCCTGTGTGAAATGTAATGCCAAAGCATGTATTATTTTTAGTAATAAAATGTCCCCCCTCCCCCCCCCCCCCCCGCAAAGGTTCTTCAGCTCCCTTAGAATTCCTTCAGTCCCGGGAAAACCCTTGGGGTGCTGGAACAGGGTTGGGTCTTAAATGTCTAAAAATCACTGCTGCTAATCCTGACCATTATTGCAGACGTGATTTCCACATATTTGAGGCATCCTGTAGCCATCCTGCTGTCCTCAAAAGGTTTATCGAAGGGGGAATCTTTGGGTATGGATCTCTAACAAGTCTGGATTTAAATCTCCTTCTCTAGTTGATCATGTGTGTGATTAACAAGAGCTGTGTTGTGATCCCACTCATAAGTTTCCTATACAGTAGGCAAGTACAACACAGGCTTTTTTTTCATCTCTAAATCATACCACCAAAATATCTCCAAAATTGTCTCTCTCTGTCCTACACAAACACACACAGAGACAGGCACCAGCTATTATCAGGTATGTGGCAAATTCAAGCTGGGATCTATTTTTCTTCCATCCTTCATGGCTAACAGCAGTTATTAATGTGTAGATCTTAGATCTGAAACGTAGCCCTGAGGAAGCTGGAGATGAACGAAACTTCCTTCCGGCACCACATTAGCTACCAACATAACAATAGAACAGCAGTGGTTTCCAAACTGACACCAGTGTCACTTGGTCCTTTTATACAAGGCTCAAAAAAGAGAAGTGGGTGATAATCAAAGGAAGAAACCGTCCCCAAAGCTGGTGGAGTGCTTATTTTGTGCACACACAAAAATAAACCTGCACAACGTCAGCAAACAGAACTCACGGCTCCAAGCATTTTGTGATGATAAAGCGTCACATTTCTTCTTAAAAGTAATGCAATGCTGCTATATGCTGCTGGTGTGCTTAGTTATAGGTTAAAGAAGTCTACAGAGTTGGTATAGGCAGGAACGTCTTCTTCTTCTATTCACAATTTACTACAGTGTATTAATGTGGTTGCTAAGGCTAAGATACATGAAGAATTTAGCAAACAGTACACAATGTTACTGAAGAACTCAGTTCTCATAAAGAATACCCAAAAGAGGTGTCAACAACATATCCATCATAATACAAAGTAGAGATGGGCACGAAATGAATTTGTTTTTTGTTTTTTTGTTTTTTTGTTTCATTTCCTAATGAAACGGAAAAAAGTGCCCTTAAAAGAAAATGAAACAAAATGAAATCGAAATTTTCATTTCGTTCCGTTTCATTTTCCGTTTCTCCCTGAGCTCCTTGCCCTCTGAGGATGCCACAAAGAGTCTGATGAAACATCAGGAAGCAAAACTTCCAGAACACGGCCAAACAGCCCAAAAAACTCACAACAACTAGTCTTGGAACTAGGTATGAAGCATGGATACTAATGCAGGTGAAAAATGTGATAAACACAGTGAAATCACGACGACAGAATGATTTGAGCATAACTTGGGCTTGAACAGAAGAACATCACTTATATTTATCCCCCTGTGTTAGCCTTTGCTACCCTAGATCTTCCTAGATGGATGGGATTTCAGCCTTCGTTGTGCTTAATATGTCTAATGGAAGCAGCAGTCCAATAACATTGGGGAAGCCAAAAGTTTTCCAGCCTTGTAAAGAGATACGAGTTAATGGATGACTGTCAAGTTCTTATGATTATTCCACAGAAGTATCAGTATCCACCAATCAACTGCCTGAATGAGCAAACAATCTATTGAGCTATCAATCATTTTTCTGGACAGCTTTATGGTTCTACTTGTTTGACTGACAGCACTTCAACAATACCTGGAGAATGACAAGGTGTACAAAATGTATTGCCTTTCCAGGGTCTCTGAAAAAGCATTACCCCAGACTTACATAAATCCAGCAGGGAAAGAATGTCGGTCCACTTTGCAGGCAAAATGTGTGTTTTTCCACCGAGGTGTGACTCTTCCCTAGGAAGTCTGGTATCTACCTCTCTACCTCTCTATCTGAAAAGGAGCAGTGTTAGTCCCTTGCCTCTTGGCATTGCTAGTTGTTTGGCCACTGTTCGGGAACTCATGTTCATATAAAAAATAACACATTTTTTTTAAAAAAAAAATGACAACCAAAGTGTTTCAGAAAGTACTGAAGGGCCTTGAAACAGGATGCAAAACCAGAATAATGTAATTCAACAGGAACAAAAGAAGAAAAGCTAACCTCCCCCATCCCCAAAATGCTGTACTCTAAAGATGGATGGTGTCATCATTGCAACTAACATGAACTTGACCAGTCTCCGGGAGACAGTGGAAGATAGGAGGGCCTGGTGTTATCTGGTCCATGGAGTCATGAAGAGCTGGACACGACTTAATGACTGAACAACAAATGGATTTGTTATGCAATAGCAAAAGTCAGGATCCTGCTTGGATTTTCCTGAGAGAGGACTGATCTGTTATGTGCATGATTCTTTCATCACTGTTTGTGCAAGGAGGTGCTAGGTCGATGCAAGGGGAAGACCCATGGCTTGCAAATAGGACCATCTCTGGCTCTTGCAACTGTGAGCTAGAGATCATGTGGAATTGCAGAGCAAGTGCAATCATGAAACACACATATTTGGCAACACAATAATGACCTTATCTCAGTGGTTTAGGCATCTAGCTGCAGAGCCACGGGGTGGGGTGGGGGTTCAATTCTCCGCTCAGCTTCCTTGGATGGGGACGGACTTGATGATCTACATCAGTGGTTCTCAACTTGTGGGTCTCCAGACGTTCCTGAACTGCAACTCCCAGAAATCCCTTTCAGCACAGTGAGTGGTGGGGCTTCTGGGAATTGCAGTTCAGGAACATCTGGTCATAGTTACCTAAAGGACCACCTTCTTCCATATGAGCTTACCCATACTCTAGGATCAGGCCAGGAGGCCCTGCTGAAGATGCCATCCCTCAAAGAGGTAAGGGGGGTGGCATGTCAAAACAGGGCCTTCTTGGCAGTTGCCCCCCCCCCAATTCTGGAATACCCTCCCTATGGAGATCCACCTGGCGCCAACACTTTTGGCTTTTCAGCGCCAGGCAAAGACCTTCCTGTTCGGCTAGCATTTTAATTAGATTTTTTGGCTGGACACATGAGCAGCAGGGTTTTATCATTTGTATTGTATGTTGTTCTAACTCTATTGTATTTTATCGTTTTAATAATTTTATAGTTTTATAGTTTTTAATACATTGTGGTATGCCACTCAGAGACCTCTGGGTAGTGGGGCAGCTATTTTTTTTTGTAAATAAATAAATAAATAAACATCTGCAGACCCACAGGTTGAAAACCACTGATCTATATGGTCCCTTCCCACTCTACAGTACAAAGATAAAGATGATAGTGGTGAGGGAGGTGTCAACATTGATTGATGGACCTTCTTGCTTGGAGATCCCCCCCCCAATTTGGACAGAATACATTTATAGCTGTTTTCTGAAAGGATAAATGCACTCTCGAGAGTGTTAAAAGTAGCTCTTCTCTGAAGGAGCTCTTTGCGCTCAGGGTGAAACACGAGTGTCCCACACAAGATGGTATAATAAAGGCCTGCGTTAATTCTGCTGTCGCCTTCCTCTGCTTCTGCTCAGCATATGAAGTGGTTTTGAGATCTGTGAACCACTTTAGACAGGGAGCTTTTGAAGCAGCTCCCAGACAGGAGCCACATTAGATATGCAACCTTTGAAGAGACACTTAAATGGCCTTGGACAAACTATCTATCTCAGCCTTATCTCCCCGTTTGTGAAAGCAAAAGGAAAATCATTTTGTTCGTGGAATTCAGAGCTACATCAGCAGCGGGAGCCAGCATGATTTGTGGCTTAAGCTGTTAGCACTGATTTTAGCAGTGTTTCAAGTGGTGTTTTGTGCTGGGATCTAAATGGGGCCTGAGGGAAAGAGGAATGGGGTAAAAAAACGTATGGGGCATGCCCTCTTACAAACATACTGCTTCAACATGCAGGGACCATGTGTTCCGTCACAGAAACCTGTCCTCTATTAAGAAGCTAACAATTCTGTCTGGCACATGGCTCCTTTAGAGATGTGAAGGGTCCTCAAAAAAAAAAAAAAACCCTCAGTCTTTTATGGAAAGATTTTCAAGAGAACACTGGCTTCTGTGAGATTTCTCACCTGCAGCACAAAAACCAGACAAGGAACACTTTTAAAGGTAAACCTCCACAGATCACTAAGGGATGAGGGTGTGGGGGAGGTATGGTGCTCTGCAGTCTGTAACTTGGACCCCACCTGGAGTCAGAGGTAGAGATGGACACGGAATGAACATTTTTTTGTTTCCGTTACCGTTTGTCGTTTCCGTTACGTAACAAAACGACAAACGGAAATTGTGATGAAAATGCAACAAAACGAACAGAACCACGAAAATTGTGGTCGTTATGTTTCATTTCCGTTAATTGTGACGCGCAATGGAATGAGCTGTTTTAAATGTTAAAAAACGCCCTGGACATCCGTAAAAACACAGCGATAATTATTTATATTGTCTGATAATACCTACCAGGGGGGTTGGGGTTCTTAAAACGTTTGTTTTTGCCTTCTCTCATCACAATGTATTTTTCTTTTCCCTTTAAAATGGATGTCGAACCAGCCACAAAATGGAGGCAAGCCATGTGATGGGATCATGTTCAACCAATAGCATGCCCAGGTTGCCGACTGGGAGGGCAGGTCTGGCAGCCACAGAGGGCATAAAAAGCTCTGGCAGCCCCCGTCCTCCTTGCAGTCTCTGGTGGGAGTTAGGGTGGGATTGCTGTCTCTGCAACTCTAGCTTCAGTCCTGCAGCCTCCCTGTGTGCGTGCGTGCTGCATACCTCTCGGTGAGTACCCTCCCTTGCCCTGCAGTGCAATCACTCTGCGGCTGCCTTGCACCCTGGGCAACGCCCGCCGCTGCCTTTGCAGCTTTCCTGCGTACCTAGTCTATACTGAGTCTCTGCCAGCATCCATTTTTAAGTGTTTTCCCTCTGGTCTGGGGCGTTGGGGGATGCCTGCGCACGCAAAAAAGCGGGTAGAAACGACAAATGAAAAAACGTAAAATGGTAACGAAATTTTTCCAAAATTTCACGACAAACGGAAACAAACGGAAAACAGACCTCTCAATGACAAACGAAAAACCGAAACACAATTTGGTTCGTGCCCATCTCTAGTCAGAGGAAGTGCCGAAACAAACACTTTCAGGAGAACCACCAGAGGCAAAAAGGACTTGGGGTCCAAAGGGGCCTGTAACCACCCACCAATATCAGCCCTGTGTTAAAGGGTTCCAGCTGGCACAGGTCAATGTGCAAAGTGTTCTGCTTATATACCGCCCCATACCCCTTCAAGTAGTCTCTGGGTGGTTTACAGTTTCATTACAGTATGCAGGCTACACATTGCCCCCCCACAGCTAGCTGGGTACTCATTTTACTGACCTCGGAAGGATGGAAGGCTGAGTGAACCTTGAGCCTGCTACCTGGGATTGAACTCCAGGTCGTGAGCACAGTTTTACCTGCAGTACAGGCATTTAACCACTACGCCACTAAACCAGTCCATATGTGAACTTACCATCCCAAAGAAAGGAAATTGGGTTTAGACATGTAGTAAACTTGGGATAGGAGGCTAGTGGCACTAACTGAGCCCCAATGTGAATCATCTGGATAGGAAGCAACAGACGCTCGACTAATCCTTCCACCTCTGTTCCCCCACGTTAATAAAGTCTTCTTCTAGTAGAAACAAAAATCTTGGCTTCATGGAGCCAGTGGCTGAAGATGCTACCTCCAGGCAGAGCATTTTAAAATGGCACAGTCCTGCAGATGAGTTTTCCTTAGGCTGGATGCTTCAATACGTGCTTCATTACAAGTCATCCCTAGGCAATGTGGCCACTGGTCCAACATCTCTCTCTCTCTCTCTCTCTCTCTCTCTCTCTCTCTCTCTCTCTCTCTCTCTCTCTCTCTCGTGTGTGTGTGTGTGTGTGTGTGTGTGTGTGTGTGTGTGTGAGAGAGAGAGAGAGAGAGAGAGAGAGAGAGAGAGAGAGAGAGAGAGAGAGAGAGAGTGTCTTTGACCATCGACCAAGGCTTTGGGGAGCAGATGACTGGAGAAGAAGGAACCATCGATTTGCCGAAACTTCCCTATGTTTGTCACAGAGTGAGTGCATGGTGTTTGCTACATTTGTGCCAAATTTGGTGCTTGCCCAAGATCCAGTTTCAAAGTTATACTTACTTGTTTGGGGTTCCCCCAGCTTTTGAATTGCTTTATGGAATGCCGATTGGCTCTGTTTCACAATCTCAGTTCCTGCACTCTCATGCAGCAATAATGCTACTTGAATTTCATAGGATTGGGGAACCTTTCCAATGCTATGGGAGGAGGAATTGGAAAGCGGAATTGGGAAAGGGGATCCCTATCCCTTCTCCATTAAGGGAAACGGCTGCTGGATTGGATTGCAATCACCTCTGTGCTCAATGAACCGACCTTTGGTCTGATCCAGCAACCTTTATGTTGTTGGGGTTATTATTGTGAAGATGGATGAGATTGTAAAAGATTTTGTAGCCAACAGATGCCAAAGAAATGATTGATGGTGCCCAGTGTGATATATAGCCAGGGTTAACCAGTGCTGGGATTGACATGGTTGAAGATGGCAAAGCAATTACTTATAGTGCTATTTTTAAAATGCACTTCTTGGTATTCAGAAGCACTCACTTCATGCAACTGTATACTCCTGCCAAGAAAACTCCATGGACATGGAGTCACGAAGAGTCGGTCAGGACTGTAACGACACAAAGCACACACACACACACCTATTGGCTTTGTGTTCTACTTAAGCTCACAGAAACCTGATAAATTTGTTCATCTCACTTTTCTACACTAACCCATATGTTTTCGTAGATATTGTATCACGGCAATATCTTTCTGCTGCTATTGAGATAGCTACAAATATATTGAAATACTAATAAAACAGTTTGGGTAGCTTCAGGGAACTATGGCGCAGTATATAGAGCAATATCAAACCCACAGTGGGAATGGAGGTGTAATTCCTTGGTGGGTTGAATTTCTTTTGATGAAAGCAGGGGGAAGGGAAAACACAGATGTGACCCAAGAGAATTACATCTATTAGAAACTTGAGGCGATAAAGAAATACAGACATTGATTGCCTCAAAAGCCCCATCCACTGTGGTGCGAAGGAAAAGAGAACTCGCTCTTTCTCCCAATGATCTAAAACAGTGGTTCTCAACCTGTGGGTCCCCAAATGTTCCTGCACTGCAACTCCCAGAAATCCCTTCCAGAACAGTGAGTGGTGGAGGCTTCTGGGAGTCGCAGTCCAGGAAAATCTGGGGACCTACAGGTTGAGAACCACAGATCTAAAATGAAAATGACTCCTGATAATTTCAGCCACAGGTACAAGAATGATGGTGGTAACCCTGGGTTAGGTGTTAATACCAGCACTATTATGAGTACTGACGAATAATATAGTACTAATATTGAGTACTAATACTGATAGACTGTAACAGGAATGTCCAAACTTCATCCCTCCTGATGTTTTGGACCACAACTCCCACAGTCCTTTGCCATTGGCAATCTAAGCTTAGAATTCTGGGAGTTGTGGTCCAAAACATCAGGAGGGAAGAAGTTGGACATGCCTGGGCTATAAGAAACTTTCCCATGAATCAGGTAGCTGAAGTGCATTTTTCCTTCCACCGGTTTATTCCACACTGCTCAGGACCAGCTGTGTTGTTAGATAGAGTAAGGCAGGGTTGTCCAAACTTTTTGCCAGAAGGGCCAGATTTGGTGAGATGAAATACAGACATTGATTGCCTCAAAAGCCCCATCCACTGTGGTGCGAAGGAAAAGAGAACTCGCTCTTTCTCCCAATGATCTAAAACAGTGGTTCTCAACCTGTGGGTCCCCAAATGTTCCTGCACTGCAACTCCCAGAAATCCCTTCCAGAACAGTGAGTGGTGGAGGCTTCTGGGAGTCGCAGTCCAGGAAAATCTGGGGACCTACAGGTTGAGAACCACGGATCTAAAATGAAAATGACTCCTGATAATTTAAGCCACAGGTACAAGAATGATGGTGGTAACCCTGGGTTAGGTGTTAATACCAGCACTATTATGAGTACTGACGAATAATATAGTACTAATATTGAGTACTAATACTGATAGACTGTAACAGGAATGTCCAAACTTCATCCCTCCTGATGTTTTTAAACCACAACTAAAAGCCCCACAGTCCTTTGCCATGGGGCAATCTAAGCTTAAAAGATTCCGGGGAGTTGTGGTCCAAAACATCAGGAGGGAAGAAGTTGGACATGCCTGGGCTATAAGAAACTTTCCCATGAATCAGGTAGCTGAAGTGCATTTTTCCTTCCACCGGTTTATTCCACACTGCTCAGGACCAGCTGTGTTGTTAGATAGAGTAAGGCAGGGTTGTCCAAACTTTTTGCCAGAAGGGCCAGATTTGGTGAGATGAAAATGTGTGGGGGCCGAGCATTCAGTCACATTTGGCCCCCGGGCCTGCCCAATCAACATTTGTAGGAGGAACATTGGTGCCGTATTGTCCTTCACTTGAGGCAGCAGCATTATGGGGATACTTTCTTGATTCCACAGATCTTCCATTTACTTTCTTCCTACACTTTCTACTACAGTTTTGCGGGGAAACCGAATGCAAGCTGTCCATTGGCGTAAGGAGCCATTGACACACCACTTGGGAGGAGGAGGAGAAGAAGAAGAAGAAGAAGAAGAAGAAGAAGAAGAAGAAGAAGAAGAAGAAGAAGAAGAAGAAGAAGAAGAAGAAGAAGAAGAAGAAGAAGAAGAAAAGAAAAAGAAAAAGAAAAAAAAAGAAGAAGAAGAAGAAGAAGAAGAAGAAGAAGAAGAAGAAGAAGAAGAAGAAGAAGAAGAAGAAGAAGAAGAAGAAGAAGAAGAAGAAGAAGAAGGGGAGTAGCAGCAGTCAAAGATGGGGGGTTGTAATGGTAACATACAAAGAAATATTACAGGACTGTGAATTCCCACAGAACACCAAGCCAAATGTAAAGGAGGGCAGAACACGGAATAAAAAATGTAGCAGGTCTCCAGATGGCAGGATTTGCCATGGATTAAGCAGGGGAGAGGAGGGGGATGTATCGTAGATTGCACATCATCTGAACCCCTCCCAAAAATCCCTACCAAAATCAATGAGGGAAACTGGACAGAGATTTTGGATGTGTGAACACGGCCGAACTGGAACTCACTCCGCCTGGTGCAAACCTGTTGGTGAGGACCACTCTGGATCACAGTATCATTAGATAGGGCCTGACAGAATCCTAGCTCTGCCCTTCTTTGCTGACTGCCTATGATTCCAACGCCACCAAGACAAGGCCTCTCCCAGGAAAACAAGAAACAAGCTCTGCCTAGATGCAAGTCTGCTCCTCTGTTTCACCTCCTGCTTTCTGCTTTCATGCACCAGGTAAAGAGATAAAGGACAGCCATTTGCTGCTGATGGATGGGAAAGGACTGACCTACCTATGCAGGCAAGCTGCTGTTTTATTGCTGATTGTTTCCCATTCGTTACAACTGTTTTGTAGAAATTACAACGCACCAACTGTAAGGCTTAAATCATATTTTCCATCACACTGCCAGGATGACAAACACACATGCGTGCACACACAACCGAGAAACCAGTGATTGCAGATTTGATGTCAATGAAATTCTTAATTAAAGAAATATACAACCGTTCGCCTCCATGGCAAAAGAGGGCTGTGAATCTCACAGCATCTCACTCTCGGTGACAAACCAAGGAGAGGAAAAATTTCTTTTCTTCTTGCAGTAAGATTTCTCAATAAGAAGTTCTCAGGGACATCTCATATAATTTCTTAAATGTTCTGTGCCCCCTCCCCCCCCCCCCCCCATAAATCTGCACATACAACTCCTGTGCAATATGACAATTTTTCTGCACAAGCTTCCCAAGAAAGAGCTGAGGAATATGACAGTTTATTTCCTTAAATTAAAGGCAAACATGCAGCAAAAGTTAAAGGTAGAAATGAGACGGTGAAGGGATCTTGTTTTCATGAGAAGCAGGGGAATTTCACCAATGCAGAATGAGGTTCCAGTGAAGAATCTAGGCATGGCGTGACTCAAGACTCTTGTGTTTTGGTGACGGGTCTTTTGGGAGGATGAGTTTCTGCCTTAGTGTGTTTGTGTGTTTGAAAAAAAATGGGTACACAGTGTTTGCCAATAATATTTTTAAGCTTTTCAGACACTCCAGCCACGTAAGGAATGACCAGGTTCTTCCATCGGCTCTGGGTCTCAGGCTGATCCATTGTTCTTCTGGGTCACTGCTTTCTTGAAGGTCCTCTTTGGATCTCCACAGACCTTGAGTGCTGCCTTCACGTGCCTGTCTTTCTTCTTCTTGGCTTCTGTCGAGGTGGCGGAGCAATATAAAAGAGCAATCTATATGTAGTCCATTGCAGTGAGGAGTGTGCAGAATCTATGTTGGAGAAAGCAAACAGCCACTAAACAGGAGCATGGCCCAGCACAGGAGGGGCAACAGCTCAGGACTAGAATCAGTGGTGTACCTTCATTTGAAGAACAAAGGACATCCTCATTCACAATGAGGGTGGAGACACATTAAAGAAATGCGGTTCAAGAGAAGGGTGCCGAGAATGGTGGCATAGGTGGAACTTTCAACACTCCTAGCCACTGTACATTTATTGAACTTATTCAGGACATGGCCCACCTTATTCAGGCCACTGTCCTTTTAACAAGCTTATTCAGAACAGGATGGCGTGAAACCAAGATGAGCTATAAACTGGAAGCCTCACACCAACTTCCCTCAGACTGGCTAAGCTTCTTGGATGAGTAATGAAATGTTTTGATCTCACAAGAAATGAAATCCAGTTGCTAGGATGACTCAACTCCTAGATAACATCACCTGGCTGACTGAGAATCTTCACAGACACATTGCCGAGAATGAGTAATGTTTCTTTCAAGTAGTTGTTACTTCCCTATTATAAAGTGTCTCTAGGCTCATTGTACCTCCACCAGCCACCAAAGTGTCAGGAAGTCATTTTCAATAGCATTCAAGTTCTAATCGATCTCAATTGTGAACCTCTGCTTCTGCAAGAATGGTGTGTATAAGGTTTACTTTCTGGATCTACACGTTTGTTAGCTTTTAAAAACTACCTTGTGGTATCTTGTGGGCTGTATGCAGCATTGTTCTGGAAACATGATGGGGAAGTCATGAGGAAGCTTCAAGAACTTTCTTTTCTGAACAGCAATAATTAGGACGCATTAGCAGTTTTCCCCTTTGTCTATAATAGGCATGTCCAAACTTTGGCCCTCCTGATGTTTTGGACCACAACTCCCAGAATTCTAAGCTTAGATTGCCAATGGCAAAGGACTGTGGGAGTTGCGGTCCAAAACTTCTGGAGGGCCAACGTTTGGACATTCCTGGTCTATAACCTTCAGTTCTTTCCTAACCATCATTAGTACACTGGCATTGCATCCCTTAACTTCACCACTCCACTACAAATATTCTGATTCTAACAGCATCTATATTATTTCTCTGCCTCACAAGAATTTGCACCAGAAGACAAGAGGCATTTATAGATGTTATTACTTACTTACTTATTGATCTGGGTTAACAGATCGGTAAGTAATCCCCTATGCATGTTTGAAGTCAACCTCTAAGCCTATTTAGGCTCTAAGGAATTCTCCCATATCTACTCCACCCCCAAATAAACAGGAAGCCAAATTATCGTTTTCAAAAAAGGGCTTTCTCGAATATCTCAGAATCAGCCAAACCCATGGCAAAAATCTTACCACTAGAAGCAAGGTAGCTTCATTTTTAAAAAAAAAGTACATATTTTGAGGGGTGGGCAGACCAAATCCTTGGAAGTCCACAGTTGGTCATATATGGCCAGTTGGCCACCAGAATACTGAAAGTTTTGCCCATCTCTGCTTTAACTCTTGATGGGTTGTTTCATAAGATATGTAGTTAATCTACACATTCCCTGCTGTATCTAGATCAGCTGAAGACCTGTGGTATGATGTAGACATTATGGTACTACAAGTCTGCAGCCAGAAACCAAAACCTGTATAACAGGCCTGCCCAAAGTCCGGCCCGGGGCCCAAATCCGGCCCACCAGGCCATTCTGAGTGGCCCACGGCTGGCTGGCCCACCCCTCCCTCCCCCTCCTTCACCCCATGTTTTTTAAAAGAAAGTGGGTGGGGCTTGCAGTGGGGTGGCAGGGTCGGGGAGCAACCGGCCCCTGACACATTCTCAACCACCAAATCTGGCCCTCCTTGCAAAAAGTTTGGGCATCCCTGCTGTATAAACTATGCAGCCAGCTATTAAACAATCACATAAAGAAGCAACACAAGTTAGAAGTGGGGTGCTCCTCAGTTTGCAACCTGAATTCCCAATGTCTGGAGGCCAACCTTGCAATAACAGCAAAAGCAACCGCGGAAACTACGTGGATGGAAAGCCAAACCTTTCAATCCCACTAGAAGTCCAGTTGCCATGATTCAACTCCCAGATAACCTCACCTGGATGAATGAGAATCTGTGTGGACAAAGTAGATAAGAAGAAGCAGTTTTCCCAATCGCACAACACTAGAACTAGGGGGTACACCATGAAACTTTTGGGGGCTAGATCTCAAACAAATAAGAGAAAGTACTTTGTCACCCAGAGGGTCACTGGTCTGTGGAACTC
Organism: Phrynocephalus guinanensis; assembly: GCA_037367245.1. Taxonomy (NCBI): domain Eukaryota; kingdom Metazoa; phylum Chordata; class Lepidosauria; order Squamata; family Agamidae; genus Phrynocephalus; species Phrynocephalus guinanensis. Next base: position 7,108,966 of record CM074745.1, on the reverse strand, counting down.
CCTGCCAGAAGAAGGGGTGACAGCTGTCAGCCTTTAGAACTTTAAGAAAGGATTGGACAAGTTCATGGAGAACAAGGGTATCATAGGGATGCCTATCTCTGGGTTGGAGAGATAACCAGGATATCTCTCAATGCCATTTGCAGGGAATCTAAGCAGGGGAGGACATCTGCTTAGGAATACCCTGAAGCAAATGGTGAGCCACTGTGTGAGACAGAATGCTGGACTGGATGGGCTTGTGGGCTGTTCCAGCAAGGCTTTTCTTATGTTCTTATGTTCCACTGAAAACAACAGCAACAACAGCAACAGCAACAGCAGCAGCAGCAGCAGCAGCAGCAACAACAACAACAACAACAACAACAACAACAACAACAACAACAACAACAACAACAACAACAGCCAATGAAAAAGTGTGGTTGAGGGGAAGAATAAGCCCATGAAAACGTATCTTATCATCTAAGATCTGCAGAGCTGGAAGGGACCTTCTGAATCATCCAGCTCCAGCCCCTGTCCAGGACGCACAGAAGAGAATCGAACCACGGAGCGCTCCGTCGATTCTTATGGCGCTGGGCGAGAGGGTGGTAGGAGAGAAGCGAATGCCCCAAAAGGGGTGGATGGAGGGCTGAGAAGGAAAATTGCACGCTGTGTCTTTAACTTCCTCCGCGGACGGAGGACGCCTGCCTGCCTAGATGGCATTGGCAGCCCGTCTGGTTCGTGCTTTTCATATGTGATCCATTTTCTCCAGTGGAGGGCACTCAGTGTATCGGAAACGCCAACGGGAGCATAGCACCAACGACGAGCTTCTCAGCATCTCCTCGGTGTCTGGTAGGGAGGGGGGGTGAAGAAAAAGAGAGGGGGAGGAGAGGGGGGAGGAAGAGAGAAAGGGAGGAAAGGGGAAAGGGGGGGAAGAGAGAGGGCGAAGGCAAGAAAAGCCCTTCTCTGCTGGACTGGACAGCGTTTCGGTCCCCCCAGCGCGCCGTTCGGAGACTTCCAACCTGCCCCCCCCCCCAAAGGACCACAAGGAAAGACCGGGCGAAAGAAGTCGCCAAAAGCGGAGAAGGGGGGGGAGGAGGCTGCTCGATTCTTCTTTCTGGAAGCTCCACCGAGGCCTGCGGGCATCATCCTCATCCTGTCCCCACCACCGCCGCCACCACCAACCCCCGACCCCCTTCGATCGCCTCGGGAGTTGCCGGAGGATGGATCGCCTTGCTCGGAGATGGCAGGAGGGAGCCGACTGAGGAGGAAGAAGGAGGAGGAGGAGGAGGAGGAAGAGGAGGAAGAAGAGGAAAAAGAGGAAGAGGAGGATGCCGTGGCTGCTCCTGCGGCTGCTGCCAGGCGCCCGGCGAGCGTGCCGTGTTGGCTGCCGGAGAAGTTGCTGCGCTCCCGTCTCAGTCCGCGGGCGCTAGTCCGACGTGCGCCGTCGCCGGTCTCCTGCCGGTGGCTCGGCGGGCGGTGAGGAGCCCCGGGGCTGCCAGCGGCTGACCATCTCCCTCCATCACCACCACTTTCTGCTTCCTGACCCTGCACCCCCGCCCCAAAGCCTGCCTCTCGCACATCCCCTTACCTAACCTTCCCCCCCAAACCCACACACTGCAACCTGCACCGATTCCTCCCTCCCCCCCCCAAAAAAGCATCCTTCCTTGCCCTCTTCCTCTCGTCCTTTTCCGCCTTCTCTCTCTCTCTCTCTCTCTCTCTCTCTCTCTCTCTCTCTCTCTCTCTCTCTCTCTCTCTCTCTCGGGAACTTTGTGTAGGTTCCTGGCATTCACCGGATGGCACTGAAGGAGGCGGTGGCAGCTGGCCTTTGCCTGTTGTGACAGGAGCACTGGTGATGGTTTAAAGGCAAAAAGAAGAGCGCCGGAGAGCGAGCCAGCCAGCCAGCCAGCCGCGACCTGGAAGGGGTGGGTGGGAGCGGGGGGAAGGGAAAGACAACCGCCAAACAACCCAAACAGTAACCCTCCAACCTCAACCCCCGCCGCCGCGCCCCCCCCCCCAAAGAAAAAAAGAGCAGAAGCCCCCCAAGGAAAAGAGCAGAAGTGCTGAAGAAGAGGGGGGCGGAAAGAAAAAGGACTACCTTTGCGGATGACAAAAGGATGGGTAAGTGAACTTTCAGCTGCAGTTGTCCGTATGTGTGTGTGTGTTCGTGTGTGTTCGTGTGTGCGCGCGCGCATTCACGTGTGTCCGCTTGTGTGTTCCTAGGGCTGGGAACAGAACAACTAGAAGTCGTGGTCTGAACAACACGACTCCTCTCTCTCTCTCCCCCCCGTGTGTGTGTGTGTGTGTGTGTGTGTGTGTGTGTGTGTGTGTGTGTGTGTGTGTGTGTGTGTGTGTGTGTGTGTGTGTGTGTGTGTGTTGCCAGGTGACTCACTCGCCACTTCTATATTTTTTAGAAACCAGTTGGTTTCGGCTTTCTTGCCTTTCTGCCCCTGCTCCGTTATTGGCCCTTGCGGTGTTTTTTATTTGCAATTTCTCTCCGAATCCGCCCTAGGTGATCGTCACAGAGGCCGTACCTGCATCCCAGGCTGGTTAGGATTTTATTTCCATCACTACCCCACTTTCTCCTGGTCTTCCTTGTTTCCTCTGCCCGCCGACGCATAAATAACACAAAGGCATATTTGATCCCTATCTAGCATCTAACAAATTTTCATCTTCCACAAGGTTTCCGTTCTCCTTTCTTGTTTTCTCCTTTCCCAACACCCTCTTCTTTGGGGGGGGGGCTGGAACATCTGGAAGGCTTAACCCTTTGCTGCATACAGGGCAACAAAGTGGTGAAAAGGTATTTGCCTGCCCCCACCTTACTTTCCTCAGGTTTGAATTGATGTCTGGGAATGAAAGCACTCTCCCCCACTCCAATTTTACAGTTCTGTGACAATTGTCTCTTTCCCCTTCCATCTGTAATCTGGAACACATTTCTTCTTTGGCTGCTACTTTTTGCATTACAGGCAATCAGAATTTAAAGGAAAACCCCTCCCCGTTAAATTGAGCAAAAAAAACAAACAAACATCTAATCAGGGACAAAAGTCAACAACTCCTTAGACTAGGAATTCTCAACACCCAACACTCTTGGTTTCAATAACTATATGTTCTCTTTTATCTTGCCCAGTCTCATAATAAAGCTTGTAACAGTATTTATTACTGGGGAGATTGCAACTGTTGTGGGAGGGGGGTGGGGAGGGAGAGAGAGAATATCCATATAGAAAAATGCATCTGAATTGTAAGGAAGCTTCTAACTCTAGAATCAGATTCCAGCTGAACCTTTTTAGAAGGTCGGAGAAAAGGACTCATCTACTAACCACCCAGAACAGGCACAAAGATTCCGTAAGCATTCACACATGTATATGCAGGCAAGATGTCCTAAGACCTCTACCCAGGGTTGTTCAAGGAACCTGGGAAATGTTTGCTGCAGGCAGAGTGTGCCATTACAGTACAAATAAGTTGCCTGGCATGGGAATAGTAAAATCTTAGCTGGAGAGGGGGTGGGGAAGGAACAAGTGAAGGGGAAATTCTGGTGCAGATATGCCACTTATCCCGCTGCCAAGATGCCATGCGCGTTGAGCTAAATTAATATTATTCTGGGAACATCTGTCCGCAACACACACTCACACTCGAATAAAAGAAGTGGTATAGCTCGGTCTTAAAATGCACCTGTGGAGAAAAGCAATTACAAATGCAGGTAAATCTGGATTTGTTACAGCCATGCTGTTTCTTTTTGATCAGAGAACCCATTGCATTGGGTTTTTTCCCTGTTGAACACCCTGAGGCTGACTTCTGCATAAGATATGTGAAACATGCCTGGCTTCATGCTTCATGCTTAGCACACAAGAAAGAACCCAGTCTTGAACTCACAATATCCCCCCCCCCGATTTATTTCCAATAGTTTTTTTCCCCCAAACGCTCCTTCATCATGTTGTAAAGGCATAATCTTAAGGTCATTTGTATATCTCAAAAGAGTCCGAAGGCAGCTGTGCTTGTGATCTGGTTTATCGAGAAGGCTGTTACTTGCTGCGGACTATTAAAACAATCCTGGAGCTCAGAGACATTTCTCTCCCCCTCCCAAACACACACAAAAAGCTACATCACAGTGACTTGACAAATATATTTAGTCTTCAAAACCTTCAGCATTCTAGTAACAAGGATGCTGACACCATAGGTAGCATGGTGATACACTTGGGAATGGGTCAAAACCAGGTGTGTGTATGTGGGGGGGGTAATTCTTTTCTAGAGGTCATAGATCACACTAAGGCAATGGTGTGGTGAGTGGAATGAGTGACAAATAACCAGCACTTCCAGGCAAAACCAAGAGAAGAAGGAAGAGCAGGTGATAAACAGGGTGCCTTTGATTCAGCTGTACTTGCGATAGACTGTTACAGTAGAGGTCCCACTGATGGAGAATGTGCTTCTGGTTTATTGGAGTGGCTTTACAATGTATCTTTGTCATCTTTCTAACATCGCAGGTTTCCATGTAATTAAGCTGCTGAGAGGCATGAGTGCGGTGTTTGTGCTCCTTCCCACGGTGCTGTTGGTGACGTGGACGGGGGCTCAGCGAGCTTGCCCCAAAAACTGCCGATGCGATGGGAAAATTGTATATTGCGAGTCTCACGCCTTCAGAGACATTCCTCAGAACATTTCCGGAGGGTCTCAAGGCTTGTCGTTGCGGTACAACAGCATCCAGAAGCTGAAGCCAAACCAGTTTGCTGGCCTCCACCAGCTCATCTGGCTCTACCTTGACCACAATTACATCAGTTATGTCGACGAGGAGGCCTTCCAGGGCATTCGCAGGCTGAAAGAATTAATTCTCAGCTCCAACAAGATCACCCATCTGAGCAACAAGACCTTCCACCCGGTCCCCAACCTCCGTAACCTGGACCTGTCATACAACAAGTTGCAGGCGCTGCAATCTGAGCAGTTTAAAGGTCTCCGTAAGCTCCTCATCTTGCATTTACGGTCCAACTCACTGAAGACCGTTCCAATTCGCGTTTTCCAAGATTGCCGCAATCTTGACTTCCTGGATTTGGGTTACAACCGCCTCCGGAGTTTATCCCGCAATGCCTTTGCTGGCCTCTTAAAGCTAACGGAACTCCACCTGGAGCACAACCAATTTTCTAAGATCAATTTTGCTCACTTCCCGCGTCTCTTCAACCTCCGCTCCATTTACTTACAATGGAATAAGATCCGGTCCATTAGCCAAGGGTTGACATGGACTTGGAGTTCTTTGCACACCTTGGATTTATCGGGGAACGACATCACCGGGATTGAGCCTGGGACGTTCCAATGCCTGCCCAACTTGCAGAAGCTCAACTTGGATTCCAACAAACTCACCAATGTCTCGCAGGAGACCGTCAATGCCTGGATTTCTTTAATTTCCATCACGCTTTCTGGAAATATGTGGGAATGTACGCGAAGCATTTGTCCACTGTATAGTTGGCTCAAAAACTTCAAGGGAAACAAGGAAAGTACCATGATCTGTGCAGGCCCTAAACATATCCAGGGTGAGAAGGTGACTGATGCTGTCGAGACCTACAACATATGTGCTGAGATCCCCATTGTGGTCACCGAGAAACCCTACCAGGCACCTAAAACTCAGCAGAGACCCATTTTCGTCCCAAAGCCAACTCTTCCCAACCTGGAAGATGACCAGCCAACATCTTTTATGCCGAGCCCTTCTCCAGAGTACCCAACGTCTGGGCCGGAACCTGAGTACGAGCATGTTTCCTTCCACAAGATCATTGCTGGAAGTGTGGCCCTCTTCCTTTCGGTGGCCATGATTCTGTTGGTCATCTACGTCTCGTGGAAGCACTACCCGGCCAGCATGAAACAGCTCCAGCAGCACTCTCTGATGAAGCGGCGTCGGAAAAAAGCTCGCGAGTCAGAAAGGCAAATGAACTCCCCTTTACAGGAGTATTATGTGGACTACAAACCAACCAATTCAGAGACCATGGATGTATCGGTTAATGGATCTGGACCCTGCACGTATACCATTTCAGGCTCCAGGGAATGTGAGGTATGAACCATGATCCTCCTAAATCACTTTCTGCTGCTGGGAAGGAGAGGTAAATGTTCAAAGCTCTTTGAGGTGTCTCTAATCACTAGAAAGATTAATGAGCCTTGCTTTTGGGTTTGCGCCGTGTGAAAGGTTATTTAATTACATTACAACAATCAGGAAGGTGTCAGTAGGTTCCCCCCGCCCACATCAATTCTTGGACTAGCAAAAGGTATGTTCAAGGGTGAGAGGAGGTTGGAATAGACAAACAGCGATGGTGAAGGCATTTGGGGCCATACTTAGCCTCAAGCTTTTTTTATGTTGACTTTAAGCCCCTGGCTTTGGAGGCCTTCCTTGACTGAAAGGCGAGATGAGTCTATTTTGGTTGCACGACACCACAAAGTGTAATATTCCGGTTTTTGTCTGGAGGTCGGAGCAAAATCTGAAGCTTTTTCAAATGCATCACCAAGCCTTTTATTACTTTATCAACTTTGTGCATTTTTGCACAAATGTCTAATAGGCCTTACAATCTCCTTGGGATGCAAGGAAGGAATATGCCCTGCAAAGATTCTTTGGAAGTGATTTGGGAAATAAAAGAGGATTTAAATGTGGGCATTCTGTAGTTACTGATACTGAACCTTGGGCATTTCATCAAAGCTTTTGTTATCAGCCTCTGGATAGAGGAAGCAGTATGTATCACTGCTAGAATACTGCAGTCCAAAACCAATTCCATTTCATTGGTGTCTCTATACTGTATATCAAACGGATGTTTTGGTGCATGCTTGTACAGTAAGTCAGTAGGGATATCTATTATTTTTCTGTTTTCCCCCGAAACAGGAAAGCTCAATACTGAAGGCCAACAACTACACGAAATTAGGGAGGAGGGGAGGGGAGAGTTGAGTTTTGTTATGTTGATGCTTACTTGCTACACACACATTCGACATCTTGGATCTTCTCTTCGTATTGCGCAACAGCAAGATTCAGTGTCAGTCTTGCCTTACAGTCTCCTGTGATGTGGGTCCTAAAATGGCACACATTATTAAACCCGATAGCCAGATCTTCCAGGATACTTAGGGCGCTTTTACACGACCCCTAAAATCCGAGGCAAAGGGCTCCCAGATCCGGAGCTTAAAAATGTTTTCCCACCAGCTCCAGACTTTAAAAAAAATTTAAGTACGACCATGCCCACCTAAGCACGTCCCAGCACACTTTTCAAGTACCTGGCCTCCAGGAGGTAAAAAAATCTTCTGATGCGGATTGTAAAGCTTTGAATGCCTGGTTCTCTTGCCTTCTGTTTGTTTTTTTTGTCCCCGCTGCCCCTTTAAGAGACAGGAATCACTACGGGGCTGCTCGGGGCTCCTTCGACTGGAGGTGAGCCTGCATTTTTTCTCTCCCTTTTGTTCTCCCTCCCCTCACGCAGACAGGAACAATGGAGTGCGGAGGGGTGGGAACACAGGAAGAGGGACAACCCCCCACGGTCTGAATTTAAGTTGCAGGCAGATTTTAGAGATCGTGTAAAAGTGCCCTTAGTAGCTCTTCAGATGTTTTGAATAATTGAAGCAGTTTTGCCCAAGATGGATGGAGATGGGGGGTATTGGAGGAATTGGGCTCACATTTAAAAGGTTCTAATCTTCAGTGCAATCTATTGTGTCTTTTACTTAAGTGATTCTTTTACACTGATCAACAGTAGAGATGGGCACGAAACGAACAATTTTCCGTTTCCGTTTTTGTTTTTTCGTTTCGTTGCGTAATGAAATGACAAATGAATTTTGTCTCTAAAATGAAACAAAACAAACAGAAGCACCGGAAATTTTGTCGTGCGTTTCGTTTCCGTTACTGCAATATGAGTGAATTGCTTAAAATCCTTTAAAAAATCACAAAAATTGAAATAAATGGTAACGAAATGGTAACGAAATGAACAAAAACGAAAATGAATTTTTTGCAAAAATTTGCAAAAAACGGAAACAACCAAAACGGACCCTCCAAACGACAAACGACAAACAAAATGCCATTTTTTGATTCGTGCCCATCTCTAATCAACACCTTTTATCCTGTACAGAATATTCAGACAGGTCTTTGGATTGCTCCAATATCTCTCTTTCTGATTAATGACGCTCCCTTTTCCGTCCCCGTTTCTGCCTTTTCCTTCAGACGCCATTCAGTGGGCCATAGCAACATTCCTTTTTGTTGTTGATACATAAAGTTATTTATTTATTTATTTATTTATTTATTTATTTATTTATTTATTTATTTATTTAACTGATATGCCGCCCACTACCCAAAGGTTTCTGGGCAGTTTACAGTCCAAAGAATAAAACAATTTAAAATAATTAAAAGTAAAATATTAATAAATCATCAATAAAAACCTTACACTAAAATAATTATCCTAAAATTGTCATCAGCGGACCCACAGTCTATATTATATCAATTAAAAACCTTCTGGAACAGGAACGTTTTTACCTGGCACCGGAATGTAATCAGTGTTGGTGCCAGGCGGATCTCGATCGGGAGGGCATTCCATAGCTTGGAAGCAGCTGCCGAGAAGGCCCTATGTCTACAAGCCATCCCTCTAACTTCCTTGAGGGATGGCTCTTTCAAAAGGGCCCCCTGGCTTGATCTTAATTGCCGGGTAGGTTCATATGGAAGGAGGCGGTCCTTCAGGTATCTAAGTCCTAAGTCGTTTAGGGCTTTATATGTCAAAACAAGCATTTTGAATTCGGCTCGGACAGCAACTGGTAACCAATGCAGGTTACGCAGAATCAGCATGATGTGATCCCTGGCGGCCCCACCACTTACCAGCCGCGCTGCACGATTCTGGACCAGTTGCAATCGCCGGACCATCTTCAAAGGCAGCCCCACGTAAAGCGCATTGCAGTAATCAATACGGGATGTTAGTGACATAGCAAAACACATGATACCACCAATGTATCTTTTGTAGATAAAACAGTGATGCATCCAGAGGAAAAATATACAGTATAATTAAAATGGTACAGTAGATGAAAAGAGAGGAGCAGGGTCTCTGTCACCCCTTTCTATCCCATAATCCACCCAATATGTCACAGCGCTGTCAGCTAAGAAAACACTGCCCAGAATTCTATTCGGGTGTGAACGAGATATAGAACAGGATAATAAGGAGAGCTCCGAATAACGCAAAACAAAACAACAACTAACTAAACTGTAGCCCAGTGGTTCTCAACCTGTGGGTCTCCAGATGTTCCTGGACTGCAACTCCCAGAAGCCTCCACCACTCGCTGTGTGGGAAGGGGTTTCTGGGAGTTGCAGTCCAGGAACATCTGGGGTCCCACAGGTTGACAACCACTGCTGTAGCCCAAGCACAGGACCAAAATCTCATGAGACAGCTCCAGAAAGCAGAGGATGGATCATTCTAAGTCAAAACACGTGTGGACATTTGTAATTTGATTCAAACCAAATGGCACCGAAAACCATCCAAAGAGTGGGTTAAATACCCTTCTAGAAGCACCCTTAGTCTATTTTAGCTGCCATTTTCTTTGGCTTTGTTTCATTCTTCTTAGACAGACAGACAGACAGACAGACAGACAGATAGATAGATAGATAGATAGATAGATAGATAGATAGATAGATAGATAGATAGATAGATAGACCATTCTTCAATATTTAGTGAACCTCTCAAGGAAAAGACTGTAAGGACTGAAGTGAATGTTTTGGATATTTATGGCTTGTAGAATCTCCTTCTCTCCCCCCCTCCCCTCCCCAAGGACACTTGGCAAATGCTTTTGTCTATCAGGTTTTATGTCACTCTGATTTTGCTGTTCTGTGTACAATCTTAAAAAGTTGCAGAGAGAAACAAGTCTTTCGGTCCCCATTAAAGCCCACAGAACTCAGTGAATCACTCAGTATAAGATTATTGGGGCTTAGCTAATTCAGGTAGTGCATATCAGATGCCATGCTTGACAGATCACTGTAGTTCGAAGTTGTTCAATGTCAACAGAAAAAGAGATGTAGGTCCTCGTCAGGGAGATAAATCGGGATTTTTTTTTCTTCCATACTGTAATGAGACACAAGATGCAGCACTCAAGCTCGTAAGAGCTGAGGACCAGTCTCGCACTTGGAGCAACCAAGTGGACGAGCATTAAACCTGTAGGTTGTTAGCTCCTGTCTGTAGGCATGCTCACAAAATGTATAATTTAAGCTGAACCTAAAGGCCGTTTGCCCCTCTCAGCAGAAATAATAAAAGACAGGGAATGCAATATGGCCTCTGACAAGGGTGGGAAACCTTTTCATGGATCTTGGAAGCAGTGATAAGAGCAGGCTGGAATGCTGGCCAGGGAATTGCAGGGAGATTGTTGTATTGGCAAAGCAATGGATGAAGTCAGGAGCATATACCGTAATTCACATTTATGGAAATAGATGTTTCTATTGTCCTCAAATACAAGGTTGCAATAGAGAAGAAGCAGGCATGGCTTTTTGCTAGGCAACTCTGTGCCTGGATTCCAGGTCATTTCTATGCTGTTGTATGTCTAGTAAAAGAATGCACCTCTATGCTTACAACTAGTTATGCATCTGTGTGTATTTCCATGCTTCTTCAGATGTTAAGCCTAGCTCCTACAGAAACTTGGGGGTGTAGGGAGAGATAAAGGCTGCTTTTACACAACCCCTAAAATCCGATGCAAAGGGCTCCCAGATGCAGAGCTTAAAATTGTTTTCCCACCAGCTTTGGACTTTAAAAAAAATTAAGTACGACTACGCCCACCTAAGCGTGCTCCAGCGCATTTTACAAGTACCTGGTCTCGGGAGGTAAAAAAATTTCCGATGCAGATTGTAAAGCTGTGGATACCGGGCTGTCCTCGCCTTCTGTTTGTTTTTGCTGTCCCCACCACCCCTTTAACAGACAGGAATCCCTAAGGGGCTGCTCCGACGGCAGATGGAGTTGAGCCTGCATTTTTTCTCTCCCTTTTTTCCTCCCTCCCCTCACCATAGACAGGAGCAATGGAGTGTGGAAGGGTGGGAACACAGGAAGCAGAACAAAAGCCCACAATCTCTGGTCCGAATTTAAGTTGCCAGTGGATTTTAGAGGTCGTGTAAAAGCGCCCAAAGTCAGCTTGTAATGCACAGGATGGGTTGGTTTTAAATAAACAGTTAAGACCCATTAGCTTTATAAAGTACTTGTTTGTGGAATGAATAACAAGGATTGGAATGGGTTTGTTGATATGGATCTCCATCACTGTCTACAGTTTTGGATTCCTCATATGGGATTGGCCATGGGCAGTGTCATGATGGGTAGCTGCATTTTTCAAAGTTACTGGTTACCATAGTTTGCTGTTGGCTTTTCCATTTCACTGGCTCCGTGTTCATTGTGGGAAATCTGAAGCACTGTTAGCTCTGGGAACATCTGCAATGAAGGGGTATTGTAGCTTGTTAGAACACTGGAATACCCCAAACAGCCAGAAGGTACCATAGGACTGAGTCAGATCTTCCTAAATATAGGTTCAAAGTTAGGAGGTGGACTTTGCTAGAGCGATTTATCATAAGGATGTGTATCTTCTGAGACATGATTCATGACAGTTACATTTCCAAAGTTCCAAAGTAGTTAGTTGCCAGAGTAATTAGCTATTGTGATGCTGTCCAGAATCAAGACTTGTTAATACTTGGTTGGAAGACTACCAGGGAATACTGAGTAAAAATCCTGCCCAAATCCTGGATAAGGAAAGCTGCCAGTCATGGTTGATAAATGTATGGCTAAGTGAACCTAAGTTCTGAATCAGTATAGAATAGTTAACCATGTTGTGGCTATATAGTGAAAGAAGTAATTCATTATTTTGTTATTATCAAATGTTAACTTTAGTTACATTTATTAAAAAAAACATTAGCATGCTATAAGTCAGTGGCCTGTGGTAACCAACACACCCAAGAAGTGAGACCACATGGCTGTTTTGGGTATTCCACTGCTCCAACAGACCACAACTTCCTCCAATTGTCAAAGTAATTAAATAGTTAGAATTGCACTACCGTAGAACTGAAACTACCTCATTTTCAATTACAGTCCTGGCATAATTTAGTAATACCCTTATTTTTACATGTATTAGTTATATAAGTAACAGGTTATTTTGATGAGGTATTTATTATACATAACTCATTATTTGTGACTGTTGACTTGAAAATCTGAAACGTAGAGAGGATGAAAGCATATACCTGGGATCCATAGATAATGAGAGAATCCATAGTGAATGGAGTTTAGGAGAATAAAAGCAAAGGAGCTGGGAGGGAGCAGAAGGTCTGAATGAAGGGAGCAATTGCCCATCCGTATTCATTAGTCTCAAAGCAATAGCTGTTTCCCAACACAGGAAATAGGAATATCAGAGCTCAATTGTTTGATCTGACGTTTCAGACTCAAAGCACTTTTCTCATGAGCTCCTTTCAGACAACAATTTGGGTGTGCACAAGAGGAGTAAGATGGAATCTCTTGGTCCTGCCCCACTAACATGTTTCTTTCTAACCTGAAGCCCTGTATACATAGAAACAGTGTCTGTGTTGCTTCAATTCAATCTGTAGCATGCAATTTTTTAACAGTAGGATCGCCATATCTGCAAAATCTGCACCCACAGTTTCACATATCTGCTACCTAGGGTTTAAAAAAAACAGAAATACAATTTTCAGGGCATATTACCAGAACTGTCCTCTAGATGGAACCAGAGACCAGACTATATACAGGTGGCGTGGCTTTATTTGATTTTATTTGATCACATTTGTAATTTTATCGATTCTGACAGCTTTTAGCTGATACTATAAACTGACTTGATTGATTGATATACAGATGGATTAAGGTCAATCCGATCATGGCCTGATGTCTCTGAGGATGTGAAGGAAAAGAGAACACATTTACTCTCTCCTGTTCCATACATGGATTTCACTTGAACTGTCATGAGAAAAGAACTAGGGCAGGCATGTCCAAACTTTGGCCCTCCAATGTTTTGGACCACAACTCCCAGAATTCTAAGCTTAGATTGCCAATGGCAAAGGGCTGTGGGAGTTGTGGTCCAAAACATCTGGAGGGCCGAAGTTTGGACATGCCTGAGCTAGGGCGTCCAGGAGGGGTCCCAAATCAAACCTTGAAGGGGAATTAACCAAGACCCCAGCTGATTGTCTACTTGGTTTGAAAACATCAATTGCTGATTTTACTTAGGCTACCCTTGCCTTGCATCAGGCAGTGCTCCGCCATCAAGCATAGACAGGCTGTGTCCTAAAGAAACCAAGTTGCATACTGAACCTGGATAAACCCATCTCCAGCGTTTGACCTTTAAATGACCTAGTAGGCAACTACAAGGAAGGCAATTGTTATACGTTCCCCACTTCCTTTGGCAGTGAGAGGTTTGGAGGGATAAACTACTGGATCGAGTATTTTTTGGATAAGGCAATGCTGAAATGCAAAGGATTCTTCCTGCAATGTTTTCTTTATTTAGAACTGATTAAGTAGAGCATGCAAGAAATCTGCATTTTTTCAGGAGCAGCAGATCAGCTACTCTGCATGTAAGCCAAGAGAGAGGAATTATGTACTCCAAGATGCATCTTGTCATCAGCAAGGGCCACGGCTGGCTTTGTTTTAATTGTAAAGTAAGCACTTATGTCTGAATTTATTACTATAGGTATGTGTGTTTTGTCGTTACAGTTGTTACCGACTCTTCATGACTCCATATCCATGGAGTTTTCTTGGCAGGAATACTGGAGTGGTTTGCCAATTCCTACTCCAGGCGCCTACAGCACCTGGTATTCCTTGGAGGTCTCCCATCCAAGTACTAACCCGGTCCGACCCTGCTTAGCTTCTGAAATCGGGCGAGATCGGATGTGCTTAGGGCATCTAGGTAGCTTTACTATAGGTGTATTTCTACCTATATCTGGGCATGGGGACTCAGACTGTGGGACTCATTGTCAAGCCATACTTAAGTTGCACTGATGACTCAACTTGGAGTCTTTTTTTTTAATGACTCAGACTCAACTCATAACTTGGAGTCTGCCCACTCCTAATTTTTTTTTTCAAAAAAAGCTTCTTTTGAACAGGAACTTGAACTTGGGGTTTAGGGCTCAGGACTTGGTACCAAATAGTTGGACTTGTTATTTGAACCCCGAAACTTGCCAACATGCCGGCATATATCTCTTTGTATAGCTATGTATCTGTCCGCCTCTTAACCTTGGATGTCATTTATTAATAGAAACTGAAATGCTACTATTCTTAAGAAATCCCAGTAAATGCCCCCCTTCCTGGTATATCCAATGGCATGAGGAAAAATCCCCCACCCCACCCATGTGTGCAGAGAAATGTTACTACAACATTCAAAGAAGTGTCAAAAAAGGCAAAAGATACATAGGGGTCTTCCGCTCTTCAGAATGCTTTTTTGGCTTTTCGTAGCAAGAAAACAGAATGATAGGAAGGGGAACAAACTATCACATCCTGATGATCCTCGAATGTCTGGATCCCGTCTAGAACATGTGTCCCAAATATAAATGCAGTATTTTCATTAATTTTAAGATGATTTGCAGCCTAAAAGTGCTCCTGCAATAGATAACGAAACATTCTCTCTGTGTCAAATCTGAGGAGCTACCAGGCCAAGAATTTTACTTTGTCAAGCTGTGGGAGCTTTTCAAAGCTTTAAAATGTGCCCAGTGGTTACACTGTATGACACAACATTAAAGAAGCATGGGCATGATCAAGAAGGACTGCATAATCCGTGACTCACTAAGCCAGATCAATTGTGTTCCACTATGCATTCTTTAGATGGATGAGTATAGGAAGATGCAGGGTTTGTCACAGTGACTGGGCCTATGAGCCATGGAAATGGCTTGAGATACGCTTAGATCTCAAAGTTATCCTGTTTTAATTTGCGGAGTGGTTAAAGATGCCTGCAGCAGATGATTTTCTGTTAGCTTTTAGTCTTGTATTTAGTGTGGATTGTTTGATGATTGGTGTTTGAAAGGTGAGGACAGGTTTAATTTGCAGGTCTGATTACCGGGATGCACATTTCTGAGGCAATCCTCTTCCTAGAGGCAAAGTGGATTAATCGTAGGGCACAGCCTTTCCCTTTAAGATTTAGTTTGAACCCTGAGAACAGCTACTGGATCAGCTTGGCATGAGCCTTAGGCAAAACTCAGGCAGCAGCTTTGTAGGGTCACCATTGGATGACACATGGTTAGTTATTTGTTTGTATGTCATTCATGGATTTTTCTTGTCAGGGATGTGGAAAGGTGCTATTTGCAGGATTTTTTTGCCATGTGTCATGAAGGAACCTGTTTGGTTTGGAATACTACGAATCTCATTCTTGAGGAGTATAACTTGCTGCATTGTCGCAATCCATGAATGGCTCGTACCAGCTGGACTACAAGGTGTTCCAGAATTCCCCTGCCCCTCTTTTCACTCTGGTGAGAAGGCAGCCAAAAATCATAGCCTCTCCTTGGCCTCAGAATTACTTCATAAATGTGTTCTAAAACATGCTGTGGAAATGTTGGCAGACTTCCAAGGAGTATGAGAACTCGTGAACCAGGGATGCAGCCTGGGGAGAGCAGTTAGAGACCAGAAGTGCTCAGACTTCAAATAAGTCCTGTCCTTGGCACAAAAGAAAATAAAAGATCTGAAACAGGATAAAGCACTGTTGATTTCTAGGAACTAATTTCATTTTATTAGTTTAAAATCTTTTTACCCTGCCTTTCTCTGTAAAAAAGGGGCCTGGTGTGGCTTATATCATTAAAAGTCAATATCTAAAACTAAAAGAAAAAAACACCCACTACCAGTTAGTATACTGAAAAGGATCAAAGAAATGCCACACTAAAAACACGAAACATGAGCTACATCAAAAACACATTCAAAACAATTGGGCACAATAATCATTTTATAAAGAAACCCCCTCAGGAAACCACTCACTAAAGAGAAGCTTGACTGAAGAGAAAGGCCTTTGCCTGCTTTCAGAAGGACAGCAAAGATGAGGCCAGGTTGGCCTCCTTTGGGAGGGAGCCCTAGAGTCTGGGAGCAGCAACAGAGAAGGCCGGCTCCTCCCCAAAGTCAAACTCAAACATCTCCACATGGGCAACACCTTTAGTAGGGATCAACTACAAATGCAGAACATGCTCAAGCTCTAGAGAACACTTAATAAGGCCAAGTGACAGAGGAACAGAATCTCAGGTTGAAAACCGTTCTGTGCCTCAGACTGTGTCCCATAATGGAGTTATCACAGAGATTGGGAATTGGGAAGATGAGCCCCCAGGAGAACGCTGGTAGCATGGAGACTTCAGAATTCATACCATCTTTGGTAATAAGTGGCTTTTGGGGATTTTGCCTGGTGAGCAGATCAATGTCTCTCACCTGTTTCATGTGAGAGAGTCCCATGTTAGGCAGCACAGCTGAGAAACGCTAGTGTACACGGCTGTATTTGTTCAAGATAATACTGGATTCTGTCTGAAATCAAAATAATATGTTGTGATGGGGCAGCCACTGAAAAAGTGGACTGATAAACAGCCGAACAAGAAGAAATGAGTAGAGATCATGTGTTTTGAACCGTGATGTGATGATTCAGTCTTGTACTGAGGCATCTTCTGGGTCCAGTCCTTGATCAGTTACAACGCCACAACTCTCAAAAGTTCTTTGTCTGTTGGATCTACTATTTTTTTCATTCAAAATATGGGCAGACAGCTCCAACCCTCCACATCTCCTTGGACTCCTCCCCTTTGGCTCTGCTGGTTAGGGATTATTGGAGTTGCGGTTTGAGACAGAAACATCTGGAGGGTCACGTGTCCTACAACTCAGCTTTGAAACTTGACAATCACTCCCTCCCCAGCCTCCCCTGAGTTACATTTGGAAATTGACCTTGATCATCCCGTCCTTTCAGCTCCTAAGCCCATGAAGTATATAGTTCAGAGAAAGTTAAGCATGCTTCCTACTGAAAACATCAAAGGGAGATTAAAGTTTAATAGTGTGCTTAACCACCCTTGATTTCAGGAGAATTTCTACCGTGTTTCACATTACCTAGATTATGGATTCAGGTTTCCTTCTGGAAGCAGAAGAAGGTGTGGTAGAGCCTCACAAATTTAATGGCTTGTGAGCAGTGTTTCTCAATCGTGGGTCGCCCAGGTGTTCTTGCACGTCCACTCTAAATAAATAAATAAATAAATACAGTGTTACCTTGTATAAAGGAATTAATTTGTTCCAAATGGAATTATGTTAAGCAGATTTTCTTTTATACAAATTTCTCATAGGACTGCATTGAAAACCAATTAATCCCTAATGGCAACCGTTTTTCTGTAGTACGGATTCTCCCCATAGGCGACTCTGTTAAGCGATTTCCCCCTATATCCGGAAATTTTTCCCTTTAAGCGGATTTTCTATTAAACAAGCTGCTTGTTATACAAGGGTCCACTGTACTGCCTCCTATACAGTAGGACCCCCGTATCCATTGATTCAGTTATCCACGGTTGGCAGGGGGGGATTAAATAATTCAGTAGCCACAAAGCAAGCTAATGTTACAAACAGCAGCAGTAAAGCAAGCTATTGTCACAAATAGCATCTGTAAGGAAAGCTACTGTCACAAACAGCAGCCATAAAGCAAGATACTGTCTCAAAACAGCAGTCATAAAGCAAGCTACTGTCAGGAAACAGCAGTTTGGGGGTGGGTGGGCAGGCGTTCTCTCTTATCCATGGTTTTCTTTATCCACGGGAAGGCCTGGAACCAATCACCAGCGGATAACAGGGTCCTAGTGTATTCTTCATTTTCCAGATGCCCAATTCAAATCAGTGATAAGTAGCCATCTATTTTCTTCTCACTGGTACAGAATATGACCTGAATGAGTGCTGTTTGTATCTAGTCCATTAAATCTAGACAATCAGGACAATGCGAAAGCCACGGTTGCAATACTGTCAAGGCAGTGCTGAAACAGTAGACTTTTGCTCACATATATTATTGTTTGTCTCCATAGCTACCAACGTCTGCTCATAAAAAGGCAGATATGCTCCCTGTAGAAATAGGAGACCTGGCTGGTGTCTTAAGTGATAAAGAAGGGGGTTATTACAAGAAGAGGTGGCCTGCATGGAGAATACATATACTTTTCATTAATTTTCAGAGTACCTGTCGGAGCGTATCTCCCAGAGATCAACTGGGACCAGGCCCATGAGAATGGCACAGGCGCGCTCACTGAGGGTGGCCACACCCAGAGAGGTGCAGAAATCGCATACGCATGACCGCACCTTCTCTGTGGTGGGCCCCACGCTGTGGAATCATCTCCCCAGTGAGCTGCGCCTAGCAGAGTCCCTGCCCGCCTTTAAAAAGGCTCTGAAAACTCACATTTTTAAGGAGGCATTTGGCGACCTTTCTACTTAAGTTCTTACTTAATTTTCTTTTCTTTTCTTTGCCACTTGCGTTATTCCCGCTGGAGGGTCTGCCCCTCCTCCTTTTTACTGCAATCTATGGTTTGGTCTTCTATTGTTTTGTTTTATTGTTAGCCGCCCAGAGTTCCGATCCGGAAAAAGGGCGGGATACAAGTGTATTAATTAATTAATTAATTAATTAAAGCTGTTAGACTAACGTACATTGTGAAGAAATCACATTTTGCAAGACAGAGTCATAATTCAGGTCTGTCTCCTCAAAGGCTCATCTCACGCATTGTATCTAAGTGTTTGCACAGTGGGATGATTTTAGAATCCAGAGGGAGGTTAAAGGTCTTACAGTGGAGTGGTAGCATCCTTAAAGGCCTGTTTAAGTTGCTCCATTGTTTTTTTCTTATGGTGGAAAAAAAAGAACAAAGTGTTAATGGAATACGCAGGAGCAAGTGAATAGAAAACTGTTCATTCAACCCTTAGTGCTGGTCTACTGCCCCCTTCATTAGGTCATTATAGCTGCATTACATGTTGCAATGCAGCAGAACAAATCAACATTCTACAAGATATCCAGAAGTCGAGTCATGGCTACTGGGCTTCTTTTCTTGTGAGACTGAAATGTTTCATGACTCATCCAAGTAGCTTCGTCAGTCTGGCGAAGATGAGCAGTGTCGATCTCACACGTAAAGAGGTCCAGTGGCCGTGATTCAACTTCCAGATAATTTCACCTGGGTGACGGAGAATCTTCACAGACGTTGCACAAGATAATTGAAAATATGGGAGCAGCTTTGAAATTGTTTCTCTACTTTAGAAATGCCTTAAGTTTTTTCTTCTTTTTTCAATTGACCTAAATTGCCCCCGACCTGGCCTCCTCATGGTGGATTGAACTACAGTGGTACCTTGTATAAATGAATTAATTTGTTCTTAATGAAATTATGTTAAGCAACTTTTCCTTTATACAAATTTCCCATAGGAATGCATTGAAAACAGAATAATCCCTAATCGTGACCATTTTTATGTTGTATGGATTCAACCCACAGGTGATTCTGTTAAGCAAATTTCCTCTATCTCTGGAATGTTTTATGTTGTACAGATTTTATGTTATACAAACCATTTTTAATACGAGGGTCCACTGAATATCTTCTCCTTGCTGGTCAATGACTGTAATAAAATTTTATTCTTATTAACTATATCTTCCTGAACATCCCCCAGCCAACACAGTTCTGAGACATTTGTAGGACATAATGTCTGGTTTGTTTTCGAATGGGTGATTCTTCTATCCACCTCATAGTTTTAGCACTTCCCAGATGTTTCTCTAACACCATATAACATCAGATGAGTCCTGTAGGTTTCTGTGTGACCTGACTGATTGGGTATAAGCATCAGGGAAGCCAATGGGAAGTTCAATTTGTATTCCCCCAGCAGGTTATATAGACCTACCCTGTTGAAATATACTTGCTCAATAGAATTGTAACAGTAGGTCTAGAGAGTTATCTGGAGAAATTATATCTTTAGTATTTCCTAGAGATTCCCCTAGCGCTTGCAACCAATCAGATAAACCACATGTGTCCTTCTGCAGCTACTGGTTGTTGTTGTTTGGTTTGTTTGAAAGGTGAACAGAAGACTTTGTAAAAAATACAATGAATATCAAGGCCAGTTGAAGGATTTGGAAAGAGAACCTGGTACCCTTGTAAACTGACGGGAGGGGGCAAACTTAGAATGTGTTGGTAATATTCCATTCAAATGGAAATACAATTCCATTCAATTAATAACTTGCTCATAAAGGATGCTTGCTATACCCAGTATGTACTTGACAACCAGTAGCCAATTGCAACTTTTATTTTCATTGTTTTTGTATGTGGCCTAACTGTGGGACCTGTCTATGGACTACCATTCTCTTCCTCATTGTATGTTTAAATATTCACTAATAAAAGTCAATCTGTTCTTATTTAGTTTAATATCTGATACGTCCTCTGTTTGAGGTCATGGCGCAGTGGTTAAATGCCTGTGGTGCAGATAAAACTGTGCTCACAACCTGGGGTTCAATACCAGGTAGCAGGCTCAAGGTTGACCATCCTTCCATCCTTCCAAGGTCGGTAAAATGAGTACCCAGCTTGCTGGGGGTTGGGGGGCAATGTGTAGCCTGCATACTGTAATGAAACTGTAAACTGCCCAGAAACTACTTGAAGTGGTATGGGGCGGTATATAAGCAGAACACTTTGCTTTGTTGAAGATAGGCCTCAGGAATATTCTAAACTCCCGTTGAGGCTGGCTGTGACACAGAGCAGTTCCACTGTCCTCCTTATAGGATTATTTTAGGAGCCCCCCACAAACCTTGGGCGCCGAGTTGTTGGGGAAGCAACAACTTTGTGACTTTGCTTTGTGACTAATTTCAAAATACGGTAGAGGGAAGATGTTTCTTCCAAGAAAACCAAAGATGCCATAAAGATGTGGTGATGCACAGAAGCAAACATGGTGGACTAAACTAGCTAAGAAAATATTGTAATCTATTATCTGTATTTTTTGTATAGATGAAGACATAGATAAGCAAAGGTGAACATGATACTGATGGGAAAATATTAGAACAACATTAATGGAAAAATATTTAGTAAATATGGAAATCTGAAAATAATCTTGTTTAAGATGAGAAGAGAATCATGAAACAACTTGGCCGATTTATTGGGGAAAACGTCTGATATATGTAACATGGCAGGAGATAAGCAATGTATAGTAGGACCCCCGTATCCACTGAATCATTATCCACTGATTCAGTTATCCATGGTTGGCAGAGGAAAAATAAATAGATAATTCAACAGCTGCAAAGCAAGCTACTGTCACAAAGAGCAGCCGTAAAGCAAGCTGCTGTCATAAAACAGCAGCCGTAAAGCAAACTACCATCACAAACAGGAGCTGTAAAGCAAGCTATTTTGTGAAACAGCAGCTGTAAAGCAAGTCACTATCACAAGACAGCAGTTTTGCGGAACATTTTGGCCTTCTCTCTTATCCATGGTTTTCATTATCCACGGGAAGGATTGGAACCAATCCCCAGTGAATACTGGGGTCCTACTGTATCTGTTTTTACTTTGTTAGTTTTAAAAATAAAAAAAATATTTAAAGAAAAGCAAACATGGTGATTTCAAGGGCTCCCAAGGTAGGTGTTTGTAATGGACATTGCTGAGGTGCTGCATCTTAACAGTTACCTCAGAATATTGCCTGCTGATGCTGAATCTGGTAGAGAGAAGAAGAAGACAGATCACGAGAGAGATAAAAAACCCAGGATTTATTCTATGCCATGTGTCTCTGTAACCTTTAAATAGCAGGAATGGGAAAGAATTGGCTCTTGTGAAAAGTCCTTGGGAATTAAATATAATTTCAAGAATCAAAGCCTTTGTATTAGTAATCCTCTGATAAGATATCAGTGTCCTTTGGATGGAAGAAGCGTTGATTTGAGAGATTTATATGTTAGTGTATTACAGGATTTTATGGCGGTGCTGGAGCTTCCAGCAATGATTGGCTGAGATGCCCTGATGTCAAAAAAGGCTGACACCGAGTTCAGGTTCCCTGGAAGGCATTAGCTGTGCTGTGCTGTTTTAATCCACAAAAGGGCATGAGATAAGGAAGGATAGTAGAAACAAGAGTTATAAGAAAGGAGAGCAGGGGAGCCTGGCGATTGCTAGGAAAGCTGGAATAAGGTTTTTAAGTCTGTAAGAAAAATAAAACAAATAAACGAGAAACAACTTTTAAAAAAAAGCTCAGTGGCATAAGAACATAAGAACATAAGAACATAAGCCATGCTGGATCAGGCCAAAGGCCCATCTAGTCCAGCTTCCTGTATCTCACAGTGGCCCCAACAAAATGCATGATGATGATGATAATAATAATAATAATAATAATAATAATAATAATAATAATAATAATAATAATAATAATAATAATAATAATAATAATAATAATTTATTGCCATTGTGTGTATATACACAGTATACACATACAACGGAATTCAGACACCCAGAGACCAGATTCCACACACACACACACACACACACACACACACACACACACACACACACACACACACACACACACACACACACACAAATCCCCAGACACTCTCACACACAATAAAAAATCCTTCAACACACACACACACACAAATCCCCGAACACCCCCCACCCACCAACCCCCCCCCCCCTAAAAACACAAGCATCTACACAATAGGCTAGGTAATCCTGTCCAAGTGCTCACTGCTGGTGGTCCTTGAGTTCATTATTAAGTGCAATTATAGCTCTGGGATAAAAACTGTTCAGAAGTAGAGATGGGCATGACTCAAAAAATGGTGTTTCGTTTGTTGTTTGTCGTTTAGGGGGTCCGTTTCGGTTCATTTTCGTTTTTTGTGAATTTTTTGCAAAAAAATTAGTTTTCGTTTTGTTACGTAACGAAACGAAAAAACGAAAACGAAAATGAAAAATTGCTGTTTCATTAGTATTCATTACAGTTCAATGTATTTGCCGCAACGAAAATGAAACGCACAACAAAATTTCTGTTGTTTTGGTTCGTTTCGTTTCATTTTGGAGACAAAATTCATTTTTCATTTCGTTATGTAATGAAATGAAAAAACGAAAATGAAAACGAAAAATTGCTCGTTTCGTGCCCATCTCTATTCAGAAGATGTGTGGTCTGAGTTTTAATTGCTCTGTATCTTCTGCCAGAAGGCAACAGTTCGAAGAAATTGTGAGCAGGATGAATAGAGTCTCTCAGAATGTTGTGTGACTTCCTCAAACAGTGAGATGTGAAGATGTCATCCAGCGTTGGAATTGGAGCCCGATAACATTCTGGGCAATTTTAATTATTCTCTGTAGAGCTTTTTTGTTTGCTACAGAGCTGCTCCCATACCATGATAGCATGCCATAAGTTAGGACACTCTTAATGGTGCTGTGATAGTAAGACTGAAGTAGATGCTGAGATAAATTCATCTTCCTGAGCATTCTCAGGAAATACAGCCTCTTCTGTGCCTTCTTCACAACCGTATTGGTGTTTGCAGTCCATGAGAGGTCCTCTGAGATGTAAGTGCCCAGATATTTAAAGCTACCTACCAACCCTCTCCACCTCCTCACCATTTATGTACAATGGTAAATGTACATCTTTCTTCCTCCTAAAATCAATTATAAGTTCTTTAGTTTTTTTGGTGTTAAGTATAAGATTATTTTCTTTATACCACTGAGTCAACCCTTGTACTTCTTTCCTATAAGCAGACTCATCGTTCTTACTAATGAGCCCCACCACTGTTGTATCATCTGCAAATTTGATGATTGTGTTGGTGTTATATAGTGGGGTGCAATCATGTGTGTACAAGGAGTAGAGGAAGGGGCTTAGCACACAACCCTGAGGAGCTCCTGTACTTAATACTAGAGTAGAAGAATGGTGGGATCCCATCCTTACTGACTGTGGCCTATCAGTCAGAAAATTCCTTACCCACAAACAAAGCTTCTGATGAATACCCAAATTGGCCATTTTAAAAAACAACCTATTGGGTAGAAATGCATCTGGGTTTGCACGAGACTGGATATGTGTCTCCTGATACCACTCCCCTGCATTTGGCCCTTGAAGTACCCCAGTTTTAAGCCTGGAGATTACACATCTCCATCATGGTTTGTAACCTGTGATGGACTTTTCCTCCAGGAATCTTTGGAAGGCATCCAGGCCAGATGACATCACCACATCTTGAGGCAGGGTGTTCCACAGACTAACAACATGCTGGGTAAAAAAAAAATTCTTTTGCCTGTTCTCATTCTCCCAACCCTCAATTTGAGTGGATGTCCCCTAGTTGTGGTATTTTGTGAGAGGGAGAAGAGCTTCCCTCTATCCACTTTACTCATGCCCTGCATTATTTTGTACGCCTCAGTCATATCCCCCCTCAGGTGCCTTTTTTCCAGACTAAAGAGCTCCAAATGTTTTAGCCTTTCCCCATAAGGGAGATCCCATCTTGAAGGCTGACATTTAATTCAAATGTGGCCTTGTGAATCACAAAGCATGTACATCCGAGAAAGTGGAGTGTAATTCAGAAATGCTCACACAGAAACAAATACATGGGTCTCTACAGATGGTGTTATTCCTGGTTGGATCAAGGAGCAGCACACTGTGCACATGTTGACCCAGGTCTCCTGGGCTGGACCAGCCTTCTTCCTCAGTGGCACCAGCAGACACAATTCCCTCGCAAATGTTGCAATAAGATTCATCCACAGATCCAGAAAGCTTCTGCAGGTGGATCTGCGGGGACGGGGAGCAATCTAACACTCTTCTTCTAGTAACATTTCTTGAACTGGCCTCGGACCTCATCCCTCTTTCTCTGGAGCTCAGTGATCTTTGCAACCAACATCTCAAGGTCTTGCTTCTACAGTATGCCATGGTTTCAATAACAGGAGTTATATAACCAAGTATGGTTCAAACAGGCAAGATGTCACAGGGGCTTTCCTAAAAACATAACCTCCCCAAAGCTCACCCTAAATAATCCAATAGAAATACTCATTTTCTGCTGTTTCTAGTTCAAGGAACTAGAGGCAAAATAATAATAATAAGCCAATGACACAGGCCTGGTTTCATCACAAAAGGAGAAACTTTTTTCATTTAGCAAAGTGATTGTGTGAAGATGTCTAATGTCTATTGCTTTTCTGGGTTAACATGACACAGACTGCACTTCCTACCTGTTTTCTCTGAAAGAATAACAATAATTCAGTAGTTAGTACTGGAACTCATCTCAACTCCAACGTGGTGTGGATTGTGGATCCCCCCTCCCTTTCTTTTAACTCTTTTTTTCTTCTCCACATTTTTGCCAAGTTCGTATAGTAAAAGAAAGCAAATCAAAACAGAGTGTGCTGCTTATACATGGCCCCATGGCGCTTAAACCACTCTCTGGGCAACTTGCAATTTAATTATACAGGCTAAACATTGCTCCCCTCCTCCCAGTAAGCTGGGTATTCAATTTTCTGACCTTTGAAAGATGGAAGGATGAGTCAACCTGGAACCAGATACTAACTACATTCTGCAGGGATGAAACTGAGATAATGAGGAAAGACTTCCAATTTATAGCCAAAAGGGGGGGGGGAGAGTTCTGCATGGAGATGTGAAGAGTAGTTGCAAAATGTGTTCTGGAAATAATGTTCCCTTTGGGAAAATCAGTGTGGTATATAAATTTAAAATTAATTAATTAATTAATTAATTAATTAATTAATTAATTAATTAATTAATTAAGCCATGCTAAGATTGCATCAGTTAACATTTCTTGGCTTTCCATGCAACAGGAACCCTACTCTAATTTCAATCCCCCACCCCCCACCCCACCTTCTTGTATTGCTTTCAGCAGCAAACCGCCAAATT
This sequence comes from Phrynocephalus guinanensis, assembly GCA_037367245.1. Classification (NCBI taxonomy): domain Eukaryota; kingdom Metazoa; phylum Chordata; class Lepidosauria; order Squamata; family Agamidae; genus Phrynocephalus; species Phrynocephalus guinanensis. The sequence continues at coordinate 7,083,287 of CM074745.1, read as the reverse complement.
CAGCTCAGCTTCCTGTTCATCCCAGCAGTCCCTTCACAGGGAAGGTGTCATTCTGTGCTGAAATTTGTAACAGACACACACAGCTTGGCATTTCTGCTTGGGAAAATAAAAGACACGGAGACTCAGAAACCGTGCAAGATTTCCCTTGAGGATTTTGGGGAAGGGGGAAGATCTCATGCAGAGACACCCATGTGAGGAGTAAAGAGAAGCTGTTTACCGCTTGATTCCTCTTCAAGAGTGACAAGCCACCAAGTTTCCCATCCTAAGCACACCTACTTTGGTTCACCTGTATCTGCTCATCTCATCCAAAGCCAAGTCTTGGCATTAGGTAGAGCCACTCTGGCACATATTTAATAGCTTTTCAAGAAGTTCCCTATGCTCTTAAAAAACAACACATTTACTATGGCTGAACTTTCCATAGCAAGGGGTTTTGTTTCATCAGAAACACCCGAGAGTGACAGAAAATCTGTAGCAGGCACTTAGCTCTTAATGCCCTGGACTGTTTAGAAAATGAATGACTGTGCGGTGGGGATGAGTCCAGAACTTTCCATCAGGTTGACCTTTCCTGTAAATGTCTCATTGCTTTTCCTGAGAGGGAAGAAGGTGAGGTGGAAATACCTGCTCATTTTAACTCCGGAGCCTGCTTTTACTTTTCCACTGCCACCTGCTGAAAAGAGCTAATGACTAGTTTTAGTCAGGTTTGGGAGGTATACGGTCGAAGAGGCGGGAGAACAAAACAAAGGTGGAACGTTGCCTTGCATCCCTTAGTCACCTCCTCATGAAATGTCAGAAAGCGCACAGCGAGAGGCTTTAGGCTCTCTGTGCAGGTTTCGTTGGCCGTCAGCCACCGCTGCCCTGAGATGAGTGGTGTGAAGAAATCTAGCTAGCATATATTTTTTCAGGTGGTTTTGACCAAAGAGACAGCCTGAGAAGGGTCCTCCAAAGCCCATGCTTTTTGCTTCCATTGTGAGAACAACAGATCTCTTTCCTGTCAAGTTTGTTGGCTTTTGCGAAACACAACGGAGAAAAATGGATAGGTCAGTGCTCAGTGGTTTAGGCATAGGTTGGGAATTCCAACCCCATGTCCTTAAATTGGGCTGGATTTCATGATCCATAGGCTCCCTTCCAGCTCTGTAGTCTAAGCTTATTATAAGCAGGAGCCTCGTGGTGCAGTGGTTAAATGCCTGTACTGCAGGTAAAACTGCGCTCATGACCTGGGGTTCAATCCCAGGTGAGAACATAAGAACATAAGAGCCATGCTGGATCAGGCCAAAGGCCCATCCAGCCCAGCTTCCTGTATCTCACAGTGGCCCCACCAGATGCATCTGGGAGCGCACAAGACTAGATATCTGTCTCTTGATACCACTCCTTTGCATCTGGCCCTTGAAGTACCCCGGTTTTAAGCTTGGAGATTACACATCTCCATCATGGTTTGTAACCTGTGATGGACTTTTCTTCCAAGAATCCGTCCAACTCCTTTTGAAGGCATCCAGGCCAGATGCCGTCACCACATCCTGTGGCAGGGAGTTCCACAAACTAAGAACATACTGAGTGCAAAAATATTTTCTTTAGTCTGTTCTTACTCTCCCAGCCCTCAATTTGAGTGGATGTCCCCTAGTTCTGGTATTTTGTGAAAGGGAGAAGAGCGTCCCTGACGCAGCCTTCCATACTTCCGAGGTTGGTAAAATGAGTACCCAGCTTGCGGGGGGGTGTTAGCAATGTGTAGCCTGCATTATCATAATTAAACCTGTAAACTACCCAGAGACTACTTGAAGTGCTATGGAGCAGTATATAAGCAGAACCCTTTGCTTTGTTTTGCTTTGCTTTAAAACTCTTTACTGTTCATTTTGCACACACAGCACAAAAACACAAACACATAGAACAAGCACAAAAAAGACATGGTGAGAGATCCAAAAGATACAAATAATCTGTCCAAAGCTATTCCATTTGGTAATTGATGCAAGAGAGAAACAGCTTTTCTTATAATACGTACTTTCAGAAATACATCAACATTAATCTCAGATATATCCAAATCTTTCTAAGACCAATAATTTTTTTAAAAATAATTTTATTGACAATCCACTTCAGATAATAATGCATACCTCTCGGTGAGTACCCTCCCTTGCCCTGCAGTGCAATCACTCTGCGGCTGCCTTGCACCCTGGGCAACGCCCGCTGCTGCCTTTGCAGCCTCCCTGCGTACCTAGTCTATACTGTGTCTCTGCCAGCATCCATTTTTTTGTGTGTTTTCCCTCTGGTCTAGGGCGTTGGGGGATGCCTGCGTACGGAAATGCTTTAAAATTGCACAAAAAGCGGGGAGAAACGACAAACAAAAAATGAAAAACGGTAACAAAAATTTTCCAACAATTTGCGACAAACGGAAATGAACCAAAATAGACCTTTCAACTACAAATGAAAACCCGAAACACCATTTTTTTGTTTCGTGCCCATCTCTACTGGAGAATGCAACTTTGCACTCCTGTCACTAGATGGAGAATGTGTGCGTTGCGTGACAAGTGGGCACTTGTCTCAAAACAAGAACCGAGACAAGACAATTCCCGAGGCATGGGAGAGATATGTCTCATCACGCTCTGTTCCCAGTTCAGGGGGCGTGGTCGGGACGAACTCCCGCCATCACGCAATGGATGTGGAGTAACCTTTTTTCGTACCGGTCCCAAGCAGGACAGCGAACTGCCATCAGAGGGGCATGATGTAACCGTCTAAGTCTCTTGGGGGCTGTTTTAGAATCCAAAGAACTGATGAATGGATCAATTCATATCTGTTGGGTTTTTTGAATCAAACAAATACAAAACAACCAACTAGAGACGTTTGAAAGAATTTCCTGTTTATTTTTAAATTTGTGCCCATCTCTACTTGGTACCCAAAGAACTGTTTTGCACCTCAATGGATTGTCCCAAAAGACTGCATTCTCCTGCCCTGTGTCAGAAAGATACCGATCAGCTCTTAAAGGGGAAGGATGGGTTGTTTTAAGCAGCAACAGAAACAGATGAGTGTGTTTTTTCTTTCTTTCCTCATGCTAAATAGTGCTGTCAGGGAACCATATACTGCACCATCATTGTATGCCAGTATGGACAGACTGCAAATCAGGATTTATAACCCTATCAGAGAACAATAACAAGAACCATACAAACTGAGGAACTTACCATGAGCTATATACCCTACAACTGAAATGAAAATTGCAATTGAACTGCAAGAAGAAAATGAAATCAAACAAATTTGAGGCTGAGGAGTGAGGAGATTTCCATGGTCTTCTCCCCTTCTTCATTGTCTTCTTCTAATCACTGAAGCTTTATAAGAAAAAAACAGATGGCTCAAGAAAAGGAGAACAACATTTGTTTGAAGAGTTTGCTGAGACATTAAGTACCCAGATGGCTCTGTTCTCACTTCCCAGTTGGATACCTGGAGAAACCCAGAATATTGTTTCACACAATTTGTTCTTCAGGCCCAATCTCGTCTCTCATGCCAGGGATCTCAGGGGGAATGCAGAGATTACACTCACTGTGGGGATGCCAGCAAGAAAGGCTGGGTCCCAGTGGTGACCAAAGAAAGACTTGGTGTGCAAGTTGGAAGTCACCAATGAATGATACTAAGTGGATTCTTCTAGCTCAGTGTTTTTGAGCTTCTGTCACTTCCTCATGTGATGAAATCACTGTTCCCTTTGTCTTATCGCTAGGACTACTTAGGTAAAAGTCTAGTTAATTAACCACAGGGATAAGTAATACTTTGCTTCTTTCACATCTTCCTCTTTCACTGTCATCATCAACCTTTAGCTGCCCCCACGTGTGTGTGACTGCCCAGAACAATTTTTACAAACCTTCCACATTCCTCACTTCCCAAACCAATGTATCTCAAATAATACATTTACCATCTTCACAATGCATTTACCTATAACACTCTTCTCCCTCTCACATACCAGAACTAGGGGACAGACACTCAAATTGAGGGTTGGGAGAGTGAGAACAGACAAAATATTTTTTTTTGCCTAGCATGTTGTTATTCTGTGGAACTCCCTGCCACAGGAGGTGGTGATGGCATCTGGCCTGGATGCCTTCAAAGGGGGATTGGACAGATTCCTGGAGGAAAAGTCCATCACAGGTTACAAACCATGATGGAGAGGTGTCATCTCCAGGCTTAAAACCAGGCTACTTCAAGGACCAGATGCAGGGGAATGGTATCAGGAGACAGATATCTAGTCTTGTGCACTCCCAGATGCATTTGGCGGGGCCACAGTGAGATACAGGAAGCTGAACTAGATGGGCCTTTGGCCTGATCCAGCATGGCTCTTCTTATATCCTTATGTTCTTAACCCTGCATCACAGCTTCCTTGCTTCTTCCAGTTTCTAATGGAAGCCTGCATGAGTTCACCAGCAGTATCCCCCTCTAATTAATCCTTCCCCAAAGTGGAACGCATAGAGGCTTTGCACCATTAAGAGGTGCCGACAATGATAGCTGTGAGAAAAAGGGAACAGCTCACCTGGAAGGCTTCGATGATTTATCATGGCTTTAGCTTTAAGTCAAAAGGTAGTTGTTGGTTTTTGTTTTGTTTCCCCCTGCTGGGGAACATGGGAAATGTAATTTTCCAGTGCTTATTGCCTCTGTGAATTCAGCCAAAATTCGCTTGTATAGTTTATGGCCACAGGGAGGCTGGTTTCAGCAGCATCACTGTATCAAATTGAGCAAATGCTGCAACCCTCAGGGCGAGAACATAAATTTATTCCGAGAATACACTATCTTATGCAATTAATTGTCAAGTGTTTTCTCTCGCAGAAAGCGTGGTATTTTCCTAGCCCCTTAAAACAGTATTTCAAAACATATTTCAGTCACCTTTTTCTGTGTAAGGGAAAGAAAAATTGGAGTAGTTCAGAGACAGGTGTATCATGGAGCCAGCAAATGGAAAGCCAAGGGAAATGTGTGTTACCTGTTGTTAGAAAGTGAGCATTTAAATAGGTTTGAATGTGGAATGCTAAAGAGATTTGCAATATTGGCATCCATCGTTAGGTAAACAATGTCTTTCCCTTTCAATCTCAGGCTGACATTCTAGTAAGAAGCCAAAGAAGTATTCGAAGTTCAACAAATGACAAAATATACTGATTATGGAATTTGTAATCCCCCAAATCCAACAACACTCCAAACTACGAATTTTTTTATCTGTTTCCGAATATGGCTGTTTTGTTCCATTTTGTCTGGGACTGATGTCCCCAGGGACCTTTTTCGCCTTTTAAAAATATCTACAAGATACCTATATGTAGCAGAAAATTGCCTGCATCTCCTCAGGTGCTTCATCCCAATGGTTTTCTGCAGTGCAGCAAAACTGTATGATTTTAATGCAAATGTCTTATTCCCCCAACCGACCCCTGGTTCCTCCAACGTTATCATTCTACCCCCGGCCCTTCCCTGAGGGTCTAAATCACGTTAGGTGCCTTTGCTTTCGAAAGCTTTGTCAATGTCACACATGAAATAAAATGAAGAAATGAAGGCAGCTCTTGTGTTCTCACAGTAGGAACACAAATTGCAGAAATCTTGCCAAGGAGCCAGTGGCTGGCAATTTCGTATTAATTGCAATTTTCCTATGAAAACAAATCCTGTGCTGGATTTTTCGCCCCTTTGGTTTCCCGTTTTACTTGCCAAGTGACAGTTGCTCATATAACCCAAGTGGGTGTGTTGGAGAGTCGGGGGAATTCAGGAGTCTAAAGAAACTACTAACCTTTTGTTCTAAAATATCTTCCTCATAAATGAATCTCTCTAACCCTCATACTTGTTCCTCTTTTAAGCCCAGGAGAGCTAGATCAGCATTTTAATTTTTTATTGATATTTTCATTAAGTATTTGTTATCCCTGGCAGGAGAAGAATGAGTGGGGTAAAAAAACATTTTATGATAAAAAAAATAACGAGGGACAGAAATAGCTTATTTTTTTATTTTCTTGGCTGTGCTTTAAAGGGACTCTTCAATAAATAAGGGTAATCACCATATGTGCATAAGAGTGAAATAGCTTCTAATTGTGAATAAAAGGCAATGATAGAAGGAACATTTTATTGGGATATAAATAATTCTGTTATCTACATTAAGGGTGAACTTCGGGAAAATGGGCTTGCCAGTACTGGAAGATCAATAAATGCCCGTACCTGGATCAAAAATGAGAGGGTGCTTCAACAGGTGTTCCTACACAGGAAGGAGGGCAACATGAAGTAGTGGTTAGAGCTATACAAAGCAGAGAGTTATAAAGAGATGGGTTGAACCATCAGTTAGAATGGAAGCTTAGCAGGCTTAGAAATGAGGCTTTGTTGTTGTTGTTCAGTCATTCAGTCATGTCCGACTCTTTGTGACCCCATGGACCAGAGCTCGCCAGGCCTTCCTATCCTCCACTGCCTCCCGGAGTTTAGATGTGAAGCTTCGATGTGGATAAATACAGATAAATAAATAAATAAACAACCCACATTCGTCACCAGCCCATCAATGCAGGCAATGAGCCTGGAAGGAATGTGTGTGTGTGTGTGTGTGTGTGTGTGTGTGTGTGTGTGTGTGTGTTGTGTCGTTACATTCGTGACCAACTCTTCGTGACTCCACATCCATGGAGTTTTCTTGGCAGGAATACTGGAGTGGTTTGCCAGTTCCTACTCCAGGCACCTACAGCACCTGGTATTCCCTGGTGGTCACCCATCCAAGTACTAACCAGGGCCGACCCTGGGTGAGATCGGATGTGCAGAAAATTGGAGTGGCTGCTACTTTGTTTAAGAGCTGGGAGTACTTGGATGGGTTGATTGTGTCTTTCCTCAGAAGCAAACAGTCCTTCTGTACTTACTCTCTCGGTGTACCTATGTGCTTAGCTTCTGGTAGGGTAATTACAGTAATTTTGAGCATAGGTATTGATGGGTGGAAAATAAAGCTGCCTGTTCCAGTTTAACCTGTAGGCATAAAATCTCAGAGGGACTGACAATTCTGCATCAAAGTGCCTTGTTATGTCAAAACAGCCCAAATTGACAAGAATGAGGAAAACAGGGGACGTTCTTTCCATTCCCATGTATGAATATTTTGTGGCTCATTTAGGGAAGAACATTCTAGAATTCACACATCCCTTCATAGCTGGAAGGGGAAAATATGATAATTTTTGTTATTAAAAAGTGAATGCATGAGAAAGTCAAACTGAGAGACGTGTCCTTCTGTAGCTTAAAAACTAAATCAAACATCTTATTACAAGAATTGGTTGAAACTTACCGGCAGCATTAATTAATAAAAATAAGTGCTAAAGTAAAATAAATCAACCAGTGAGGTTCTGATTAACCTAGTCATTGAAGAAACCTTTAAGAACTGGAGTTGGTGATTTCTCACCATGACAGTAAATGTAGGCTCCGCATGTTATGTCAGAACTGAAGCATCAGAAATGACTCACCCATCCATAATCCTTGATGCTTTCTAGTGGATGACTCATCCCTTAGCAACACAACTAAGGCACAGAGTCACTAACAATTTACTGTGCTTCTCGATCAAACGGTAGACTTCACCAGTGAGGGCGATCTCAAAATGAAGAGTAGGGAACAAAAGTCCCCTAGAACCTTGCCTCTGGTTGTTGACTCACTTTCATTTTCTTCGGATTTTAATTTGTCCGTTTAAATGTTTGGGCAGAGGGGATGTAAAACCGGATTGCTTCGGGGTAGATGTGCTCAAGAAATCAAAAATAAGAGTAAGTGCTGGGGAAGCTGTGAGGTGATTTAAACTTATGGCATATTCCTCCCTTCAGGGCCCAATCTATGAAACCTTTGGGGGATTTTTAAGTGGCTTTTGTTGTTGCTGATTCCCAAGGGTTCTTTGCAGAGTATTTACCAGGAATACTCAAACCCCCCATATTGGTGAAGTCCACAGGCAAAGGAGGGAGGGGGATAATTAAGCAAAGAAAGGACAGCAATATCTATACAAAGGGGAAACCAATGCTTCTTGGCCCTTCTATGTGTCCTCAGTCAGGTTTGATTGCATGTGAAATAGCTTGGACACCTTTCCTAAACCGCATAAGGTGTCTCCTTAAGAAAGCCAGGTATAGAGTACAGGCAAACAGGTGACAGCAGGGGTAAAAATAGCTTATTCACAGATACTTACAATATGCAGTCTGAGAATGATTGAACAGAGATTTTAAATTTTGGAGGCCAAAAGGAGAAAAGTCAACTCAAAATAAGGCAAAACCAATGGTTCACATTAATGCCTTTAAAAAAACACCAAGGCACTTGTCAAAAGGTAAAATAACTCCCCTAGTTGAACAAGGCCTGACTCTTAAGGGAAAGTAGTAAATGGTCCAGCTCCAACATTTTCAAAATCTTTGCAACAGAGCATTGGCAATATGTGATTACATGGACACTAAGGGTCTAGCTCAGTATAATCAGCTTCCTGTGTGACAGATTTTAGAAGTAGGGAAGCCTTTCTCTAGGCCAAATGTCAATAATGCTCATATAAAAGTGCAATTTAGCTTCAGTAGAAATGCTTGTGTGTGTTGCATCGTGGCATCGGACATGACCCCATGTCCATGGAGTTTTCCTGAAAGGAATACTGGAGTGGTTTGCCAGTTCCTACTCCAGGTGCCTACAGCAGAGAGGGAGAGGATGGGTGGGACGGTAATTTGGAACTGAATGGGGGGCGGCTCTAGGCTGGCACTTTCCTTTTAAAGAGCCTTCTGGTGCAGAGGTTAAAGTACTGTATTGCATCTATAAATGTGCTCATGACCCGGGGTTCAATCCTAGGTAGCCGGCTCAAGATTCACTCAGCCTTCTATCTTTCCAAGGTCAGTAAAATGAGTACCCAGCTTGTTGGGGGGTTGGGGGCAAAGTGTTGCCTGAATAATTAAATTGTAAACTGCCCAGAGAGTGCTTTAAGTGCTATGGGGCAATACATAAACAGAACCCTTTGCATTTTTGCATTAAAAATCACAGAGGCTGAATCCAGACTGCCTGTAAGAAAAGATGTCCTCCCTCAGCATATCTGATTGGCTGGAGAACCACAGCCCTAAGATCTTCCGTGCCACTGTGTTGCCTTTTGAGATGGAAACAGACAGCCTTCAAAATGGTGGCCACCATGCTGCCCTCACCCTCAACCCTCACTTGAATGACACATGCAGCCCCTTTGGTGAACAGGGGGCTGTTACTTAGCTTTAGAGAAGGATGAGATGAGGCATGATAGAAGTGATTAAAGTTAAGCATAATGCAAAATTAGAGAAGGGGGAAAATCATCACCTTCTAGTAATAGAATCTGGGATATATTAAGGAAGCTGCAGAAAGGAAGATTTGGGAAATTATTGTTTCTGGATTATAACTGCCAGAAGCTGTAATATAAAAAGTAACCTTTTTTATATTATAAAAGTAACGCCACTTAGAGTTCTGCTTAGAAGATAAGCGGGATATAAATATAACAATAAATAAATAAATAAATAAATAAACCTTTCCTATATTTGAGGAAAAACCTTTTCGTAGAACGTCATCATTTCAAGAAACTCCCCCATCTTGAGGTGTGCTGGTGGCCTCCTCCCAAACAGGACTAAATAAATTCATGGAGGATTAAAACTATCAATGGCTATTAGTCATGAGTGTTGTACTAGACCTCAGAACCCAAGGGGAGTATGATCTATAGGCTTCCAATCCAGCATGTGAACTTCATATTGGATTTTTAAAAAGCCACTCCAGGAAGGAGAATGCTAGTATTCAAAGGCCAGTCATGGGTCTGATCTGTACAGCTCTCAGGATATTTCCTCAATTAAGCAATTGATGTAACATCACCGAGCTGGGAAATAAGCTATTTATTTATTTATTTATTTATTTATTTATTTATTTATTTATTTATTTATTTATTTAGAATACTTTTACCTCACCTTTTTCTCCTTGGAAAAGGACCCAAGGTGGCTTACAATAATGAGGGACAATATACAGCCCTGAACATTTAAGACATATTCAAGTTAGAATTAGAAGAGCCATCTTAGAACATTATAAGGTAGGTAACATTAAAGCTACAAAGAACACGCAAAAAGGGAAAAAAAAACATTATGAGGGGTGGAAACTGACATGGAAAACACTTGTGTTCTTATGACATCAGTCAGTGTAATCCTGCATGGTAATCCATATAAAAATCACATAGTAGGTAGTCCATCATTCAGGGAAAGCTTGCCTAAAAAGGAAGGTCTTTGCTAGCTTCCAGAAAAACAGAAGAGATGGGGCAGTCCTGGCCTCCAGCAGGAGGGAGTTCAAAAGTCTGGGAGCAGCAGACTTTTGAATTTATGAGACGCACCTGTGAAGGTGGTGGGATGGAGAGAGGGGCCTCTCCTGAAGACCTTAGCACCCGAGCTGGCTGATACCGCAAGATTCGATCTTTGAGGTACGTAGGACCCAGTCCATTTTGTGCTTTGTAGGTTGAGGTCAGCACCTTGAATTGTGCCCAATAGCTGATTGGCAGCCAGTGGAGCTGCTTTAGTAGGGGTGTAATGTGATCTCTGTAACCCGCCCCAGCTAGCAATCTGGCCGCTGCATTTTACTGTTTGGTAGATAAAATCTGCCTTGTTAAGTAGAGCAGGGAATGACATGCAGGTTCAACAGCTTGTGCTGGTTTGTTCACCAGCTGAACAGGTGCTTGGAATTTCCCAGCTCTCCTCTGTAGGCGCCTACTCCAATGCCCTCCCTGGAGGAGGTGAGGACGGGAAACTGGGCTGCTGCTTATAAATGGGTGTCTGCTGGAGGACTGTGGCTGAGCACTGCTGAACACCTGTTTAGCTGCTAAACAAGCCATTACAAACCACCAAATCTGTGGTTCGTGCCCATCTATGATGCTATGTATTTGTAGTATCTTAAATCATGTGTGAGTAAAGGAGAAACGTCTCACCATAGCTATCCATCTTAATGTGATGCGTCTTAACCAAACCAAAGGTTTTAAAGGATGAGCCTAACCAATTGATAAAAGCTGCAGTTCTATAAATGCCAACATGGCACTTGCCTCCTGTGAATACTGCATGCCTCTCTTTTGGCTAACACTGAAGAGGCACGAGCAAAAAGCACAGTGGTCTTGGTAGAACCATACTCTACAGTTCAAACAAAACTCTACAAAATTCAAACATACTCTACAAAATTCTTTTTCTGCAATACTTGGAAGCTGGATGATAACAGAGGGAAATGTGACCCTGACTCATTTGAAGTAATTAATTTTAGCTGCCCCCCTCTCTTTTTTTCTAATTAGAGATCTACAGAAGCTGGGTTATTTTCATTGGCATCCAATTAAGCTATTCTTTCACTTTCCCATTTGTTTCTGTTGCCCCTTTGAGAATTATGCTTGATTTAATTCCTTTGTTTACTTATAATGTATCCCTTAGCCAAAGTCTTGTGTTGCCCAAACAAAGGTCTTTCAATCATGAGATGAATTTCAGAGCACAGGGGGAGAGGGAGGGGAAAACTAGCATTTCGAAGCATTTTGGGGAAGTTTTTGCTAGGATTTTTCAGGTTTACCAGCCCAAAAGTGACAAGAAGAGTATTATTTTGTGTGTGTTGTGTCGTTGCAGTCGTGACCAACTCTCTGTGACCCCATGTCCATGGAGTTTTCTTGGCAGGAATACTGGAGTGGCTTGCCAGTTTCTACTCCAGGTGCCTACAGCACCTGGTATTCCCTGGTGGTCTCCCATTCAAGTACCAACCAGGGCCGACCCTGTTTAGCTTCCAAAATCAGGCGAGATCGGATGTGCTTATGGCATCTAGGCTCTATTATTTTACTACCAACCAACCAACCAATCAATCCATTCCCATTTTGGGAGTTCTACATGACCTAAAGAGATCTTAAAAAACAGTACATAGGTCTGGCTTGGGACTCATGTCAATCACTTTGATCACGTCTTTCATTTGGTGACTCACCTTTCTACAGTACAAGAAAGAAGGCTCTGGTGTGTTGTTTGGAGTTTGACACTGCTGGGTCAGCAGGACAGCAGATGTCTTGGAGAACATAACATCCCCAATGCTTCTGAAAGAGAATGTTATCATTTTCAAACCTTATAATAGTTGTGTTGGCTTTCCGCTGTCTTGCCTCATATTGTGGAGCCCGTTCTTGAGAAAACGAATGATTCCCCCACCCTTTCAGCCTCTGTTTCCTTTCTGAGAGAAGAAATCAAGTCTTTCCCCGTTAGCTTTCTTTACTGTCCAGTGTTCACTGTCCGGCTTTCACACTCATGCACAGTAATCAAAATGAGTGTGGATGGTCTTTGTCTTGGTCCCACCAGTGACTTGCACTTACACTCCAGTGACCTTTCATTGCTGCTTTCCAAGTTTTAATCTTCTTCTGGTTCCTTGGTTACCACCTCCAAACCATATTGTCCAACTAATATTATTGAACTACTTTAACAAGGTAGTTCCGTCTTGATTTGATCTTGGGCCTACTTGTTCATCTTTCTGACAGTGTCGAGGGGGTATCCATAAAGCTCTCTCCCAGCACTACATTTCAAACAAATCGATTTGTTTCTTGTCAGCTTTCTTCATTGTCTAGCTTACACACCCATACTTCTCTATATGCCCAACATCATAGATGTAGGAAACCTGAAGTCATTTTTCTGGTAAGAAAAAACAACGGAGTCAAGAAAAGAGACTAAACATTCTAGATTTTTTTTTAAAGAATGGGCATATAAGGGATATTTTTTCTCTACCTTCAAATAGTTGATTAGTGGGGGACTCACAATATAAAGTTTCTGAAAAATAGACAGTTGGAAATAGTTCGGTTGCACAAGATTTGTGAGGCAGCATATTTCACTCTTCACTCACCTACGTTTCCTGGATCATCACATTTAGGTGGTTCTAAAACTTCCCAAATGAATCCACTTTGCTATGTCTTCATTTAATACTCTTTTGGCCACTGTATCCTACTGGAAGCAATCCACGTCTCTGCTCAGACATTCCTCAAAATATCCAGACAGCAGGGGTTGCTACAGAATCCTCCTAATTAGCACACTCTGATGAGAAAAGAAATGTGCCAATTAAGAGATTATCCCTTCCCTGTGATCATCATATGGGTGCATTGAGCCAGTGAGAGCATGGCCTGTCTAAAACTGGTTGTATATTCAAGCACATACAGCAAAGAAGGAAATATAACCAAATACCGGTAATCAAGGAATACCTTACTACCTTGAACGTGTTCAAATCTCCAGGCCGGATGAACTGCATCCAAGAGTACTAAAGAAATTGGCTGAATAATTCACAGAACCACTGTCCATTATGTTCTTGAAATCTTGGGAAATGGGTGATGTGCCAGATGAGTGGAGGAGGGCGGATGTTGTCCCTAGCTTCAAAAATGGGAAAAAGAAGGAAACTGGGAACTACATTCAGCCTGACATCAATCCCAGGAGAAATCCTGGAACAGATTACTAAGCAGTCATTTTGGAAGAGAGTCAGACACGGTTTAACAACTGAACAACAACAATGTTCGTTACTTCACGTCCCTTTCATTGCGGTTTGAGCTCCCGCTTGGGACCGGCATGAAGAAATCTTACTGCACGTTCATTGCGTGATGACGGGAGTTCATCCCGACCACACCCTCTGAACTGCGATTTAAGCGGGATGAACGATTCCCCTCCTGGCGTCGGGAATCTGCTCATCTCACTTCTTGTTCTGAGACGAGAGCCCATGAAGTAAGCCTCGTCGCGGAATGAGTGCTGATTGTAGCTCGTTGCTATCTAGTGGCAGGAATGTGAAGTGACATTCGCCAGTAAAACAAGTCATGCCAGAGTAATTTGATCTCTTTCTTTGATAGAATTACAAGCCTGGTGGATGAGGGGAATGCTGTGGATATTGCTTATCTGGACTTTACTAAGGCCTTCGATAAGGTTCCCCATGGTATTCTTGCTAAGAAGATGGTAGAAAGTGGGATAGATAGTGCTACTGTTAGGTGGATTTGTAATTGGTTGACTGATCGCACCCAAAGGGTGATAATAAATGGTCTCTCTTTAGCTTGGAGAGACGTGACCAGTGGGGTGCCCCAGGGTTCTGTTCTGGGTCCAGTGCTGTTCAATATCTTTATTAATAACTTGGAGGAAGGAATAGAGAGTATGTTAATTAAATTTGCAGATGATATGTATTTGGTTGGGGAAGAGTCATCTTAAGTAGGTCTACATTCATCCAAGCAGAAAAACAAGCTTTTGCAAATGCCCCCACAATTGGCTGGGGGTGGGTCGTCCATGAAAATAAACACATCTCATGCATATATTTTTTACCTTCTTTTTCCCTTTTAATTTCTTTACTGCATTTACGAGCCTGAGCCAGCTCTTTTTAAAACTTATTTTATGAAGGACCTTGGCCTATTTGTAAGTAATGGCCAATGTAGTTTAATTGACTAGATATCATTTCCCCTAATGTTTAATAAAAACTACTTAAAGGCAATCTAAAAATAAAAATGATGTTTATGTTGAGCTTAAAAGGACAGTTAACTATAGGCCATGTCCTTGCCCAGCTCATAGCTTATGGTGCTTTGTTTGAAGACCACATCATAAGAGAATCAAGTAAATAAGAGAGCCATCCTGCAAGGAAACTCTGGTACCAGGGACCCTCAGATGGAATTCATATATGTTTAGATCACTGGGGGGGGGATACTAACATTATTGAAGTATACTAAATGATTATACCTCAGAGAGCTTTGTGGCACAGTGGTTAAACTGCTATACTGCAGCTATAACTGCACTCATGACCTGGTAGCACTCAATTCCAGGTAGCAGGCATAAAGTTCACTCAGCCTTCTAGCCTTCTAGCCTTCTGAGATCAGTAAAATGAGTAAAAGCAAAGCAAAAAGTGTTCTGCTTATATACTGCCCCATACCACTTCAAGTAGTCTCTGGGTGGTTTACAGTTTTTAAATTACAGTATGCAGGCTACACAAGCTGCCTAGATGCCCTAAGCACATCCGATCTCGCCTGATTTGGAAGCTAAGCAGGGTCGGCCCTGGTTTGTACTTGGATGGGTGATCACCAGGGAATACCAGGCGCTGTAGGCGCCTGGAGTAGGAACTGGCAAGCCACTCCAGTATTCTTGCCAAGAAAACTCCATGGACATGGGGTCACGAAGAGTCGGTCATGACTGTAACGACACAACACACACACACATGCAGGCTACACATTGCTCCCCCCCCCCCATCAAGCTGGGTACTCATTTTACCAACCTCGGAAAGATGGAAGGCTGAGTCAACCATGAGCCTGCTACCTGCGATTGAGTACTCAGCTTTCCGGCAGGGGGAACAATGTGTAGCCTGCATAATTAAATTGTAAGCTGACCAGAGAGTGCTTTACATGCTATGAGATGGTATATAAGCAGCACATTTTTCTTTTCTTTTTTTGCTTTGCTTTTATGCCTAAGCATAGTTGGTGATGGACCTAGCCAGAGGTAAAGCACATCTGGATTCAGGGTGGATTTTTTTTTATAAAAACAGTGATTTGTTTTTAAATCAATTTGATTTAAATCATGATTTACATTTTTAAAAATGTCAAACACACACATTTAAAAAACCCCCACTAAATTGTGATTTAAAACAATTTCACTTAAATCAAATCCACCCTGCCTGGACTGAATCCGAAGGGGAGCTTAGGCAGTTATTTATGAACTGACTGGAAGGCCAGGTTCCAATTCAATCCAATGTACATGTAAGTGGAGAATTTCCTGTAACAGGCGTTCCTTTAGAATGTATACCGTAGGTTAGGAGGAATAACCCTGCTGCCAAGGGGTTGGTTGAACAAATAGCGCTAAGGAAGTGAAGGCAAAGTCTCCTAGCCTCTAATAGAAATAGAATTCTTGTCCACAGTAGCAGAACAAAAGGCAGCACAAAAGAAGGGAAAAACAGATGCAAGCAAGGATTCGAAGAGCAAATGGCTACATGTGAACAAATAAAAATCCGCACTGAAATCAGATTTAAACATTCTTGAAGTCCTATTACAGCAGCTCTCCTGGCTGCCGGTTCATTTTCAGCAGCAATTGGAAGTGCTGGTTTTAACCTGTAAAGCCCTATTTGGTATGGATCCAAATTATCTAAAAAGAACCAACTCAGACATTAAGATCATTGGGTGAGACCTTTCTGTAGATTCCATCACCTTCACAGGTGCTTTTGGTGGAGACATGAAACATATCACTGCTCCTAGACTCTGGAATTAACCCCCCCCACCACCACCACAAAAATAAAAATAAAAAAATTACAGGCTGGCCCCATCGTTCCTGTCTTCTCACAAGCTGGCAAACCCCTTTTGTCTTCAGAGAGGCTTTTTTCAAATCACTAGCAGACCAAGAAGGTCGCTGTGTTTTTTTTTTTAATGGATTGTGGTTCCCTGTTGTTTTTAAATGTGTTTTTAGTATAGCTTTTGTTTACCAGTTTTTAATAAAATACATTTTGATTTCCTTTTAAAACATTTGCATACTTACTTCTTTGGCTTTAAAATACAGTGGACCCTTGTATAACAAACAGCTTGTATAACATAAAATCTGTACAACATAAAAAATTCTGAAGATAGTGGAAATTTGCTTAACATAATCGCCTATGGCGAAAACCCGTACAACATAAAAATGGGATTACTCCATTTTCAATGCATTCCTATGGGAATTTGTATAAAGGAAAATTTGCTTAACAGAATTTCATTTGAAACAAATTAATTCCTTTATACAAGGAACCACTGTATTGTGTTTTAATAGTTGTACGCTGCCTGGGGTCCTTTTATGGAGAATGGCAGGGTCAATATTATTTTAAATAAATAAATTGATTATGAAGGGTTTGGGAAATAAAACATGTTGTTCTAGGATGGATTTGAGATTTTTTCAGTGTAAAACCTTCATGGCTTAATTCCCGTCATGCAGCTCCACATGTCCAACTGCAGCCATGTTATGGGGAAGTGTTTCAGGGCAGGCATATTGTTTGACTGATTGGGCATTGCTGGTTTAAGCTTCAGGCAGGCCAGCCCACACAATTTCAGCTGATGGTTCCAGATGGCAGTCAACTCAGAGCTGCTTAAACATTCAAACATCTCAAACCACAATAAATTAAATAAAACAGGATGTTGATTCACTTTCCAAAAACAACCCATCAGCGTCATCTGAGGTTTTTGTGAGTTAATAGAAAACTACCAGCGCTCTCAATATATTGCATACCAAAATTAAGTAAGTAATGTACCCTAAGATTAGCATCCGTTTCTGAGGAAAATAGCCAATGAAACACTAAGTTTTGTTTGCTTGTTTTTTAAAAAATAGGAGATTGGAGAAATAGGGTGAGTGTTGGAAATAAAGGTTGCTTAGCTTAATTTACTTTCTAGGTAATCGTCTTCGAAGCATTATTGGTGGTGAAATTATCAAATACAAAGAAGGGCAGAAAAGTTAATATGGCCTCTGTAAAGATGTACCTATCCCTCTGTGATCTTTTTGTCTATTGTTAATAGTCAGTGTCAAAAATATGTGAATAATGGTTATCTAAAAGACATTGTGTACATCAGTTCTCAAAAAAAAATATTGACAAAGTTCCGAAGGCTTCTGAGTCTACTTATGGATCAACATCTGTAAATATAATAGAAAGAAGAAAGTAGGGATAAAGAGTTGGCTATCATAGTGTAGGAATGTGAAAATTCGGTTGTGCAGAAATATACATTCGGATTTGTGACCTTTCAATTGTTCATGCACATGAAAGAGATCACCTCTCTTGGATCTCTTCTATTTGTATTTTTGGGAACTCATCTCAAAACCCTAGAGAATCCATAATAACTACTCTACAAAGGCAAAGAGGCAAGGCAACGGAGAATCAATCTAATCACTTTACTAATATGGTCAAAAGTGGGCAGCAGTACAGTCTACCACCATCACCACTATAGCTCAGTGGTATAATGCTTGTGGGGAGAACCTACACTGTTCTCCCCACAAACACAAACAGAAGCAACCCCCCCCCCCAATTATACCTTTAACACAGGGCGCTTTTACACAACCCCTAAGATCCGCTGGTCACTTAAATTCGGACCAGAGATCTTAGGGGTTTGTCGCTGTTCCTGCGTTCCCACCCCCATCCGCACTCCTGGCTGCTGGCTGCATGAGGGGAGGGAGAAAAAAAGGGACAAAAGAATAAAGGCTTACCTCCCGGTGCCGTCATTTCCTGGTTCCTTCTCTTAAAGGGGCGGGAGGCAAAAAACAACAGTAAAAAGAAGCGAGGAGAGCCCGGCACATCCGCATCAAGATTTTTCACTCTTGGAGAGCAGGTACAAGAAAAGTGCGCTAGGACCCGCTTAGGTGGGCGTGGTCGCACTTAATTTTCAGTAAACTCCAGAGCTGGTGGGTAAACAATTTTAAGCTCCGGAGCTGGGAGCCATTTGCGGCGGAGTTTAGGGGTTGTGTAAAAAGGCTTACAATGAACACATACTAGACAATATTAAGAATCAGGCAAACATGGAAAGCACTTCCATATTGGGGGGGGGGGGGGGAGAAATCAGTCCTATTTCCCCAAAGTCAAGAAAAGCACACAAGTAAATGAAGGCTACCCCACCCCCCAAAAATATCAAAGCTCCCACCCTAATCCAAAACTACGAGAATACGGGGATATTTACTCCCTTACCACTTAATGCCCTCTCTTCTCTTCTTTAAGCATAGGAGGTGGCAGACAGATAAGGCAGGAGGAAATAATAATAATAAAATAATATGGGGGTGGAAATTCCAAGGAAAGAATCACTTTGATAGGGCAAAACTTAAAATTTCCAAGATGGCGGCACAAAGAGAGGCAGAAATCCAAGGTGGAGGATTTCTATCTGCCAAAATTTCAGCACAACATTCCCGTAAGGAATGACTGAAACTAAAGAACAGTCCTCATTGGATTCCAGATCCTGTGACATAAAATTTATATTGTCCTTCTCATTGGCGAATAAAAGCCTTTCTTTCTTTCTTTCTTTCTTTCTTTCTTTCTTTCTTTCTTTCTTTCTTTCTTTCTTTCTTTCTTTCTTTCAACATAAAATTCCCAACTCTGATCTTCATGTGTTCACTTTACTAATATGGTCTGAGCAAATATTCCCAGAACAGGGAAGCAATCTTTTTCAACTCTATTGGCAGCCATGGAAAAAAATGACTACAACAAATGTATTTGATATCATTAGAGAAGGGTTCAAAACCCAAAACGGCATCCTGTAAAATTACTTCAAAGTGATTTCTCAAGAGAAATGAATCGTACACCTGGTGAGAAAGTTTCCTTTTCAGCTTAGAAAGGCTCTTGGCGTTGCAATGAGGTGTTAAAAGGTACAGTGCATGCCTCAACCACTAGATGTCCCTACATGCTGGATGCAGTCCATTCACGATTACAGTGATAAATCAAGGGAAACAACCACATGATCATGAGAAGACTGTGTTATTATGGCTCTGGTTATAGAAGGGTGACACAATCTCTCGACTTGGTGCCCCAGGCTAAGGATTGCTAAAGAATTCCATCTTGAATGCTTCCAATAGGAGCTGACCTGGTCTTGCCTCCTGAGATAACAGTCATATTAGAACATGAATACCTTTATCATGGGGCATGGTGGCTCAGCAGACTAAGGCTCCGAAACTGTTGACTGCAAAGTCGGCAGCTCGGCAGTTCCAATCCCAGGTGCCACGCAGCAGAGGGATTTCCCACGGATAGCCCCAGCTCCTGCCAATCTAGCATTTCGAAAGTATGTAAATGCAAGTAGATAAATAGGTACCGCCATAAAAAGCGGGAAGGTAAAACAGTGTTTCCTTGCAGCCATGCCAGCCACGTGACCAAGGACTTGCACAACACTGGCTCTTTGGCTTGAATATGGAGATGAGCATCGCCCCTAGAGTTGGACACGGCTAGGATGCATGTGCAGGGGGAATCTTTACCTTTTCCCCTTTCTCATCTCACACTTCTAAGTTTCTGAAAGCTTTTCTTTTTAAGTATCAAAATAACTGGTGGACTGATTTATTTTGAGATAAAATATGTTTAGAAAGGTGTATTAGCAATAAAGCACATTTTAAGAGACCTATTTTTGAACCCCAGAAATTAAGAAATGTATTTAAAGGTATATTTTCCTACAGAATATCTCTGCCCTCAAATACCAGATCAATGTACAATGGCACACATCAACCTTATGGATGAACACATGTGAAATGGAGCAGCCTTGAATTAGATTGATCTATTGAATCCTACTTGGCAAACTCTTTTGTCTTCAAACAATGATTTAAGGGGCCAAAATCTGGTTTGGGAAATATATTAGTCATAGATCAAGGTTATATGCAGGTTGCACCATTGCTTTCCTTCAATGCCAGGTAGATTTACTTATGGAAATGACAATACTGTATAGCATTCAACCAGGCTGGAATTGAACAATTTGCTTATTGTCACCTTCTTTAAAGTGACCTTTCCATGTAGATGTGATCCAGACCTGGTTCTATATCATCTCCAAATAAAAAGGTAGGCCTTCTACTGGCCCAAGAAGGTCTGGATTAGGCAAACAGGAGGATCTGGTTGGTATGGGGTTTTCCATACGTCATGTAGCTGCTAGAAGATAGCTGAAACAGATGCCAGAAGTGGTCCAAAACACACGCTCTATTACCATTTGATTGCACCATTAGCACACACTTCCTGTTTTTACACAACTCAGGAAGTGGTGCTGGCCCTTATTTTTTTCTGTTCTGTATCAGACTTGGCAATTGTAAGGAATGTTGTGTGTACAACCTCAGTTCACTCTTCCAGAAATGCAATTGTCATTTACGGTCAACACAGTATAATCTGTAGCATCCATCTAATGTGGTTACGGTTGGATGCATTTTTGAGGGGAATCACCTCTAACAAGTCAATTTGCCTAAGGGCATGAAAGGAGCCTGAATTTCTCAAAACTTGTTGTAGCAGAGACAGACCCTAGATAGTCGGACCTGAACTATTGCTGCTGTCACTGTTAATTATGTGTTGCTCAATAGTCCATGTTTTCCTGGTGTTTATCCATCAATCTCTTATCCAGATTCATTCTCTTTACCAGCACCACATGGGTTCTGTTTTCTTTCTTGGCAACATAATTTATGTCCTTTCCCCCCTCTTAGATCGGTTTCCCATCTTCGATAAGGACACTTATTTTACTCATGAATAATGTAGTTGACATACAGTAGGACCCCAGTGAATAATGTAGTTGACATACAGTAGGACCCCAGTATCCGCTGGGGGTTGATTCCAAGCCTTCCCGTGGATAATGAAAACCGTGGATAAGAGAGAACACCGAAATGTCCCCAAAACTGCTGTTTTGTGATAGTAACTTGCTTTACAGCTGCTTTTGCAACAGTAGCTTGCTTTACAGCTGCTGTTTGTGACGATAGCTTGCTTTACAGCTGCTGTTTTATGACAGTAGCTTGTTTGTGGCTGCTGAATTATTTATATATTTTTTCCTATGCCAACCGTGGATGACTGAATCAGTGGATAATGAATCAGTAGATACAGGGTCCTACTGTATCATGTGAATTAGGTAACAGACAGAGCAGATGTTTGTTAATAAAAATGGACGCCAAAATAGCATTTCGTATGTATTATTAAATAAATCAAATGCATTAATAGTACTGTTTATGGTAATCAGTGGTTGAGGTATCTGGGTGCAGAGCCAAAGTTTGGGAGTTCAATCCCCCACTTTGATAGAGCCTGGACTCAGTGATCCACTGAGTCACTTCCAGCTCTGCATTTCTTATTCTAGGATTATTTTTTATTTTGGGGGGCCTTTATTTTTGTGCTTAATTGCTGCAAAACTGATGTCTAGCTCAATACACCTGAGACGCCACCGGTCAATAAACTTCAATATAACTCTCATGTTTCATAGGCTAGCTTCCTAGTTTAAGCTAGCATGGAAATCCTTCAATACCATGTTTTCCCCACACTGTTGTAATGCTTATTGGAGCTAATGTGCACCTTGTTTCAGGATGGACCTTGGACTTTCCTCTGGACTTTCTCTCAGAGTTGGCCCAAAACACAATGAACATTTGTCCTGCATGTTTATGGTGGCACACATCAATGAATTGCACAGTGGTTCTTGTGACATTTTTAGATGGCAATCAGATTTTGCTCCACTGATATTTATTTTGGGTTTTTATGGGTGCCTTATGGAATTTTGATTTTTGATTACAAAGGCTGCGAGGCATAACATTAAGGACATGGATATATATGTGAAATTCAATTGGCTTATTCTCAATATCATTATATTTCTGTTAAATGTTAAAAACTCAATTACAGAATGGAATAAGCCATCTGGACCTTGTCCCAGCTACTGTATATAACATACATATGGAGGAAATTGCTTATTGATTTGGCTGAGTGTCAACAATCTGCAGCTAGAGAGCCACAAACATATTCTTAATACTAATAGATACCATCAAAAACAACATGCTGTACTTGAATCTTGGCTACAGGGCATCAAGTTTAACTAAACATCATTTTATTTTTAAAAAGAGAGATCATCTACTTTAAAGAAGCATTTAATGAAAAATGTATTGGCAATGGGAACATAATGCATTTAGAGACAATTGTGTATGTTTGCTTTATAATGCTAACAGTATATTGGATTGCAGACTGATAGCTTAATAAACCAAAGACTTCAGTAAGCAAAGTGCTTTTATTTGAATGGAAACATCAAGCTCAAAAAAAAGTTTTCCAGAACATAATTCAATATAATAACCTTTCTTGCATGAAACTCTTTGTTGTATGTTTCCAAAGCCTAGATAATTCTGATAAATACTCCTAAATAGCTTGTTAATATTTTAGCTGTGTGCATGATCAAGAGGGTTAAAAGCACAGACAGGGCCAAATTTATATCAGTTCCAAACTCCTAAATCTTCAGACAAATTAGCCTTGAGGCTCCAGAACCGGTTTTGTTTCTGCCACACATCCAACCTCTTCCCCTGTTGCTGCTATTATTCCTATTGGGCACTACAGACCACTCAAAATGGTGG
This sequence comes from Phrynocephalus guinanensis, assembly GCA_037367245.1. NCBI lineage: Eukaryota > Metazoa > Chordata > Lepidosauria > Squamata > Agamidae > Phrynocephalus > Phrynocephalus guinanensis. The sequence continues at coordinate 7,060,362 of CM074745.1, read as the reverse complement.
AAGTAGCAGTACTGCATAGACACAGGATAAGCTTTCAGCTAGAGCCCCAATAAATACCACTGATGGTTGCCAATTTTCTTTTCATTTTTTTAATAACACCCCACCTTTCTTCCAGGAATGTGTTGTGCTTGGTTCTCTTCACTACACCCCAACCAAAACTTCTGTAAGATATGACAGGCTCATATGAAGACCCCGTTCAATCATACCTTGTCATGTGGAGCTCACACCTAGTATACCAGGGGTCTGCAACCTTTAAGACATAAAGAGCCACTTGGACCCATTTCCGATGGGGGGGGGGAAACTGGGAGCCGCAAAACCATTGCGACATCACCGGGCGGGCAGTGTGGAGCGGAGCGGCGAACCTGTCACAGTCACCTCCCGGAGCCGCGGCAAAGGTTCCAAAGAGCCGCATGCGGCTCCGGAGCCGCGGGTTGCAGACCCCTGTGCTAAACCGATATGAATGGCTGAATCAGTTGTTCATGCCACATCTCGTGATGAGAGCATGTATGTTTAATTTACTTCTGCCAGCATCTCAGATACAGTTGTCCCCCGCCTTTTCACGGTTCATATACTGCGGTCCTGGTATATTGCGGGTCCGCAGTATGTGAAAAAAAGCCTCCCTGGGGTAAGTAGGAAAGGCCTTCCCAGGCCTTTCGGAGGCCCCAAAAGTGCTTCCCCACAAACCAGACGTGACTTCTGGTAAACCAGAAGTGACCTTCAGATCACTAGAAAGCACTTTTGGGGCCTCTGGGGGACTGTAAAGCCCCTTGCCGGCCCGTTTGGGGCAGTGTCAGGCCTGGGGTAAGTACAAGAGCCCCCAGAGAGCCCAACCTGACCCAGCATCTGCATATTGCGGATTTTCAATTATTGCGGGCTGTGTCAGGTTCCTAACCTCTGCGATAGGTGGGGGTTTACTGTATCAGTATCCCAGGGAACACCCACATAGATGTTGGTGCTGAAAACATATAATGAAAATATCAGCTCAGAATTCCCCACATAAGTTTAATAATTGAACATCTTACTCCATTTCTTATTAAAAGGAAAAAAGTATTCTTTACATGGGAAACAGTTTAGTAACTGGTATCTCTGGCCTTTTTTCAAGTGCAGATCTTGAAGCCTGTGGCTAATGCATTTCTCTCTCCATGCTTTTGGTTGTTACTTTAGAATTTCCTCTGTGCCTGTTTCTCACAGCATCTAGTGGATATAGCATTTCCTTCTATGTCCTTCTACTTTATGCTGGGTGTTTGCGAGGAAGGTACCAAGAGATTCAACGGAAGGGGCAAAACATAGGAAATCTTTATAGAAATAAGCTCTGGAATCCTCTTCTTTAATTTAGGAGCCAACGACCAGAGGCCTTAGGAGATGGTGTGAGGCTTTGGCTCCCTTGTGTGACATTTGCCCAATCTAATTAACAGGATTGGTGTGGAATAACAGCCTTAAATGTAGAGGAATTCAAAGTGCAGTTCTGTGAATCTATAAGACATTAATCTGGGAGTTAAGACCCACTGAGTAGAGGGGCATTTTTCCTTTTCCGTAAACATACATAAAGTTGTGCTGTCAAGTGCCAAATGACACATTTGTTTTATCTGCTGCATTTATGTTCCACTTACATATAATTACTGACTCCTTAAGTGGCTCAATCAGGTGACATGTAGAAACACTTTCAAAATGACTTAGGGAGGCTCACCCAAATGTCTATCCAGCTTGCCTGGTATTGTTTACAAAGAGTTAGTATGGTTAATGTGGATATAGTTGGCCACATATGCCCAGTCAAGGCTCACCAGGACTGGTGAGTGGTTTGTGTCTGCATCAGGTTCAAGGTATTGATACTCACCTATAAAGGCTTTCATGGTTTGGAACTATATTACTTGTTGGAGTGTCTCTTCCCAAGGCCATCCTCACATATCACCCCATCATCTCAGCCGATGTTCCTCTAGGTGGCTATACTGAAGTAGGGCCTTCTTTACAGTGGCAGCATCTCTCTGGAAACGCCTCACAGATGAGCTAACCTTGGCTAGGCCAGCTCCAGTTTCACGCAGACTTCCATTCTTTTGAGGATGGTCAACTGAGAATCCACGTTGTTGTTGAGGGGGTGGGGTGGGGCCCTTATCTAGCCTGCATAAATAATTCTACATCTCCCAGAAGGACTATGGAACAGCATATGAGCAGGACATGTTTGTATATCTTATGCTATTATTTTGAGATATTTCATACTTTATATGAACACTACCCAGAAAGATGTAGTATACAATATGGGTCTAAATAGGATCTGAGTCAATCCAAACTACTTTGGATAAATTCAGGAATGTAGATACTAAAATAAATTGGCATACTGAAGTTCTGCACATCAATGCAATTGAAGGAAATCTCAAAGAGAGAGGAGTTAGGCACTGCGAATTGCCCGTTCTTGCTTGGACTATTAGAAGAGAATTCCAGCCATAGTGTTTGCAAAAGGGGAGAGTGTGATGTCACTGAAGCCACACATTCCATTTCCAAATGGAACACTTAATGGAGGAGGGGTTATATTCTTCAGATGTTAGCAACAGATCTTTGGAAAAAGTCTGACTCTTGGTCACATCATTACCAACCCCTTTGCTTTCTCCATCTGAGCAGCTTCGTCCCTTGGCATGCACCCTCTGCAAGATAGCCAGGGTTGTATTTCCCCGCCCCCCCGCCCCGTGAATTGGTGTGTGTGTGTGTGTGTGTGTGTGTGTGTGTGTGTGTGTGTGTGTGTGTGTGTGTGTGTGTGTCTGTGTCTGTGTCTGTGTCTGTGTGTGTCTGTGTGTGTGTGTGTCTGTGTGTGTGTGTGGTGGGGGAGTTGGTGAAGCAACCCCTTTCTAGGTTTCATTGACTCAAATGGGCCTACTCTAGTTATAACTTACTGTGCTAAAGCAGGCCTATTGTTGTCGGTAGTATTTACAGAGGTATCAATTCACCACCACCACCACCAACACACAATGATTCATTGGATCTGTTTACTACACCAAACAAACAAGATTTTATTCTTAGTATGTGGGCTCTGGATGACAGATCTGATCTTCATTGGGTTTCCCACATTTTCTTTCAAATGCTGGGCTATCTATCTATCTATCTATCTATCTATCTATCTATCTATCTATCTATCTATCTATCTATCTATCTATCTATCTATCTATCATCTAATCTAAATTTCTTAACTTCTTTCCATTTTGAATCCAAATAAATTAGTGAATCTGCTAAATTCTTATAAAAACTAATTGAAACAAAATTCTCAACCCATTTTTTAAAAAAAATAATATCTCATCATAAGGTTTTTGTTTGGTTTTCCTCCCTTCCTGTGCTATGAGCTATAGCATGCCTGATGAGCCAAAGTGTGCCCCCTTGAAAAAGCAATGCATAAAAGCATGTCTTAACTTAAACTCTTGAAGCACTGTATTAATGTTCACTGACAGATTTAGCTCAGCAAAGGTGCTATGTTGCCATGTTAAACATATAATGGCAATGATGCTATTAAATTAATAGGAGCTGCACCAGTGGCTATAACATATTAATGAGAAAGAGAGGGGGAGACATGAATGCATTAGCTGCAAATAAATGAAAGTACAATTTTCTAAATTCTTAATTTGGCCTTGAAAGTGTTCCAGCTCATATGTTTCCTCAAATGAAAGCTCTCTAGCCATTACTCATTGTCTGGAGAATTTTAAATTAACAACGTCATGCCAGTACAATTAAAGCATCCATTAATGTTTGGAGCAAGGGTTGGTGGGGGGGCATTGTGGATGCTTGTTGATGTCTGAACTTAGTTTAAAACAAAACTCATGCTTTTGGAGCAATCCATTGTGTTGTGTCCTTCTGCCGCCCCTCTCCTTTGGCTCAGGCCATTTAATTTATATCCGCCTTGCAAAGAAGATGCAGTATTGTGCACCGGCTAACTTGTCCTTGTCCTACATGGATCCTTTACTCTGCAAACATTCAAGGAAAAGGGTGAAATATTGAAGAAACGATTCCAGAATAAATCATTTAAAGATCGCGCTGATATATGCTTGCCTTCTAGAATGAGAGATATTGCCTCCAATCCTAGCATTCAAAGGGAGATCTAACTTACAAGTTATGACTCTGATCCTGCAAGGTGGTGAATCTGAAATAGGATTTGACAGGGATTTAGCGGAGAAAGCAATGGACTGAGATTTAGAACAGTGGTTCTCAACCTGTGGGTCCCCAGATGTTCTTGGACTGCAACTCCCAGAAACCCCTTCCAGCACAGCAACTGGTGGAGGCTTCTGGGAGTTGCAGTCCAGGAACATCTGGCGACCCACAGGTTGAGAACCACTGATTTAGAAGATACGGTTTTGAAGCCCACTCAGCCATGGAAGCTCACCAGGGGTGGCACTGATATAGCTTCTTCCTAAGTATCTCACTTACCGTGGATGCCCTACTAGGGTCACTATCAGACAATTGAGACTTGATGCCACATAATACACGTACAGGAACTATCCATGATACTGAACCCTTCCCCCCAAATAGGTTCTGAAAGGTGGATAGCTCCCTTAAATCTGGATTAAAAAACAAAGTGAAGCCCTTCTACCATTACATCTCAATTTCCCACTACTTCCAACACCACATGAAACTCCACTTCAAATTAAGGGTGAAGCGGTGTTCCTCACATCCTGTCCTATGGGTCCCCTTGGTTCCATGTTTTGTTTCTGATCAGGCATGCCACTGAAGTAGACGGGGCCAGAGTATAGGAGATATTTAGAGCCTCACTCAACAGAATGTGTAGAACCTGTCCCAAACATATCATTTTTGCCCTTTGGTTTAAGACAGGGGTCTGCAACCTTTAAGACATAAAGAGCCACTTGGACCCGTTTCCGACGGGGGGAAAAACTGGGAGCCGCAAAACCATTGCGACATCACCGGGCGGGCAGTGTGGAGCGGAGCGGCGAACCTGTCACAGTCACCTCCCGGAGCCGCGGCAAAGGTTCCAAAGAGCCGCATGCAGCTCCGGAGCCGCGGGTTGCAGACCCCTGGTTTAAGATAAGGAAGTTTTCTAATACATCTAAGGAGTACCCTCCTTAAGACCACTGCATATAGTGCGTAAATTTGCATAGTTTTGAAAGGAGGCATCATTTCCTCCAAATTCTAGCATGATGAACTTACTGCTGCTGTACATCCATTTCCGATTACAAGTTATCTGAGGTTATGTCTCTGTCATTTCAAGGTCAAGCTAGGAAAGATGCTACATTAGATATGGCAGGTAGTCATCGCAGACACCGCAAAAAGAATGGTGATGCCCAGGTAACTTCCATCTTCTGCTACAGCTAGTGTTTGTTTTCTTCTGAATATAGTGGTACCTTGTATAAAGGAATTAATTCGTTCCAAATGAAATTACGTTAAGCAAATTTTCCTTTATACAAATTTCCCATAGGAATGCATTGAAAACAGAGTGATCCCATTTTTATGTTGTACAGATTCGCCTCATAGGCGATTCTGTTAAGCAGATTTCCCCTATCTCCGGAATATTTTTGTTGTACAAATTTTGTTATACAAACCGTTTGTTATACAAGGCTCCACTGTACTTACTTAAAGATGGTTCATGATCTTGAAAAAGAAGGGAATCTCTCTGCTCTAGATTCTCAGTCTCCCTCCCATTTGTGTTGGCCATTGATTTGTTTTCTGGTCCGGCATGTCTCGATTTTAGTTGTGTACATCTCTGCAATTGTAGCTGATATAGCAGTAGCTTAAGTTATGCCATATATTAATTGAAAGTGAATTCTCTGTTTAGTTAATAGTCATACTTAAGTATGTAACATCTTCAACGTGCAGCACAAACATGAACTAATTAGTAGCCCCCAACACTCCGTCGAGGTGTGTAATTATGTGCATTATTAGAGCTGGTGGAACTATTCCTTATGACTAAATTAGCCAGTAGAATGGTGGGAGGGATTTTGTTCTCTTATTAAGAAGGGTACGTGACTCTCAATCCTCAGATACTTTCCTTGTTTTAGACACGGTAACTGTTCTAGGAGATTATTTACATCTAGAATATGCAGGCCAAACTCTTTAACCTGAATTTTATTTATTTATTAGATTTTTATAGCAGCTATCTAGCAATGAAGGCCACTCTGGGTGGTTTGCAACAACATATAAGACACAATAACAACTCCGAAGAAATAAAAATGAAATAAAGGGGAAAGGGGGAAACCACATATTAAATGGCTGTACACAAAGCATTTAAGATCAGTATACTGTAACAGCATTCATTTTTTAAAAAATTTGAATTTACATTTTTATTTTTATTTTAAAAATCAACGTGGATGGGCACAAGGGCTCAGTCCTTCACCAAATTTCTTCCCAAGCAGATGGTTAGAAAATGCCACCCTAGCCGGGTGTAGGAGTTGAAAGAAAAGGGTAAATATGAATCAACATATCACATGACCTGGAATTTATAGGAATTTATAGGAATTTATGTTTATTGTATTTAAATGTTTTTTATTGTCTTTAATTGTTCATTTACATGTTAATGTTTTAATTGTTTGAACTGCTCATTTTAATTGTAAGCCACCCAGGGACCTTTGGATTGTGGGCAGCCTATAAATTGTATAATAAATAAATAAATAAATAAATAAATAAATAAATAAATAAATAAATAAATAGGAAGTCCATCTGAAGGAAAATGGTAATAGGCATATCTGCTTTTTGATGCTTTAGGGCAGTGGTTCTCAACCTGTGGGTCTCCAGGTGTTCCTGGACTTCAACTACCAGAAGCCTCCACCACTCACTGTGCTTGAAGGGTTTCTGGGAGTTGCAGTCCAGGAGCATCTGGGGACCCACAGGTTGAGAACCACTGCTTTTGGGCTTAGGAGGGTGAGTAGCATGACAATGGTGAGGAAATAATGGCTTTAGATGTTCATCTTGGTTTTGTGGATCTCCAAGGAGCATTAGTGGATACCATCCCCAGGCAGTCCCTCACTCAGGGTTTCACTATAAGAAGATCAGGTTAACTTTGAACAAATGGTTGCATCATGTCCTTTGAGGCATACTGTTGAGAAGTATAACCCATTTTAAACGCATCTGATGAAAGATGCTACAATCCATGAACATTCATAAAGCGAACAAAAAGTTAGTGTTTGCTGTGTCACAGCTCACTTTGTTGTTCTCAAAGACTTTATATCCTGGTTGGTGCTGATGGACTCCAACTACAGGTTGAATGGTCAACATGAACTCATCTCCTGATGGTTGTGGCTTGCAGGGACCAGGTGCCTTTAATTTGTTTTTTCACTTGACCATTGGAAGTTAACCTACTTAGGGAGCTCCAGAGATGGAAGAGGATCCAACAATGCATTCAATGGGATTATATTACATAGATTATCATAATTACTTCTACAGATTTAAATAAATTGTTGAGTGATCCATGGGATTACCTTGTGCCAAAATGATCTGCTGTCTTATTCCCCAAGTAATAAACAGTGCTCATTTGTCATAATGAGTACATATACATTCTGATTCATAATTAAATTTAAACCTAATTTAAGAAATGTGCTTCACAAATACAAATGCCAGGAACATTTGGGCTCTAAGACATTGGTCCGTGCCTGAAAAATAAAGTTCTGATCTGTGAAAGCTGGCAGATTGTATGATTTTTAGTGGCCTAACAAAAGTGTCATCTATCCAGCACTGAATTCCAGGCAAATGATTGCCAACCCAGATTTCTGCCTAAGTGCAGTATTTTCTGCTTATCCATTAAATGGAGGCTTAACTTACCTTACCCCCTCTTTAAGAAGTCATAAGTACACAGGACAAACAGAGAACCAATGACTTCTGCCTCAGCTGGGGGAAAGTTTATTTTAATAAGTCCTTCATTCCCTTCACCTGCTCCAATCCCCAATGAAATGAAAGTAGGGAACTGTGCGCTCAAGTATTGCATTGTGAATCTGGAAAGACCTGGAGAGATTATTATAGGATTTGTCGTTGGAATCATCAGGGTAACCATAGCAACCCAGTTCACTTTACAATGAAATTATTTTAGTTTGGTTGCCTCTCTTGTCAGCCACAATGAATTTATAGATATCTGCTTGCACCATGCAAGTTTGACAAAGATTGATTGCAATGATACGCTGTTCAAAAAGAGACACACATCAGGCTGGCCCAAAATATAGAAGATGGGACTGGGGAACCATCTAATGAAAGTCTCAGTTTGGCGTCCTGAATGCAGAATCCCTCCTGTATTTAGGTACAGTAGCATGTTTCTCCAACAGAGACTTCACTAAACTGAATGCTCTAAGGTTGTTGCACGAGATACAACTACATTCTTCTCTGATTTGCCCAGGGCAAAATCTAGATCAGATTTAGCAAGGGAGGATGGACGTCCTTATAATTTTTATTTATTTATTTATTTATTTATTTATTTATTTATTTATTTATTTATTTATTTATTTATTATTTGTTTGTTTATCATTGTCATTGGCAATACAGGCTTGGAATTCTGGGAGTTTTGGCACTCTAGGCCAGCTGACTAAATAATGGTGTTTTTTAGTAAAGTGATTTTAACCAGTATAATAAATAAATAAATAAAAATAAATAAATAAATAAATAAATAAATAAATAAATAAATAAATGTTGACTGGAGGGTTTGCGGAGGTGGAAAAGTAATTACCCTGCACCCGTTATATTGATATGAATGCACAATAATTAACTGGGGGAGAAGCTCTGCATTTATTTATTTATTTATTTATTTATTTATTTATTTATTTATTTATTTACAAGATTTTTTAGCCACCCCACTACCAGGTGGTCTCTGGCAGAGATGGTGGAAGGAGAATGTTGTTTGGAGCAAATTACCACCCAGTAAACCAACCACAGCTTCCTCTACCCAGCCTGAGCTTCATGCCACTCCATTCAGTTCTGCTTTATTTCTGACCCTGTTGAACATGGCTGGATAGCTCGGTGGCTTTGGCATTTTGATGGGAAGCCAGAGGTGGAGAGTTCAATTCCCCATTGTGCCTCCGTGCTAGGTGGTGGTGATGCCAATACTTTATGGGTGTTCCTGCTTTGAGATTTCATTCCTGTCCCAAATTGGCCAGATGTTTTGAACCACAACTCCCACAGTCCTTTATCATTGGCATTATAGGGTTGGACTTCTAAGAGCTGCGGTCCAAAATAGCTGGAGGGCTGAAGCTCTAGACAGATAGTTTTTAAATATAGATATAGGAAGGGTATGACTGAATGAATGAATGTTTATTTACGGTTATTAACCAAATTGTAGTACAATTAAAATAAAATGTGATAAAACAGTATAAAATAATACAATAAAACAGTATAAAATATTACGATAAAACAGTATAAAATATATTACTAGAAAATACAGAGCTTGTAAAAACGACAATTTATGGGTAAAACACTAAATATAGTTAGGAGAGCTCGAATCTCTATCAGTTATACGTCTACGTTTGATCATAGCAGCGTAACAGAATCTGGCAACACAATTTGTGATCTGAGGGGACCTGTCTGAAAGGAGTAGCTTAGCGTAGTAGTTGGTAGGTCTCCCAGGATGTTTGCAAATAATAGGGTGTATAAGCTCCTTGCGTAATTCTTGATAAAAGGAGCAGCATAAAAGGACATGGGTCACAGACTCAATTTGGCTATTATTGCAAGGACATAGCCTCTCGGGGTAAGGGATATTTTGAAATTTCCCATCCAAAAGTTTGGAAGGGAGCACATTCAATCTGGCTAGGGAAAAGGCCCGGATTATTTTTGTAGACATAAAGCTGGAGAGGTAAAAAGACATCTTGAATGCATTGTATGTAACTATGCTATTGGTGCCCATTTGGCTCAGGTGTTCCTGGAAATCTATATCCCATATCCTACGCTTGACGGTCGCTTTGGCATTGGTGTAGCCCATTGCTATAAGGGTGTTAATAGAGAGACCAATCCGTTGCGTTTCTTTGACTACAAAAGATTTCCAGTCTGACTGGAAGGTGTCTAGGAGGGTCAGGGGAGCCAGACCGACAGGAAGAAGCATAAGTTTGAGCCAGTAATTAATCATGTGGGCTTTTACCCGTGCTCTAATGGAAACTAATCCAGTCTCCAGGCGTAGGGCTGTGTTAGGGGTGCAAGGAGGCACGCCGAGGATTGATCTCAAAAATTTGGTCTGGACAGATTCAAAGGAATGTATATTGCATATGCAAATATTGGGGAGCCATACAGCAACTGTGAAATCACCTTGCCGTTGAAGACTTGTACTGCTGAGGGAACATGTCATCCACCATTAGAAAAAAGGATCTGTTTAAAGCTGTGGTACTTTTCTGAGCATTTGATAATGAGTATTTTATATGGGATGTCCAGGAGCCTTTGGAGCTGAATACTATGCCCAGATATTTATAGCACGCCACCTGTTCTATAGAGTGATTATTTATTACCCATTTGTGTTTAGCCCTCCTTCTGCTGGTAACAAGTACTTTGGTCTTGGCATAATTAATAACGAGTTGTTCCTGATTACAGTATGAGGAAAAGGCTTTCAAAAATCTTCTAAGGCCAATACAAGTTAAAGATAGTAATACTGCATCATCGGCATAAAGTAGCATGGAGATAGGGCGTGAGAACAGCTTAGGGGGATGGAAGTCAGATTTTGATAATTTATCCACTATGCCATTGATATAAAAATTGAACAAAGTTGGGGCTAGAATACAACCCTGTTTTACACCATTGAACACTGGGATTGAATTAGATAAAGCTCCTGTTGAGTTGCAGAGAACTTGCAACCTGGTGTTTTGGTAAAGGCGTTGAATTAGAAGAAGGAGCCTCCTGTCTATGTTGGTTTCCTCAAACTTTGCCCAGAGTTTGCATCTTGGAATAAGGTCGAAAGCTGACTTAAAGTCAATAAAAGCCGCATACAAGGCACCTCCCTTAGGGGACGAGTATTTCTGAGCAAGATGATGAAAAAAAAGCCCCTGATCTAGGAAGGGTAGGGTTCTGTAGTGTATCCTATAGACCCGTGGTGGTGAACCTTCGGCACCCCAGATGTTTTGGACCACAACTCCCACCGTCCTTTGTCATTGGCAATACAGGCTTGGAATTCTGCGAGTTGTGGTCTAAAACATCTGAAGTGCCGAAGGTTCACCACCACTACTATAGACTTTTAACAGCCTCTTCCTTTTATCTTCTCGGTGTAACACTTCACGTGTGTGTCCAATGAGTTAGTTCTACATTTTAAAAGAAGGACAATTACATATGGGATTTGTCCACGGTGTCCATTATTGTTTGATGTATTCTGTCCACCCAACATCAACATCCTAGCCTCAGTTGTGAGAATTTCTAAATCAGTTTTTGATTGGCCTTTGGACTGTTAGTTGCCATCGTTCATGGGCATCTACCCCTTTCTGTGCTATCATTGAATGGGGTATGCATGCTGCCACCAAGTCAAACAGCAAAAATTAATTGTGGTTTTCTGGTATGAGCCCATTTTGCTCTATGAGTAAATTACTCAGCTATAAGGGGAAAGATCTCAAACTGAAATTTAAGGTGTCTCAATGTGACGCTTTTACGAGGAATGTCGAATTCTTGTTGTGAGATTTTTTTTGCTTCCTGCTGAAAGCAAAACAAGCCTGTACTCTATCCCAATGGTTTCTGACTTTTGCCTTGAATGTCCTCTGTTTTTGAGATGGAGCAAAGCAACAATGAGTATGACATATATATTTTGGTACAGATTAAGTAAAATTACTCAAATAACAGAAATAATGTTTTAATATAAATTGTAAAAAAAAATGTGATCACAGTGGCTCCTTGTATAAAGGAATTAATTTGTCCCAAATGAAATTCTGTTAAGCAAATTTTCATTTATTTATTTATTTATTTATTTATTTATTTATTTATTTATTTATTTATTTATTTATTTATTTATTTATTTGACTTTTATACCACCCATCTAGACCAAGGGCTACTCTGGGCAGTTTACAACATGTAACAACAAACAAAGGAATACATTTTAAAACCCAAAATACAAGGTACATAATAAAATAAAATATACATAAATCAACAACACAAAACTAAAATGAAGCTAAAATGAAGCTAAAAATGGCAAGAGATTTGATAAAATGGGGGGGGGGGGAGATAAGAGGAAAAATGGTTTAAATATAGTGCCTTACTAAATGTTTGAAGAATCAGGGAACGCCATTCTATAGAACCAGGTCTTCAACAGTTTTTTAAAAGTTTGAAGCGAGGGTGCCAGCCGAATTTCAGGGGGTAGATAATTCCATAACTGGGGGGCAACCACCAAGAAGACCCTACTCCTTGTTACAGCTTTCTGGGCCTCCCTCGGGGTTGGGACTCCCAGGTGTCCTGCCTGGCTGGCACGGGTGATCCTGGCAATTCTTGGGAGGAGCCGCTTTATACAAATTTCCTATAAGAATGTATTGAAAACAGAGTAATCCCTAATCACGACTGTTTTTATGTTGTATGGATTCGCCCCATAGGCGATTCTGTTAAACAAATTTCCCCTATCTCCAGAATGTTTTATATTGTACAAATTTAATGTTATACAAGCCGTATGTTATACGAGGGTCCACTGTACTGTATTAGATTGTGTTTTATGTATGCTTCTGTCTCTTTAAAAACCAGTGCTTGCTCTTTCTCTGTGTGTGCTTCCTCTCTCCCTCCCTCCCCCTCTCTCTGTGTCCCTCTTTGATTGTCTGATTACTATGCTTGTGTCTTATGCATCACAAGTGTGTGTGTGTGTGTGTGTGTGTGTGTGTGTGTGTGTGTGTGTTTCTCTCTCTCTCTCTCTCTCTCTCTCTCTCTCTCTGTGTGTGTGTGTGTGTGTGTGTGTGTGTGTGTGTGTGTGTGTAAAAAGACCTATGATGCCCCTAGGAGAAGGGGTCAACCATTTCTGAGAATGCTCTACAGGACCTGGAAAATCCTGAAAAGAAACACAATTAGTTAGTATTGACATGGCACCACCATTTTTGATGATGATGATGATGATGATGATGATGATGATGATGATGATGATGATGATGATGATGATGATGATGATGATGGAAAGAGAACATAGTACTGCACTAGTAATAGTTTAGTTTAAAAGATTGAGCCTTTGCTCAATTTTGTATTCAAGACACAAAGCAAAAGAAATTGAATTTCTGTCTCATTTCATCTAAATAAAATCTTCTCCCCATTTGTAATATTTGCTAACTGGTCAAATGCGTTACTGTTAGATAAGAAATTCCGTGACAGCCAATTGGCCGACCAATTCATGCCTAAATGGAGATCTTGTGCGTGGTGACAGTATGGGTCAAAGGGTTCCAGATACTGGCTCAGCTTATAAAAATCCCTCAAGAAAAATTCCCTTTTGATGTTTCGAAAAGAACGCCAGCAGCCAGCCTTTTAAGTTACTCCCACGTCTGACCATGGGCATTGCATTGTAATGTCACCTCTTACGACCACTGCACCTCCTCTTCCAGTACTGAGATAAACAGGAAATAATTTTAGTAAAAACAGCGATAGTGACAGTAATTATTAATTTCTCTTGTCCTTGGATGGTAAACAGAATAACTTGGGTGATTTTTCTCCTTCTTGCAAGCCATTGCAAAATAGCAATCTCCCCCCCCCCCCCAATTAGTCTCAGAGAACATCCAGGCATTTTTATCCATTATTTCTGTGCACTTATATACATTTGCAGTATTGGAATGTAAGTGAGCTGATGCTTTGTGCAAAGCATGAACTGAAGTAGCAGCAGTGGCTAGGTCGCTTCTGTCTGTATCCCATGGGTGTGACTTGTCATGTGAGCTGCTTGGGTCTCTAGCTTCATGAAAGAAACAGGAGTTGCCTACAAATTAAATTTTGTGCAAATCGTAAAAGCAACAAATGCAAGTTTCTTTCTTTCTTTCTTTCTTTCTTTCTTTCTTTCTTTCTTTCTTTCTTTCTTTCTTTCTTTCTTTCTTTCTTTCATGCAAGAAGATGTTAAGTAAATCAGTATGCAATATTTACTCGGCATATGTGTAGTATAGTACCATCAGAAAAATATGCACATTTATATTGAATCAGAATTACCGGCACACATTTCAGGAATGAAAAAAGCAGAGAGATTATGGCCAACCATAGGATGGGTCAACACACTCTTATGTTAAACGTTAACACGGATCCCTCATGTTGAACGAAACCATGCAAAATGTGGGGAAAGCGAAATACAAAATAAGGAGGTGGGAGGAGTGTTTGGCATTTATCTTAGAAATGACCTTTCCTTGCCTTTCCTGCTTCAAAGTCACTTAATAAATCATCACCCTTGAGTTAATTTTAGATCAAGGGAAAAGAAAAGTTGAAGACATAGAAAAAGGATGCTAACAGTGATGAGAAGCTTAGGTTCCCTGCATTGTCCTTTTAAGAAGGACTCAACGATTGGTTGTGCCCATTGCCCTTTTAAAGCTGGTCACTTACTATCTTCCCTGTGGCTGCCTTAGGAATCCAGTTAGAGCAGTGGTGCTCTACTTCAGCCCTCCAGGTGTTTTGGACCACAACTCCGAGAATTCCAAGCCTGTATTGCCAATGACAAAGGACTGTGGGAGTTGTGGCCCAAAACATCCGGAGGGCTGACATTTGGCCACCACTGAGTTACAGCCTTCTCTCAAGTCTGGGGAGGAAATAAGTCAGACATGTCCAAACTTTGGCCCTCTTGATGTTCTGGACCACAACTCCCAGAATTCCAAGCCTGTATTTTCAATGGCAAAAGACTGTGGAATCTGTGGTCCAAAACATCTGGAGGGCCAAGTTTGGACATGCCTGAAATAAGTCAAAAAGGGTTCCTGCCTGTGCAGAGTCCACCTGGTGATCTGCTATCTTGCCTGCCCCATTCAGTCATGGACAAAGATTAGAAAAGAGTGTCATTTGAAGGGCACAGAATGGGTGGACATGAATCTGTGTGTCCTTTTTGGAGGCCTACGGTGGGATGAAAGGGAAGCACGTCCCTAATTACAATGAATCACAGGTTAGGTCGGGGAGAGACAAACTTTAGATTTTTTCCTAGATGACAAGTCCCATATTAACCTACCTGCAATATATTTCTGATTTTTATATTAGTGCTACAAAGCTTTAGAATGTTTTTGGCTTTTTTACATTGGTGAAGATTGTGTTTCCTCAGCCCAATTACTAAAGGGCTCTTTCCTTGTGTGTGTGTGTGTGGGTTGGTGGCACTTTGTGGGTGTATAAACCATATGACAGAGACACACTCTTTACCAAACTTAGCAGATTTGTGGAGGGGAGTTGGGAGAAGCCTATTTGCAAATTTTGTGTATCTATTGCTTCTTGCTGGAGCAATATCTGTCACCTATAATTGTGTCATGCTCTGTATCTTTCCTGCTTCTGTTGAACCTTAATTTCCCTGACATCACTTAAGCTTATATACTACCACCCCATAGTGCTCAAAGCACTCTCTGAGTGGTTTGCCAGTTAATTGTATACATCGCCTGTCCCTTTAAATTGGGTACTCATTTTAATGACCTCAGGAGGGAGGGAGGCTAAGTCAATTTTGAGCTGGTTACTAGGGGCTTAACCCCAGGTCATAGGTCGAGTTTGGCTGTAGGTAGTACAGCAGTTTAACCATTGTGCCATAAGGGTCTTTTAATAAATGCTTCTACTTCGGTCAGTTCCTTGGTGATCCTCAAACATATTATCTCCACAAGGGCCTTTTTACAAATAATGTTGCCCATTTTCTCAAAGGGGTTCCGTTTTTTAATTAGACTATTGGATCAGGTCCAGCAACTAAACAGATTCGGGGTTGACTGAGAAAGGACACAGCTACCTGTATAAGATCAAATCTGTTGTAATTAATGGTGTCATAAAAGTGTATAGATGATGGATGCAGAGGAGTTTTAACACGCTCTAGCTACTTTTATTCAGATCCCTATATCCCCAGTGCTATTGTTTCAAAAGAAAAAGAGTACACTGGCACCTTTAAAGCAAACAAATTTATTATAATCCATTTCTTCTAAAACCCGGATAACAAATAATATGGGCTGCCGTGTAGCTCATCTTTTCTCCAGACTAAACATACTCCATTAATTCACAGGGCTTTGCTTCCAGACTTTTTGGCATTTCCATCATTCAATTTTATACATGTTCTAGCTTGTCTTAACTTGGAGTGTGTAGAGCTATACATAGTATTCCAGGTGAGGTATGATAAAAAGACAGTAGAAGGGCATCCTTCCACTCCTTGATCCAGAGATATTGTAATTCAATCAAGAGACCCTTATATTGCTTTAGCACCCATTAAAATCATTTCATTTCCCTGTTTATTCTGTGGTCTGCTGGGATGCCTAGATCTTTGGAGTACAGATAGTATAGGGCTACTACTATCTAAAATTCTAGAAAGCTACTTCTAATACATGAGGATCACTGGAGTCTACCATCCAGGCTACAGGGCCCATTGGTCAACGTAATGTACTGTACTATATTCCTAGTTGAAGCAACCCAACTGGCAATACAGTTGTTAACAGCTTGTTAAAACCTCTCAGTTCAGAGGCAGTGAACTTCTGAAAATGTGTTCCTGAGGGTGGAGTAACTGAGAAGAGCTGTAGTCTTCATGGGCTTTTCGCCAGCTTCTAGGAAGCATCTACTTAGCCAACGTGTGAAATAAGAGTGCTGCGATAGATGTGCCTTTGATACAACATCATGGCTGCTCTACAGAGAATGTAATCCATCAGAGGAGCAGGTTGTTGAAATGGTTCCTGCCCAGAGTTTCACAGCTCGCTCTACTGTGTTCTAAAAACTACAGTATTACCTGGACAGATTATAAATGATTTGGATATAGCTTCACAAAGACACACACAAATGTGTGTGAGTGTGGGAGGGGTTGTTAAACAGCAGTGAACACCATGGACTTCATGGGGTGGGAGAAACACTCAGTATGGCTCAGGGATTCACTCAACATTACAGAATATTTGAATATATGTCGCTTTGAAGTTGATTGCCCAAACGGTCATGTTCATTTCACAGTTTTGTCGGGTTCCTTTCCCTTTTCGAACATTTCTTGTAAAAATATAAGCAAGATGGGCAGAAAGTGTATCGCAACTCCTCAGTGGCAGTTTTCAGATGAAATGTTGCCCTTTAAACAGGGTGGAATTTGTCGACGAAACAAGCAAAAACGCTACAAGCATATGGGGAATGGTGTACAGTATCTGTTTTTTAAGGATTGCTTTGAGGGAGGCAGATTCTCAACCTTAGAGCCATGAAATTACCAAGCAAATCCTAAAGCTGTTCAAAAGGGAGAAAATAAAATCAAAATAAAGATCCATCTTGACCTTCAAAAGCATTGTGTTCTTCCTTAGCAAGCACTAAAAGCTGCGGGATACAATACTGAAGGAGATTTGAACAATATTTGCCACCAGCTAATAACGAAAGCCAAATTTGCCTTGATTTTAGATCCTGTCATCCCAAATTCCATTTCTTCCTCATCTCCCAGCTAATTCTAGTTAACTGTTAATTGTGTGTACATAAAGGTCCTAAAATGAGTTCTCCTCTCTGGGTAGTAGCTTAGACTTTGATCCTGATAGCGTTAACGGTTACTGACAACTCATTCCAATGCCTCAACATTTCAGAGTGTTGAGAATGGGAGTTGAGTGGATCTTTGCAAGGACACATTTTGTAGCGAAGTAGTCATGCAATTACATCCCCACAAGGCCTGTATACCCCAGAAACCACGTGGCTGACTTTTTACATGTTTATAGCCTGCCTTTTCATGTGCAATGTTCAAAGTGTGTATGATTATGCCAAGAGTCCAAACCATTGGCATGGTTTTCCCATTTGCACTCTCAGTCTACCAGTTTTTCTGCTGCTGTCAGAGATAATAGAATCATGAAACTGGAAGGGGCCTATATGACCATTGAACCCTTGCTCCATGCAGGAGAGAGATGTGAAGAGCCTTCATATTGCTGCCTAAGATTTGTTCAGTGTAACACTTTAAATCAGTGGTGTCCAAATTCTGGCCCTCCAGATGTTTTGGACCACAACTTCCAAAGTCCTTTATCATTGGCAATACTGGCTTGGAATTCTGGGAGCTGTGGTCCAAATCATCTGGAGGGCTGAAGTTTGGACACCCCTGCTTTAAATTGTTATATGTGCACTGAAATTCAGCATCTGTACAGAGGTTGGGGAATAGAGATGGGCACAAACCACTGGTTCAGTAGATTAATGGAACAGGTGTTCTGTAGTTTGGTGCTCCCCTCCTCCTGGCAGGGACCCACTCAGAGGAAGCCTCTGGAAGAAGCAGGGCAGGGAAACCAAGATACTGCTTCCCAGTGGGTGTCAGACAGAGGAGGCGAGACAATATACCACAGAAACCTGTTCAGCCATCTACCAAACCAGCAGGAACTACCATAGTGGCAGTTTGGTGCCCATTTCTACTGATGACTTTAGTAGAACCAAACCTGCTGGAAGAGAAATATGGAAGAGAAGGTAACTGATTAACAACAACAACATGTCATTCCTGTTTATAATTATGAAGGCCTGGTACCTAAATCTGTCCACTGGAGGCTTCAGAACTACAGATATGAGACACTTGCCATTTGTTTCACACCTTCCAATTCAGATTCTCACCAAATATTAGGAAAAACAAGAACAGAGATAGCCATGTGATCCTTTATACAATCCAAAGTAGAAAAAAAATTGATACCTTTATTTAGACCACTAAAAACCAAACATTGAGCACAACTAGGGATGGTGCCAGTTCTGAAACGACCCACGCCAGCTCAGGTGGTGTTTGGAGGCCTCCAACACACAAGCAACCAATCACTTACCTTGTTCTGCACCCGCATGGAGCTGAGCTCCAACAAGGAAGCAGGCTCTCATGTCATATTTGCTTCTCCGTGGTGCTGGCCAATCAGACAGGGAGGTGGGGTGATGCCTGTCCCTGCGCAGCTCTTGATTGGCCAGCACTATGGACGAGCAAATATGATGTCGGAAGATAAATGTTGGTTCACTTACCAGATAGTAAATAGCCAACCATGTTGAATTAATTCCAAATTATTATGTTGCTTGGTGCATTTTGCAAGTAGATGTTATTCTTGGTTGTAGTCCAACTTTAACTTGATGACATCTAAAGTCCATTTATCCATGTGCTTCTTTTGATGCTGCTGAAGCAGTCTTTTCTAGGTGTCCTAGAGAACATCAACAAAGAAAGAAAAACAATAGAAAAGAAAAACCAACCAACAAAAAACAACCAAGAGATAAAAAGCAAAGTGTTCTGTTTATATACCGTCCCATAGCCCTTCAAGCACTCTCTGGGTGATTTACAATTTAATTATGCAGGCTACACATAGTCAGTGGTGTGGCCCTTTACACATGTAGAAGAGGCTATACAGTTTAGACCACCAAAAAAGTTTGGCAGTATGTGCCAGTTCATTCATTGGCTGAACAGTTATTCTGTCTTTCAAAGCCCCTCCTCCTGTGGCGGGCACCCACTTAGAAGCGGTGGCCTGGCTTCCTTGCCCCGCCTCCTCTGGGCGCTGCCTCTGTGTGGCCACCTGCTGGAGGAGGAGGGGCTTAGAAGCACCAAACCCCAGGTTGGCTGATAAATGATCCAGCAGAAACTGCCACACCATCTTATTTGTGATCACTGTTTTCATGAAGGCACGTTTTCATGAATAAAATTCACTTCCTCAGGCTTAGGGTAGAAAAAGAGGGTCATGGTAGAGATGCTCCAGCAGGCACCTTGCTGAGGTTGGGCTTAGAGCTGGTTTTAACAAACCCAGGGGAGTGTGCTTTTTAAAATGCCTCACCCCTGGCATCATTTGGATGGCATTTTCCACTCAGACTCCAATAGGAGGTAGCTCCTGGATGTATGTGCTTCTCTTCCCCATCTCATATTGCCTGTTTGGAAAATCAGATTTGGGCACTGGTGGTTCGTTTCCTGCAATAACATAAATTATCCTACAATAACATATAGTGCAAACCAAGAGGAAAAGCTCTAAAATCAAGCACTTTCTGAATTAAACTAGATTTTCAAGAAGATTAGTAGGAAAGACTTTCACAACAGCAACAGCAACAACAGGAATGTTTTCTTTGAGCCACCTAAACCAAATGACAGATGTACATTTTTAAATAGAAGTCAATAGATTGTCTCATCCCAAAGCACGTCATTGGATCTCAGCTGTGAGAAGGTCCACACAGTGTGTAACTGTAAAAATCATGAGGAGAGGCGGAAGGGAATTTGGGAATATGATTGCTTCCTAAAATAGACATTTGCTGCAAACAATTTATATCTCTCTAATTAGCAAAGGAAGGACTTCCATATGTTCCACCTCTTACAGTTTTCTTGGCATGAGAGACAATTGTTGAAGAAGGGTTTATTAGTGTGATTGTGCAACTCAGTTCAACGTCAAAGCAAAAGGGAGTAGAAAGGAAATCGAAGAGTAAAACTTGGCATATTTATTTATTTATTTATTTATTCATTTATGTATGTATGTATTTATTTATTATATTCCCCCACCCCTTTCTCTATAAAAAGGAAATCATTATAATATCACTTGAACTGCCTTGGGGCTCTTTAGTTGGGAAAAAAGGCACGGGGGTGGGATATGATTGAAACGTACAAAATAATGCAGGGCATGAGTCAAGTGGATAGAAGGACGCTCTTCTCCCTCTCACAAAATACCAGAACTTGGGGACATCCACTCAAATTGAGGGCTGGGAGAGTGAGAACAGACAAAAAAAATATTATTTTTTACCCAGCGTGTTGTTAGTCTGTGGAACTCCCTGCCACAGGATATGGTGATGGCATCTGGCCTGGATGCCTTCAAAAGGGGATTGGACAGATTTGTGGAGGAAAAGTCCATCACAGGTTACAAACCTTGATGGAGATGTGTAATCTCTAGGCTTAAAACCAGGGTACTTCAAGGGACCAGATGCAGGGGAGTGGTATCCGGAGACAGATATCTAGTCTCGTGTGCTCCCGGTCACATTTGGTGGGACCACTGTGCGATACAGGAAGCTGGACTAGATGGGCCTTTGGCCTGATCCAGCATGGCTCTTCTTATGTTCTTATGACCTTAAAATTATCCATTCTAGTCCCTCTCAATGAGGCGTAGTGGGGAATTGAACTCCCAACCTCTGAATCCTAACAAGGCGTAATGGGCCTTTGACCTGATCCAGCATGGCTCTTCTTATGTTCTTATGACCTTAAAATTATCTAGTCCCTCTCAATGAGGCATAGTGGGGAATTGAACTCCCAACCTCTGAATCCTGACAAGGTGTAAGGAAAGGCTAGAAATGTTGAGCTTCTGTCCTCTTCCGTATGACTGCCCCACAGTGGAAAGCCTTAATAGCAGCAGAGCAATATTTATGTCCTAGCTGCACACATTATACATCAGCGTTCCTTAAACATGAAGAGATGTGTTTGTTGGCCTCCAAATTATCTGTGTATGACCACAGAATACACCAGTTAATAGAGGCCTAAATGTTTAATGACATCAGACTTGCTAATTTGTGAGTCCCTCGGGGGTGGGAATATTTACTAGGCTCTGGCTGTTTATCATTAATTTTGTTGTCATGATTTGAAAGCCACATGATTTAGTGAGCAAGGGAATGGAAATATTATGCTTTCCAAACAAATGAGTGTGTTGGAAGCCTGAGGTGTTGCTATGTGAAGAAATGTGGCAGGGTTTCCACATGGGCTATAGTGAAAATGATGTAGGGGCCTTTTCAATGAATCAAGCCGGTGAGGAATAATAAAAGAAATTAGAGCCACTGCAGAAACACAAGCCTCATCATGCGATTAAATCCACAGAAAGTCTTGTTTCTCCTTGCAGCCGTGTATCCACCTGTGGAATCTATTTTTTTCACATGCTTGAAAGAAACTCCAAGTAACTGTGCTCACCCACACAGAGACTGAAACTACCACATTTTCCACATTATAAATATAATGTTGGGTACCTGATGCCCTGCTCTAGGACCTCAACAAGAAAGATTCCTCACCAAGGTGTCCAAGAGGAGGAGGAGGAGGAGGAGGAAGAAGAAGAAGAAGAAGAAGAAGAAGAAGAAGAAGAAGAAGAAGAAGAAGAAGAAGAAGAAGAAGAAGAAGAAGAAGAAGAAGAATTTATTCCCTCACCACCCTATGCTGGGGATGCACAGACGTTTCATCCAAACCTCACAACTTTCCTTCATTCTTTGAACATATGACTGGAATCTCTACTCAGGATATCAAAATTAACTTTCTTTATGGTGTCATTGCTTTCAGTTTTTCATGGTTATCAACATCTCAGAACACGACAATGGAACAAGTACTGTTATATAAGAAACAAAACATGTCCTCAGAGTTGAATTCACCAGACAGAAGGGCACTGTGTTAAAGCCCCCCAGTTCAGCCTAGACAGGATAAAGAGAAAATTTTGTTTGATTCACCTTGCAGTGGGTGAAAGTTCACTGAGTAACCCATGTTAAAAATGTGTATTTCAAAAACTGTGCACGAATTCTTTGCAGTTTTTCTTGTAAACCAAGCAAACAAGCCACAAATGGAGGTAAAACTGGGATGGAACAGACATAGCAGAGCCAAAAGCAAACATTACTGCTTCTGAGCAATGTATTGACCCAGAAATTCTCTCACTGAATTCAAGCAACCGCTAGTCAGTGCATTTCGGGAGAAAGTTCATGACTGTGTGTGCTTAGCAAATCTAATCCTGCCCTTGATAGAAGCAAAACAAAACACCAATTTCCAGTTTTACATTCCATTTTCCTTTCAGCTGACAGAGGCTATGACAAGAGAATGAACAATTCTTCTCCTTGACTACTGATGGTTCTGGCCTATCATTTGTAAGAAGTTTCTAACTTAACATTTGCTTTTTTTCTTCTGCTCTTTGCTAAGCTCCTGCCAGCTCTTTTAGACTGTAATCCTGAGGACACTGGCTGTTTTTAACACTTGTAGGCTGCTCTCGAAGATACTTTTCATTGAAGATTAGGATAGATGTGCTTCTGATAAGTCCATTTGAATTTCTCCCTGAACAAAGTGAGCAATAGGGTCACTGGAATTAATGGTGATAAATGAGGTGACTGAGGGCACAATGGAATTATAGAATCCTGGACCTGGAAGGGATCCTGAGGGCCATGGAATTTGAGCTCCTGATGAAGAAGGAGATATATAGCTGAAACATCCATGACATTTAGTGACATTTAGTGTAGCAGGCTGGAAGGATTTGAGATGTGGATGTATAGATGAATTCTGAATATACCTTGGACAACAGGAGTCACTAATGTGGCCATATTAAAGCATATGAATAAAAAGCTAGAAATGTTCAATACCATAAACAGAACAAAATTACAATATTTCAGTCACACAATGTGCAATAGCAAATAGCATCTGCTATAGCTTTTCTTCAAGGTCTGCTAACCTCTGGTTCTGGGACTGCCTCTCAAGCCCACATCACCATCTGGCTGTATTCTTCTTCTTGAAGTTTACAGAAAGAAGAATATGACTCAGTTACATGTTCTTGTCATTTTGGAGAATGTTCTGGGCACTGGGGTAGAGGAAAGCCATGTATTATATTTTCTTGAAAGCTGAATGTATTTCTGCAGGAGTTTCATACATCTGTTTTTTTTCTACTTCCAAACCAATGTTATCCTGAGTGTATAAGATCAGAGAGAACTTAAGAAGGACGCTGCTTGATCTGGAAGGCTCATCTAGTCCTGCTTCTTGTATCCACAGTGACCCCACCAGATGCTTCTGAGAGCTCATGAGATAACGAGAAATCTGTCTCCTGATGCCACTTGGATGTGTTGGGACCTGGTGTTTGCTCTTGGCCTTACTTAAAAGAACTGAACAGATAAAACACAGAACGGCATTTTTAGTTTTCAAGGTTAGGTTCTCGCAGCTACCTTTGTTTCAGAATTGACTAGAGGGATTCTTTGCCTTACCTAAGGGTGTAGATCCTCGTACAAGGATGAAATGAAAACCCAGAATTTGAGACAGAGGGCCTTTTTACACGACCCCTAAGATCCGCTGGCTCCTTAAATTTGGACCAGAGATCTTGAGGGTTCGTTGCTGTTCCTCCGTCCCCATCTGTTCCGCACTTCTTTGTTCTGTCTGCGTGAGGAGAGGGAGGGAAAAAAAGCCTTAGACAGGGACAAAAGAATAAAGCCTTACCTCCGGTGCCGGTGGAAGTTGCTCCGACCTCCGTTTACTTCCTGGTTCCTCTTTAAGGGGCGGAGGCAAAAGAAAAACAACAGAAAGAAGCTAGGAGAGCTCAGGCACTCTCCGCATCAAATATTTTCACCATCAAAGAGCAGGTACAAGAAAAGTGCACTGGGTCGCGCTAAAGTGGGCGGGGTCGCACTTAATTGTCTGCAAACTCCGGAGCTGGTGGGTAAACATTTTTAAGGTCCGGAGCTTGCAGCCATTTGCGGCGGAGCTTAGGGGTCGTGTATAAATGCCGAGAGAGAGAGAGAGAGAGAGAGAGAGAGAGAGAGAGAGAGAGAGAGAGAGAGAGAGAGAGAGAGAGAGAGAGAGAGAGACCATCACCACCACCACCACCACCACCACCACCACCACCACCACCACCATAGAACTACAGAACTGGAAGATACCCAATGAATGACAGAGTGCAACCTCTTCAAGGAGGCCCAATTGGGAATAAACTCTCCATGACTAGCTCTGGAGCTAGGTACCTAAACCACCGAGTTATCCATCATCATCATTATTTTAATCATCATGTGGCATGCTCTGTCTCCTCTTTGAGGAGGAACATTCATCCAGGCCCCTCACACCTATCTTCACATTTAGCATGCCGCTGGAGGGTCATTTAAGGATTAGAAGCATGTGCAAATTAAAAACCAGTTCTTCTAAAACAACCAGCCCATTGCAGTGTACTTGCTGTGTGCGCAGACTTTCCACAGAGATGGTCTGCATAAATCAGAGAGAATTACTTTTTCCTTCACTCTTCCCTTAAGGTTTATGGGCCTTGAAAATGGCTGGGAGATGCTTCTATAAGAACCACATCTTTGCACCTATTTTCTGTATACAGTGGGCCCTTGTATAACAAACAGTTTGTATAACATAAAATCTGTACAACATAAAAAATTCCAGAGAGAGGGGAAATTTGCTTAACAGAATCGCCTATGGGGAGAATCCATACAGCATAAAAATGGGATTACTCCGTTTTCAATGCATTCCTATGAGAAATTTGTATAAAGGAAAATGTGCTTAACAGAATTTCATTTGGAATGAATTATTTCCTTTATAGAAGGTACCACTGTATGTCCACTTGGAGTGTTTGGGAGCAGAGCAACTTCCAACTGC
The DNA here is from genome assembly GCA_037367245.1 of Phrynocephalus guinanensis. Lineage (NCBI taxonomy): Eukaryota > Metazoa > Chordata > Lepidosauria > Squamata > Agamidae > Phrynocephalus > Phrynocephalus guinanensis. The sequence goes on along the minus strand of CM074745.1, from coordinate 7,035,119 downwards.
CTTTTTTAATGGAGTCCATGCTAATGGTCCTAAGAAAAAGGGGGTAACCTGTTAAGTTAAGGTTAATAGTTCAAGCTAGCATTAGGTGAGTTGTAATAAGATATCAGGTGGTTAAAATTGGATTATGGCTGCCCCAGAGTGAATTTGTCCCTGTAAAAGGAAATTGGCGGTAGAAGTACAACATCTTGTTATAAAGTATGAACTCACCAGGAAGTGTCGTTGAATCGTGGTTAATTGGGTTTTATCACTACGTGTACTCCCCCCCCCATACACACATTTTAGTCATTACTGTAATAGTTTAAAAGTTTTAATAAAGCTGTGGCCCAATTTAACATTCAGCAATATTGTGCCGCCTGTTTATTGCGGGGCTGGGGTTGCGATGCTCCGTCTAGATGTATCAATGCATTTTCTAAACAAATGTTGACACCCATTTTTACTTTAAGCCCAAACTGTGTCTGGTTTATTGCTCAGGGGAGCAGAGGAATAAAGTGGGTTTAAATGCCCACAGGAAACATGGCTGTAGCTATTCTGCTGGCAAAAAGGGACCCCCTACCAAGATTCTCCCACAAAAAAATATCAAGACAATAACCAAGAGAAAATTCCTTGTCAAAATATCTTGTTGAATCATTCAAGTCTGCCTTAAGACTGGTCTGGTCAGTATGGCTTCAAAAGCCTAATTTACACAAAGTGGTTTATCTATGCTACTGATGATAATTTCTGTCCCATTGCCTAGCTTTCTTTTGTCATGAACGCCTCCTCATTACATTAACTGAATCGCATTAGCAAAACTACCATTGGAATTTAATTCTGCTCACAGTGAGTCTTGTGTTTCAATTAGAGCCTTTATACACGACCCCTAAGCTCCGCAGGAAATGGCTGCAAGGTCCGGACCTTACAAGTGTTTTCCCACCAGCTCCGGACTTTGCAGACAATTAAGTGCGACCCCGCCCACCTAAGCGCGACCCAGCGCACTTTTCTTGTACCTGCTTGAGGTGGGTGAAAATCCCCAGGTCCGGATTTAATCTGGTCAGTACGGGGCTCTCCTGGCTTCTGCTGTGTTTTTTTTTTTTTGCCTCCTGCCCCTTTAAGAGAAGAGGAGGGAGGAAAAAAAGCAAGCAGAAGAGAAACGGAAGAGAAACGGAGCTCCGGGAAGCTCCTCCAGGTGAGCTGCATTTCCCCCCCTCTTTCTCTGGTGGGGAGGAAGGAAGGGCAACAAACCCCTAAGATCTTTGGTCCGAATTTAAGGGACCAGCGGATCTTAGGGGTCGTGTGAAAAGGCCCTTAGTTTAAGGGTTGTTTGCTTTTCTTTTTTTTAAATGGCCAAAGGGGAATCAAGCATCGCTTCTTTCTCTAAACATCTTTATGGATACTTGGGAAAAGCCGTCTCCATGTTGAATCCTGTTTTATAGTTCTCTTTTTGAAGGAATGACAATGAACTGTTGGGACTGGAAGTTTGTCTAGTTCAAACCAGGATTGGGGTTAAGGTTAGAGATCTGCAAGAACTAAAGGTCTTGAAGTATTGTTTGTGTGTGTGCACGTATAAATGTGTATTACATGGGGAATATGGCATTGATTTATTCTCATTTCCACCTGAGGGTATGGCAAGAAGCATTGGGTGGAAACTCATCAGAGGGAGAGCCAACATAAATAAGGAGAAATTTCCTGATGGTGAGAGCCATTAAACAGTGGAACAGCTTGCCTTCCGATGTTGTGGGTCCCCCATCACTGAATGTATTCAAGAATAGATTGTACAGCCATCTGTCCTGGATGGTATGAGGTCCCCACCTTGGGCAGGGAGTTGGACTATAATACCTCCAAGATCCCTTCCAACTAGAGATGGGCACGAAATGAACATTTTTTCATTTCCGTTATTTGTTATTCGTTTTGTTACATAACAAAACGACAAACGAAAATTGTGATGAAAATGGGACAAAATGAACAGAACCATGAAAATTGTGTTCGTTACATTTCATTTTCATTAATGGTGACGCGCAATGAAATGAGCTGTTTTAAATGTTAAAAAACACCCTGGACATCCATAAAAATGCAGCGATAATTATTTATACTGTCTGATAATACCTAACCGGGGGTGGTTGGGGTCCTTAAAACGTGCATTTATGTCTTTTCTCAGATCGCAGTATTTTTTTCCTTTAAGGGGAGTTAGGGGACATCGACCCAAAATGGCTCCCAGATGCCTAATATTGATTTCTTGGGTATTAAAATGCCCTGGACATCCATAAAAATGCAACGATAATGCGATAATTATTTGAAATTATTACCTACCAGGGGGTTGGGGTCCTTAAAATGTTTGTTTTTGTCTTCTCCCATCGTGATGTATTTTTCTTTTCCGTTTAAGGATGACAAAATGGATGTCGCCACTCCAGCCACAACATGGAGGCAAGCCATGTGATGGGATCATGTAAATTCTTGGACAACTTCAACCAATAGCATGCCTAGGTGGCAGACTGGGCAGGTCTGGGAGCCACAGAGGGCATAAAAAGCTCTGGCAGCCCCCGTTCTTATTGCAGTCCCCGGTGGGAGTTAGGGTGGGATTGCTGTCTCTGCGACTCTAGCTTCAGTCCTGCAGCCTCCCTGTGTGTGTGTGTGTGTGTGTGTGTGTGTGTGTGTGTGTGTGTGTGTGTGTGTGTGTGTGTGTGTGTGTGTGTGTGTGTGTGTGTGTGTGTGTGCATACCTCTCGGTGTGTACCCTCCCCTGCCCCGCAGTGCAGTCACTCTGCGGCTGCCTTGCACCCTGGGCAACACCCGCCGCTGCTTTTGCAGCCTCCCTGCATACCTAGTCTATACTGTGTCTCTGCCAGCATCATTTTTTTAGTGTTTTCCTTCTGGTCTGGGGCAGTGGGGGATGCCCCCGCACGGAAATGCTTTAAAAACCACGCAAAAAGCGGGTAGAAATGAAAAACGAAAAAACGAGAACTGAAAACAATTTTTTTCCAAAAAATCATGAAAAAAGGAAATGAAATGAAATGGACCTCTCAACGACAAATTAAAAACCGAAACACCATTTTTTTATTCGTGCCCATCTCTACTTCCAACCCTATGCTGGGTCTATGATTCTATGATTTATGAATCATGCAGCCTGTCACCATTTATCATCTGCAGATTAACCAGTCAGTCTAGTCCATCAAATTGCAGCCTTCTTTCTTATAATGAGTTGTACAGTATTATATTTCTTTTTTAAGAATAAAAAATATATGTACATTTCCATGTACGATATGCAATTTTTACATGGCTCTCATTTTTGGTGATGCCAACATGACCACTATAGATTGCACTAACCTCATAATGGACAAAACAAGGTGTGTTGTTATATGCATGCAACTAACCCAGACAGCATGTAAATGTGTGGTGTTTCAGTAGCCATGATTTATAGGAACCATAACAGTCATATTCTTTCCAGCCAGAATTTAGAGGAAATTTTGGAGCCCTCACTGCCATACATGTTGTAATTTCATGTCAAGCAATTGTACATATTCCCACTGACAGGTACTGGAGGGAGTGAATTAGAAGCTAGCTAGGCCATCCTTCTTGGAAAATCCTTGACATCAAACCACTGATTTTCACAAATGCTTTTCCATCTCATTAATCTAGGCCGATTATGTTCATGCGGAGTTGCTCACGTGTATAAACATTTTAACGCACAACTCATAAGCACCATATGCTCTTTGGATCAAAAGCAGTATATGAGTTCAATCATTTCTAATAAGGCTAACGATCGCAGGATTGTGTCCAATGCCAGAAACATAAGGCATATGTTCTGCTGCTGGCATTGGCCAGCTTGCTGAAATAAAAGATGAGCATCACTGAGGCTACAATTTACACTCAATATGTGACTTTCCTCGGTGTTGATTCTGGAAAGTGTAATTGAATCTTTTTACAAACCAACCCATTCATGTCAATGCGGCGTGAGAGGTTACCCTGTGTTTAGTGCACTGGGAAGGGAGCGCCGCTCATATTTGTTCAAGTACTGTTCTAAGGGCCATCCTCACTGTTAGGAAAAGTAGAAGGAGGCAGTTACTCCAGGCAACAGAACAAGAGAAGTGGCAGCAAGCTGTGAGGACATTTAAGCATATTAAACTTTTCATTGTGCACAGAAAATCTTGGGTTTTGCAAATAAATTAATCAGTCAATCATATGGGTTATTTTCACCCAAACGCAAGAAACACAGACCCGTCCCCCTTAATATGGCTGAGGAATAAAGTGCTGGTCTTTTCACTCTTATCTGAAAACAAAGAATCTTGCAACATCATTTTTGATGGGGTGTCTCAAACTGTCAAAACACTGCTATTCAGCAAGGACAAGAACATTTGCAAGCGTTCATTACATCCTTCCTCCGGTATGTGTGCATATAGTTGTCGAGAGTCTTTTTAAGGGCTGAAATTTTACTTTGATGCTAATTGCAGGCACTTTAGAGCAGTTAGAGCTAAGGCTGACAGGTCTAGGAAATTGTTTAAAAAAACAACAACGATCTGCTTGTCTAGCTCTCCACCAGACGAGAGAAATGTCAGGCTAATCCACTTGACCTGTGAGGTCCTGCAAGGTTCTCTTTTGCCATCCATGCTTTCACCACCCATGGTGTGTCACATAGGTGTGAAACTCCAGAGAGAGATTTCCAGGGTTTTGGATTCTGGTGTCACCAGTGTGCAGATGACACCCCAGCTGTATATCTCCCTTCCAGTTAAATCTGAAGAAGCGGTCTCAGTCCTAGATCAGGGTCTGTTTTTGTTTTTAATTTGTATGGCTTAACATCATTCCTTGACAGTCCTGTAAGGCTTCAACACTGCCAGCATGCAAGAAGATCTAAACTAGAAGTTAGCTGCCTAGATGCCCTAAGCACATCCGATCTGTCCTGATTTCGGAAGCTAAGCAGGGTCAGCCCTGGTTAGTACTTGGATGGGAGACCACCAGGGTATACCAGGTGCTGTAGGCACCTGGAGTAGGAACTGGCAAACCACTCCAGTATTCCTGCCAAGAAAACCCCCATGGACATGGAGTCACGAAGAGTCGGTCACAACTGTAACGACACAACACACACAAACTAGAAGTTGTAGTCAGTTAATTGACTACAGTTTGCTTGGTAAACGATAAACTCCTATGCATATCTACTCAGAAATAAATCTATGGATATTAGATATATTTGCCACTAGGTAAGCAAGCCACAGGGATAGTAATCAGCATACATGTATATATATGAGAAAAATGTATTCAACAGACTGCTTTCAACCACCACTAAATACAACTAACCATCAGAAGATAATGAATGATTATACAACAAAGAGAATCTCAGCTTGGCCCTTTTCATCTGAAACTTTGTTAGAAAAGGCAATCCATTTTATAATATAATCATTTAATACTCTCTCTCTCTCTCTCTCTCTCTCTCTCTCTCTCTCTCTCTCTCTCTCTCTCTCTCTCTCTCTCTCTCTCTCTCTCTCTCTCTCAACATAGGAGCCTATGTATCCACTTGCCTATGTGACTGGAGTTCAGAGGTGTATTTGAACTCACCCATTTTGTTCATCTGCAGCTCAGTGCACAATGGCATCACAGTCAGGAATAAATAAAATATAACAATAAATAAAACATAAGATTTAGATGAGCTGAAATCTGTCGCTTTGGCTCACTATATTTTGACTTGCTTCAACCTGTCCTTACACTTGCAGTTTACCAAGTGGTAAACGAGCCAGTAGGATTTTATTTTATCTTTTTCCATTACCATATTATGATCCTCTTCCATTATTACAGACTCCTTTCGTATTTCTTCCAATTAATTGAACAGTCATTTCAAAAACCATGCTTTTCATTCAAAGAGTAAACATTAATCAAGGCACATTCTTCTCCTCCCATTACACCTTGTAACATTATATGTTTACTTCTGTCATCTTTTATTTCATTTTATCCCATTTAAATCCACATTTCTTAGGGAACAAATGGCTGCAGCTCCTCTTTATCTAGAATTTCCATAAGCCTTCTCACAGCTGCTGTCAACCCAAGTTAATTTAAGTTTGTGAAGATTCCAGATTAATTTAAGTTCGTGTATACCTTCTTTTCTTTGAATAGTTTCTTGTAAAAATACTAGATCCACTTTGTGTTTGAAATCAGCACCTGTATTCTTTATTTTTTTAATAACACTTCCCAGACTTTTAATCTATCTGCTGGATAGCTTACTGTTTTTTTTGGCACCTGGCTCTGGAACCAGAGGTTGGGAGTTGAATTCCCTACTATCCCTGCTGTGAATAGAGCCAGTCTGTGTGGCCTTGGCCAAGCGGCACAGTCCCAACTTTTCCCCAGAAGATGGGAATGGCAAATCACTTGTGGGTATTGTCTACCTGGCAAACCCTGACAAGGGTAGCCATGGGTCAGAACTGGCTTGACAGCACCTGGTCATAATTAGATATCCCCGGATACAAACAAAACCTCAAACACCTCATTCCTAATTAATTTGACTCCTCTTCCTTCTAATCCTTCACTCTAACACAAAACTATATCTTCTTCTTTGATTCACTGGAATTCCAGTACCCAAATCACAGTCTAAACCATTGGTTCTCAACCTGTGGGTCCCCAGATGTTCCTGGACTGCAGCTCCCAGAAGTCTTCATCACTAGTTGAGCTGACCAGGATTTCTGGGAGTTGCAGTCCAGGAACATCTGGGGACCCACAGGTTGAGAACCACTGGCCTAAACCAAACACAAAGGAGGGTAAGATTGTATTGCTACAGAGGTTCATTTGTATAGCCTCTTCGGCTTCGACATGGGCTGGCCCTATCAATTTTTAGGGGGAAGCAACTGCCCTAGTAGCAGATGCTGCTCATAGTCATGGTATCACTCATGGAGATGAATACTCAGCCATTCACCTTTGTTGGAGGGCAGAACTTTGTGAGCCACAAGGCCCGCTTTCAATGTTCCAAATTGGTCTGGCAGAGGTCATATCCGACTGAAACATTTCCCTCCTATTAGCACGTCCTTTCCAATCTAGTCTGCTTTTGTATGTGCAACTGAAGATCGTGTCATTTAACCTTTGGCTCAGTTAGCAAACCATTTGACCATGATTGTAAAGCAGAACAAAAATGTTTCCTTTTCCTTCCTTCCTTCCTTCCTTCCTTCCTTCCTTCCTTCCTTCCTTCCTTCCTTCCTAATATTAATGCAGTATATTACTCTAGATCAGTGATGGCGAACCTATGGCACGGGTGCCAAAGGTGGCACTCGGAGCCCTTTCTGTGGGCACCCGACATCGCCCCTTCATAGCCACCTGTATACAGGTTAAATAACTGTATTGGCACTTTGCAAAAAAAAAAAAAAAGTGGGTTTTGAATTGCAGTTTGGGCACTCAGTCTCTAAAAGGTTTGCCATCACTGCTCTAGATGGTTTACAATATGATTAAAACAGGATCAGCATGAATAAAATAAGACCATAAGCAACACACAAACAAGAAACTCTAAGGTACATAAATTACAAGGTGAAATGTGGCACGAGGCGAATTAACAAACAGAGCAGCAGAGAAACACACCGGACTGGGTTGCCAAACAAAGACCTCT